>CM067168.1:89985411-90056068 GCA_034093135.1 Erigeron breviscapus | reverse complement strand
GCAGGCAGTCTCATCGCTTGGTCTTCAAAAAGAATACCCATGAGAATCTTGAGTAATCATCAGTGATCACCAGACAGTAAGACATCCCTCCAATGCTTCTTATGTTCACAGGACCAAAGAGATCCATATGAAGTAATTCGAATGGTTTGGATATAGAATTTTGCACCTTTGATTTATGGGGATTCTTATGTTGCTTCCCTTTCAAACACGGTACACATTTATCTTCCATCCCAAACTTCTTTACCAGAACACCTTCAACTAATTCAAGACTGACAAGTTCATTCATCTTCCGAAAGTTGATATGTCCCATTCTTCGATGCCATAGGAGAGATTCCGACTCATTGGCCTTGCTCAACAAACAAAGGGACTCCTTTGGATTATCAACACCTAAAACTAAACCATAGATGTCTCTCTTCCTAGGAGCTCTGAGCATAATCCATTCTTCAGGAATAACAAAACCCGGCTTCAAGATGAATGCCTCCTTTTCTGTGAAATGAACATTGTTGCCTTTGTCACAGATCTGTGAGACACTCATAAGATTATGAGTAAGTTGTTCCACAAAGTTTACTCGTTCTAGAGTAAGTTGTCCATTGACGACATCTCCTTAGACCGGTGATGTTACCGCCCTTGGATCCAGCAAAACTAACATATGACCCATGTATATCAACATAATTGGACAAAAGCTTCTTGTCCCCTGTCATGTGCCTGGAGCATCCACTGTTAAGGTACCACAAATGAATTGGTTTCCTAGGAACTCCCTGCACATATATTAAACTTGTCACGTTCGGTTATTTTTTATTTCCAATTTAACTCTTAAAACATATATAGCACAATCACATAAACCTCTGTTGTTTGTTACTCGTATTTGAGATGTACTCTAGTCTCTATATCGATGATGGCAAAAATACGCCTATCCATACTTGTAAAATGCAAAAATTTATTTCAATTTCAACCAATTCGTGTTGCTAATCAATTACTCCGTATCTCAACTCTTGCTAACGTACTAAATGGTGGGTTCGATGGTCAGCTTTAGCAATAATATTGTATATCTGCTAGGTACCAAAAGTACGTATATTCATGATGATTACTCCATAAGATCATATGAGCTTTACACTTGCTATATATACAATGGTAGAATAAGACGTGACATGATTCCCGAAGTTCTAGGAATTAAATTTGTAAAGATTGTTTATTAAATGCCTTTCTAAAGAAAACATACGAGGCTACATGTTGTTGCCACTAGGTCCCTATGTGAGATTCCACTGCTTAATTATATATCTAATTAAGATATACTGTATATATACTTAAAACTTGGCTTAACATCATGAATACCAAATAAACAAATATGTACATATAAATGTGTTTTTAGGTCACATTAGTAGAGATTTTATTTTTTGGTTTCTTCATTATATTGGGGAAAACTGTATGAAAAAATATTTTAACTCGTCACGTCCTATTATTTGATATATCTAACTCGATCTTAAAACATCTATTGTATACGTATCATATTTAAGATTTTTGCTATTTACTCTTAAAATATGTAAACAGCTGAAGTGTGACGGTTTTGATTGCGTGTTAAATGGCATGAGAACTTATATGATTGTCATGTCAGCTAAAATACTTATTATATACGAGTATATGGTTACTAGATAACTAGCTAGATACATATTAATTAGAGGTCGTGAGGCTTCTAATTGAATGGTTATCATGTATTTATCAATTATATATTTGGGTAATAGCCCAGTGGCCACCAGCCGTCACTTTCCAAGGGAGGTCTTGGGTTCGAGTCTTGCCAAAGACAAACTTGAGATAATCAGAGGATTATTAAGTGGTTGAGAATCACCTGGACACTAGCCTGACTGGGGGATTAGTGGGTACCAAATGATACATGGGATCAGGGGGTTTCCATCCAATTACTTTTTCTTTTTTTTTATATATATATATTTGGCCATATATGTGGTTCTTAACTTTATCAAGCTTCCATTGGCTATATCACCAACAAAATGCAAATCTTCAATCAAACAAGTAAATTAACTCATGCCCTAAGCTTATTGACAATTTAGCTTGTAAAGGTATTTCCAGTATATGTACCACAATCATCCTTCTAACTTTTTCATTAATCATAACTTATAGCATATATATATTAGCTAGTACATAAACACGTACAGATAATGGTGATATTCTAAGCTAGGAACAGGATTAAGCTAGCTAGCATCTTATCTTCATATAATTAATGTTGATAAAAACTCGCCATCCAACTTCATTTTGTAAAAGACGTCGAGGAACACTACTTCCACAACAAATTATCCCCGCTTTCGTAAATAGCAAATGAAGTAATCAATGATGACCAAGGAATATGATGTGATCTTATGCATACTCTTGTATAAGTGTTTAATTATGTACGAGTAATATGTATGTATCATATACCTACATTGATGTATATGGTAACTAACACATGAAGCAAGGAAAGGCTAGGTGTTGTTTTGTGTTTACTTGAGGAGGATATTGATGATGGTGGCACGTAGTTTTCTGTGTTTACCTTCAACGTTTGTCTTTCATTTGGGGCCTACATGATTTTATCTTTCAAGCTTTGTGTTTCTCCATGTATAACGTGGGTGTCATATCCCTACCCGATTTGATATAACCAATACTAGTTATATACAATTACGTACCATATTATGAAAACTACCTGCATATATACTCTCCACCTAATTCTAAATTTCTCAAAGCTAATTTATTAAGGATGTGAAGAATAGAAATATATAATAGCCTCAATCCACATTGTGGTTTGCTCCAACGTTTCTTTCAATTACTCTCACCAACCATTTTCTTACATATGTTTGATGGGCTTTTCCATATTTAGATTAATCCTAAAAACACATGTACATACATGGGTATATATATATGTCTCTATGTGTACATATATGAGTATATACATACTCAAGCTTAATTGCTCTTAATGTCGTGTGTATATATATATATATAGTTGTTAATTTGACGTGTATATGTTGAACCAAGGAGAAAAATAGTAAAAAAAACCTATATCCATTTGATACATATATCATGAACTAATTAAACACGAAGTAACAAAGATGGCATTGTAGTAGGTTTTACTCTAATTACATATCTTAAAAGTATAACTATCATATATATATCATGAATTGTAATTAAGGTGGTGGAGGTAATGTAAAGTTTAACATACATACCTCGGATTCGCTTCCAAGTTCAAGCTTATTAACCAGATACTTGATTAACAGTCCAACAGTCATCTTTCCATCCCTATGTAATTAAATAAAGTTACATAAGCTTTAAATCAGTAATAAGTAGGACAAAACATTTCAAAATACGTAATAAGCTAGTAGTAGAAAAGGTAAAGACAATAAAAACATTCGTAATTAGTTAATTAAAGATAACAAAGATGGTAAAGAGTAATAATTAATTAAAAGTATTACTTGATTCTTAGATAGCTCTTTGGTATTTGTGGCAAAAATGGTTCCTTAGCTCTGCATTAATTAAATCATCACAAAAGTAAAAATAGAAAGATTAAATTCATAAGTCCCATGCAAATAAGCAATGATGAATGGGGTATATTTATATACTTTTTTACAAAATTGCAAGTTAAAAGATAAAAAAATAAATAAATAGGGTTTTGGTAATACTAACTGGTTTTGAGAGGCTTGGAGCATAAACCATACACCCGAATGAGGTCTTCTTGGCGGGTTCACAACTCTCGCTATATTTAGTCGCCGGTGAACATGATGCTGATGACGTCCGTGTTGCTCCGATGAACCCGAAAAAGAAGAGGAAGAAGAAACCGGAGGGTTAAGAACTTGTGTCATCATGTTTGATGGAAAAGGCCTAATTAGTTGCAAATAATTATAATTAGTCTCTTGTTGTTGTTGTTGCTGTTGTTGTAAAGTCATGGTTGGCACAGAATTAATAGAACCGGCCCCTTGTTGCGGATGCAAAAAGAAAGTATTCGATGTCGGGAAGTGATGACCCCGAAATTCGGGTACTTGAAAAACAAGTTGAGGTGGTGGTGGTAGTTGTCGTTGTATCTGTCTTGACGAGCTACCACCACCGCCACCTGGCAATAAATCCAGGTCAACTAAAGGACGAGCCAACGGTACATGGGGACCATGGCTCGTGGTAATACTGGTGGTGGTGGACTGCATGTGTCCACCACCTAAACTTAATTGAAGCCATGTACCATGATCATAATCCTCGTGTGTATTCATTTCGGTTGATCCAGCTTCTTCGTTGTTATTTATACTAGTTTCGGTTCTTGATTCATCTTCTGCCATTAGATCTGAAAACCCTTTTCCTAAACTAATAAAACAGTCATACCCACCTTCCGAAAAACCGCCATTATTTATGTACTTTGAGGATGATGATAAATATTGAGTAGGAAACATGATCATATTGTGATGATCAATCTTTGAAACTGACTTCCCTTGTTGTAGATGATTAATACTATTGATCTATGAACACTCAATATATGAAAGAAATCCATACATATAAAAAGAGATGTCTTGGAAATCTCAGATTAAGGGTTTAAGCATTAAGAAAGAACCAAACTGGAAACAAACATTGATGATGAATAAGATTTTTTTGGATATGGTGAGGTTTTGAGAGAGATAGGAGGACAAAAAAAGAGAACAAGAATTGTAGCAAGATCTTATATTACTAGTTTGCTTCTATTTGTTCTCTTGTGTTTTCTTCTTTATTTTTATAATTGTTTTCTTCTATTAGGAGATGAGATGATGGACCAAGAGAAAGTTCCTTGTTATATTCTTGAAAATGATAAAATGGATGGGTGGTCTGTATTTTTATTAATTTATTTATTTAAATAATTGTTAATATTGTTATATATATTATTCTTCATTAATTCTGTCTAAATGTTATATATTAGAGGTGGTCAATCACTCATTTTTTAAACATATATGAAAAACCGAGTCAAATTAATTAACTAAAAAAAATTATCACGAAGATGACTAATTATACAAGCTCTTTAAAAGTAACTTGTAATAAACTACGAATATTTAAATTCTCTTAATTAAACTATTGTATTGATTTAAAAAGTAAACAAAATTTATTTATTGATTCAACAACCCAACAGGACAGGGTGTTATAATCGTTTTTGACTATAAAAATGACTATACCAAAGTTCGGATATACTTTTAACTTATTTGTTTATCGTTATTCCTAACATTTAGACTGAACGGAGTGGCACCAACTTTGGCCGACTCTCGCCCCTTGTCACCATAAGTCGCCCCCCACACCACCCCCCTTGGCCGACTTTTGTGTTGCCCGACCTCCACAAGTCGCTCCTTTGTGCTCCAAAGTCGGCCAAAGTCGCCGTGAACACCACCCCCCCTCGCCGACTTCTCCTAAATCCACCCATTTCCACTTTTTTACATACAACACTTCCCTACCCCACATGCCACATGGCACAAGTCGTCCCACTCTCCAAAATCCACTCATTTCTACCTTTTTTAAGGGGCAACTCTTCTTACACCACATGACACATGGCGCAAGTCGCTCCTCCCTTCCTTTCTTCCCACTCCTCTTAGTCTTAGAAGAAAAATAGTCTCTTTAAATTACCACCTCATGTATCATTATTAGTCTAAATTCTTTTGTATTGATTTACTATTTGCAAGCAAACATACACACACATGTCTGACCTTTCCGTTTTCAAAACTTTTTGGTTTGAAATATATCCGCAGAGTGGCCGGGTATCTATATATGTCCTTTGCTTTCAAGCATGTAAAGCTAACAACCAATGTGCTAAACAATCTCACAAAGGCTTTTAGGAGAGCATGACCTCACTATAATTGGCTAGCTATAAATCAAATTTATGAACTAGGTGCCAAGTTATAAATGGATTGATTGCTTGTAAATAATTTTGTACTGTTCATATAAATATTGGGCAAAAAATCTTTTATTTTTATTTTATACTGAAGAATATTATAAAAGAAAAAAGAAGAAGTTAAGTAATACTTTGTAATACTCCATTACTTATCATGCATATCCATAATCAACAAAATTTTACTATTCTTTAAGTTCATGAATGAAACACTTTCACTCTTTTTAATTTTTATTTTTTATAGTTCCGGATTGAATATCACAACGGGATGTTTAGACTATGTTGTCTTAACCGGGTCCACGCTAAAGAGCCCCTCACTCATACCTAGTAAGAGGATAAACCTTTTATTAATTCGTCGAAAGGCACGACAATTAATAGGAGTAAATCTAAGCTAATTTTGGTTGAAAAGATTTAACGAGATCTAGAGGTATTTCAATATCATCTTCAACTACTCAACGGATAACTTCAATTCTTCTAGGCGATATCTTAGACCACTCTCAACAGGCTCATCGGTTGAGAAGTGATGAGTTATCTGTGGGAGACACTAGACTCGTCACTTAAGGGTGTCAGTTTGGCGCTCTGGTCATCGGGTGACGAGGTGGAGACGAAGCAAGTGGCTCCTTCAGAACCGTGGCTAGTAAAAAAATGTTATTTTCTTGACAGTAATGTGTTTATTTTCTTTTCCTTTTAGCTTTCTTAAACATTTTAACCCCAAAAATACACATACCATATATATTTGTGTTCGCACTTTCACAACTACAAATATATTTAGTGTGGATGGATTAAAATTACAAGTCCGATGTGAAAAAAAAAATTTGGCGGTGACGTCAGATACAAGTGCTCGCTATTCTTAATTCCTTAGATGAGGATGATGAAAGAAGAGTCACTGAACGTTTAACAGAGAAAAAAGCTCCAACAAGATGGTTAAATGAAATCCTTTGTAGCCACCGATCGTTTGTGGGGTTATTACTTTGCCGAATTGTATCGAATGCTAAAAAATTGTTTATATGTATATGTAGAGGTATAAATTCAGACACCCAACTACCGCAACCTCCATATTTTACTTACTTTCATCAAAGTGATAACTACACTCGTTTACCTAGTTTTAACATTTTCAAAAGTGGACTTCCATTATACGCGAAGTGCCGCATGGTTGCGCTCTTAATGCTTTTGATGAATACTTACACATGGGTCAACAAGCAATATACGTATGTTTGCAAAACTTTTGTAGATAGGGCTGTCAATCTCGACCCAACCCGAAAAAAATCAAGTTAGGGTTGTGAAATCTTCACTTGCTAACCCACTAACTTGTTTTTTTCGGGTTGGGTTCGGGTTGACCCTTTGGATTAACATGTCGACCCACCAACCCATTTGACCCGTCAACCCACCAACCCATGACCCATTTGACCTTAAATCTACCCACCAACCCATTTGACCCGTCAACCCACCAACCCATGACCCATTTGACCTTAAATCTACCCACCAACCCACAACCCATGTGACATGTTTGACCTGAAATCAACCTGTCAACCCACAACGCATTTGACCCGCAACCTGAAACTATATGTCAACCCGTCAACCCGATTTTTTTCAGGTTGGTGGGGTTGGGTTCGGGTCAGGACATCGGTCAGAGTTGAAATTGCTAACCTAAAATTTTAGTGGGTTGGGTTAAGGTCAAAGATTTTTGAACTGTCAACCCGAACCCATTAACAGCCCTATTTGTAGATGCGTATTTCATTTCTGCTCGACCAATTACCTGATCTTTCTAACTTTTAGTAAGGTTGTCCCTGATTTTAGAGAATCTCTATCCATTATTGATAATATGTTTTGTGTAACATTTCAAATTTTAACGTATTAATTAATATGATGTAACAAGACACTTGCACATCTAAAGCTTAACTGTACATGTTAACAGTTACAAATGGATAGTATTATAAACTGCAATGTTATGTATATTTTTGGATGATTTTTTTTGAAAGGATATTTAATGGATAATTATAATACTTTCATACTTTGTATATATATGACAGTCCTCGATTTGAAATACTTATATTAAGTTAACAGGACAAGAAAGTAAATAGAAAGTAAAAAACAAGAACAAGAGTAAAGTTCAAGTATAAGAAACTATGCAAGTCTAATCATATGTATCATTGATTAAACAGTGAATACATGGTCGATATTACAACTTGTCTTACAAGAAAATACATGAACATACAATTGTTAAGCTTTAGACTAACTAGAAAACTTAAACAATTACAAGAGAAGATAAGTGACACACACTTAATGGTGACAAACACAAAGTGTTTTTGGTGCGGCTGTGTTGCTTTATATAGGGGAGGAATTAGGGCAACACAGCCTTCTCTTGATGGTGATTGATGGTGGTTGTCAAGATCTCATTGGCTCGATGTACTTGAATTCAGGAGCCTTTGTCTTCTTTACCAAAACGGGTATGAGAGAGAAAACCCTTCCTTTAGTCCCAACTGCACATTTGCCATACTAGGTAAAATACAGTTGGAAGAACCACCATGTGACTTCTTGTCTTCTTTTAATTTGAATTCTTCCCGCCTTGACTTACAATTTGGAAAGGAAACCACCCGCTGACAAGAGTCACTGGACTCGCTGATGTGTTGCTAATAAAGGGCTATCAGCGACCAAGTGTTTCAGCGAATCCTTGACTCAACAATCTCCCCCTATTCGATGAGAAGACTTGCTGAGTAAACTAGACTTTAAGAAAATAAAAGTATGAAAGAAAGATGTCTTATATATCATTGTTAAGCATTACATGCTGACAGAACAAGCATTTACATTATATTATAAGACATCTAGAGATTCGCAGCCTCAATCTCCCAAGCATCTTCTTGCTTAGCAATCCTTAGCACTGGGTCATCTCGTCTATGAGGCTTCAGCAACTCTTCATCTAACTTGCTGATGAACCATCTGTTGTTGGTTGTCTCAGCATACCTTCTTCTTATACCGATGATGAACCCAGTGGATACTTTTTCAATCTCTGCCAATCGAAAGAATATTTGATCGTTCTTAATATTGGTGAAGAATATACCTGCTGGATTCTCCAGCACTCTCCCTTCCCTTCTTCAAAGAAACTTCTGGGAGGAAGTCTGGTGTTCAACAATCCATCACCAGAGATAGGAGGAAGGTCAACTGGCGCAAACCGATATTCAGGTTTTCTTTTTCTTTGAATTTTCTTGCCAGCTGACAAGGAGATGGATGCTGGTGTTCCAAAGACTTGCCTTAGCATTGGAAGATTTGCTCTGAACTTTGTTTCATACTCTCTAGCCTTCTCAAAATATTCTTTAAGCATCTTCTGGAGAGGGGCATAGCTTTGAGCAGTTGTCTTTAACCAGCATGTGAACTTCAAACCATTCAGAGGCACCCAGACTGGTCATTTTGATCCCTTCAATAGTAATTGGTCTGTCTGCCCCCTCTCTCAAGATTTTCAGGTTTGTTTTCAGCCCCATATCAGCAAGAAAAGCTTGAGCAGCAACAATCCTTGCTGGTCTTTTTCTTGACTCCATATGCTTCAGCCATTTTGCTTTTTCTTCTAAGAATGCCTTTTTCTTTTCACTTAGCTGCCTTTCAACCTCCTCATGCTTTTGTTTGTACAAGCCCTCAGAACCAACAGTCTTCAGCAGCATTCTTTGTTCACCATCTAACTGATCTTTCTCAAGAAGGGCCAGTTGCTTGATGTATTCAAGATGTTTCCTTTCATTATCTTGATTTTCTCTTATTCTGTCCAGCTCTTTAATGGCCTCTTCTTGTGTTTTACCTTCAGCAGTCAAGGCCAGTATGTCTATCACTTGATGTTTGTGACCTGCTGAGGTTGCTGCTGCTGGGACGGATGGTTGAGCAATGGGATGAGAAGATGAAGGCCTCTTGTGCTGAATTTTAGCCAGTCGCTGACGCTGAGAGTCAGTCATGGGAGTAATGACAACATTGTTAAGGAAACACTGGTGGAAGATTGGAAGGGTTTCCTTGGACCTATCAGTGGCCATCTCCTCAGCGAAACCAGCCTCTCATGCTGCTTTGACTGCTTGGGGATCATTCGGATCAATCTGCTCCCCCTCAACTTCAGCAATTTCAAACTCCCCCTCAACACCAGCAGGAGCTTCTTCAGCATTAACCACTTCCTTTTCAAGCTCCCCCTCAATACCAGTAGGGGTTCTTCAGCAGTAACTACTTCAACATTTTCAACATCTTTTTCACCAGCAGGGGGTACTACCATAATGGCAGTTGATGGTTCATGTTTATCAGCAGATTTTTCAATCTTTTCATATTTCTCCCCCTTGGAAGTTGCATCCTCAGTAGCGACTTCCACACTTGCTGCCTTGGTGCCTTGTTATGTCACCAGTTGTAGCAACAAGGTCTTAATATCCCCCACCTCCTTCTCCAGCTTGACCTGCCTTTGACGATCTTCCTCGGTGAAAGATACCTGAGGTATGGGAAGATCAACCACTTGCTTTTCTAAGGCATTGATTTCCTTGGCCTGATGTTCAACTTGAGAGGCCAGAGGAGAGATGAGATCATGCAACTTTTTCACTTCAGTAGCAGCATTGTTGCTGGTGGACGCTGCCTTTTTAGCTGAGTAGCTGGAGGCATTGGCAAGTTTAAGCAGCGAGATATCACCAGACTTAAGGATTTGCTGATCACGACGAATGATATTCGTGGTCGCATTGATTTTGTCTTGAGCAGCTGCTATGGAGACTGATTTGTCTTTCAGCGTCTCAATACTTGTGTTATTTTCGTCCTGCTTGTTATACCAGCTGGTCAATGTATCAACCAGCCTGCCAGACTCCTTTTCTTTCCATTCAACTGCAATAATGGCAGCCTTGGTAAGATCATTGAGCTGATGCTCCACCCTTTCCAACCTGTCAGTAGAGTAGGTGGAGTAGGAGATACCCAAGTTCTTTGCTGATTGAGGTTCAACTTCCTTTGGCATGGTAGATTTGCAACTAGGAACAACAAGAAGAGATGATGGCATGCCAAGAGATAGCATGGTGTTCACTGGCTTAACTTGAGGAGTCTTAGGCCTTGCAGTAAGAACTGTTGGCTCAACATTAGCCTCAACATTTGTGTTGTCAGTGACTGGAACTTCTGAGATTGTTTCACCAGCAGGTTCAACTTCCTCATCAGCTTCTTCAACTTCCATGTCACTGGCTTCTTTTTCATCAGCATGATTGTAGGAATCAAGTTGGAACTCATCAGCTACAAAATCCTCCAAATCAATATCACTTTCATCATCATCATCCTCTACTTCAAAACTAGCAACAACCTCTTCATTTTCATCACCAACATTCACAACAGTAATCACTTCTTCATCTACCCCACTTTTTTTTCAATCTTTCAACAGCATCACCAGCCCCTTCATTGAAAACCTCAAAACCAGAGACCTACCCATCATCATCATCAGCAGTGGTTGCTTTTCTTTCAGCTATAGAAAAGTGTATAGGGGTAGGAGAATGAAGTGCCTCTGTTTCAGTGTGTTGCTGCACAATGTTTTCCTCAGCTGTAGAGATTTCGGGTTCAGTGATGGTTGAGAGCTGTGTGGATTCCAAACCCTTGATGGTAAAACCTTTTGTTGCTTTCTGCTTCCTTTTAGGAACAGCAGCAGCAGGTGATGATGGAGCAGAAGTCTTTGTAGACTTTGTTTTTGCCTTTTTTGTTGGCTTGGCAACTTGGGTTGCTTTTCTTTCAGTGTAAGAGCCAGCAGTCATGTCAGATGTTGGTGCAACAGAACTGCCACCAATCCTTTTGTAGATGGAGGGATAAGAAGAGAAGAGTACTTCTTTTATTTGAGGAGTGAGTGCAGCATACTTACTGTCAAAGAATGCAGGGTCACAAGCAGGCTGCTTGTACACTGAAGGACCAATTCTTGGTGGTTTGCATACAGTAGCACCAAACTGGTTGTACTTTTCCTTCAGCTCCTGTTTGAAGATCAGAGAGAAGAATCTTGTAAAAGGAATTGTATAGGAGCGGTTGCTGGCTTGAACTTTTGCCTTCATATCTTCAAAGATGACTGAAGCAGAGTCAATGAATCTCCCAGTTGCTAAGGCATGAATGATTTGCATGTTAGCAGCTGTAGCTTGATCGTAAGACTCGGAATTTCCTCCCAAGCACTGAATGACATGGGGAAATAGTAATCTCCACACACCAGGGAGATGCTTCTTGGTGGGGTTGTTGGGTACTGGTTCAGGTTTTTCCAAATCTGTTCCATACCCAATGGTTGGCAACCATTCCTTCCATTGTTCTACAGTAGCCGGATCAACAAATGGTCTTTCAGGTGATTGATCAGGGAGTCCAAGCACTGTTCGAATAATCTTGGGTGTGATTGTGATGGTAAGCTGCTTCTTCTTCACAGTGCCAGAGATGGCACCAATGCTTACTTTATAATCACATGTCCACCAGAACTCCCGAAGGAGATAGACATACATGTCTTCTGGATCAGAATAGATTGCATTATTTACAGGGCATGCTTTTATAAAATCTAGCATCTGCTGGTACCCTGTAGTGCTAGAAGGAACTTCAAGAGAACCCAAATAATTATTGGGTTTAATGGTAATCTTTTGGGCTTGGAAATTTACTTTAGGAGAAGGAGTAATGGTTTCTGGATCATAGGTTTTGGAATGCATATAAAGAGGAACCTGTTTAAGGGCTTTTTGAGTTGCGAGATCATCGGCGGGCAACTCAACATGAGTGGGTGATTTTGGTTGATTTTCAGATGAAGGATTTTGAATTTGTGATTGAGTAGGGTTTTCAAGAGTTTCTGGGTTGGTGAGTTGAATATTAGAAGTGGAAGCCATTTATACAAGATATGAAAAAGAAGATGAATAGTGAGAAAAAAAAGAGAGGATTTTGAGAGATTTAGAGAGAGAATTAAGATTGAATAAGAATGTGAAAGATAAATGATCGAAAATAGAAGCGTAAAGATGGAAACTGAAGGGAATGGGGTATATATATGGTGTAATCGTGGGCCCCCACTTCTGTAAAAGTGAACCGTCAATGCATTTTCTCTTTCTTACGTGGCACATAAAATACGGTTTAAAAATAAGATAAATGATTTAAAAACCATTTTATTGCATAATATAAATATAAAATATTAAAACTTTATATATAAAAATGTATGCATATACGCATGTGAGTAACGTATAAAAAGAGGCTTGATGTGACAATCGTACCTCTATTTTCAACGTACTCGAGTGTTTACGGCGTATACACAGTACAAGTTGCCCATTAGGGAGAAAATCGAGGTAACCTTTTGAAATTCTAATAAAATATTCTAATTAATGCTTGGTGAATATGCTTCCACATAAGAAAGAGTTAGAATGGAAGTATATCCACTGACAACGTTAGAAAGTCTGATTACCTTATTTAGAAAAGAGTTTTAGTCAGCGACCACACAATAAATGTTGGTCGCTGATGAACAATACAGTTTTTGGCAAACTGTCAGCCATCAATGGATTTAGTGAGTCTTTACCAGAGCCGTTTGCTGCTGGGCTAGATGAAGATTTTCAGCTCTTCATTGCTTTTGTTTTGCTTTTTCCCAAAACATCAAGGATTAACGGATTTGGTCAGTCTTTACCAGAGCCGTTTGCTGCTGGACTAGATGAAGACTTTTAGCTCTTCATTGCTTTTACTTTGCTTTTTCCCAAAGCAACAGGGACTAACGGATTTGGTAAGTCTTTACCAGAGCCGTTTGCTGCTGGACTAGATGAAGACTTTCAGCTCTTCATTGCTTTTGTTTTGCTTTTTCCCAAAGCAACAGGGACTAACGGATTTGGTAAGTCTTTACCAGAGCCGTTTGCTGCTGGACTAGATGAAGACTTTAAGCTCTTCATTGCTTTTAAGTTTAGCGAGCAAGACACACTTAAACTCGCTGATGAAGGTTTTGACTACAAGAGTCAATATTCAACTTATAAAGAGAGATAGGTTGAATTTTAGCAAACATGACATGTCATGTTGCTGATTCACCATTCAGCATTCCCAACTTGCTGACCAGATACTTAAATCTGGTTTCATCTAAAGGTTTAGTGAATATGTCAGCAAGTTGGTCATCAGTGGGGATGAAGTAAATTTCAACATCCCCATTCATGACATGGTCAAGAATAAAGTGGTACCTGATATCTATGTGCTTGGTCTTAGAATACTGAACAGGATTACGTGTGATAGCAATTGCACTTGTATTATCACACATAATGGGAATCTTAGAAAAGTCTAAGTCATAGTCAGCGAGTTGGTTTTTCATCCAGAGGACTTGTGCACAACAACTCGCTGCTGATACATATTCTGCTTCAGCAATGGAGATGGAAACTGTATGCTGTTTCTTACTAGACCAACTAGTCAGCTTCCCCCCCAACAGTTGACATCCACCACTGGTGCTTTTCCTATCTAACATGCAACCAGCATAGTCAGAGTCAGAGTATGCAACTAGGTCAAAGGAGGAGTCTTTGGGATACCAAAGACCCAGCGAAGAAGTACCCTTTAGGTACTTAAAGATTCTCTTGACAGCATGAAGGTGAGATTCTCTAGGAGACGTTTGGTATCTTGCACATAAGCAAGTAGCAAACATGATATCAAGACGACTCGCTGTGAGATACATCAGCGAGCCAATCATTCCCCGATAGTGAGTGGGGTTCACATGCTTACCATTAAGATCAACATGGAGATTATTGGGAGGAGACATAGGAGTGGCCTTAGTAGTAACATTGGACATGTCAAACTTAGCCAGCATGTCTCGAATGTACTTCTCCTGATTAATGAAGATGCCATTTGGGAGTTGGCGAATTTGAAGACCAAGAAAGAAGGTCAGCTCACCCATCATGCTCATCTCAAAATGAGAGGACATCAGTGAGCTGAACTTGGTGCAAAGTTTCTTGCTGGAGGAACCAAAGATGATGTCGTCCACATATATTTGAACATAAAGGACATCAGCACCCTTTCTATAGATGAAGAGGGTGCTGTCAATGGACCCTCACTGAAACTTATTAGAAAGAAGAAATTCAGAGAGAGTGTCATACCAGGCTCTAGGAGCCTGTTTAAGACCATAGAGTGCCTTATAAAGACGATAGACATGGTGTGGCTTGGCTGGATCTTCAAAACCAGGTGGCTGCTTAACATAAACTTCCTCATCGAGTTTTCCATTTAGAAAGGCACTCTTTACATCCATCTGATATACAGTGAAGTTTCTGTAAGCAGCATGTGCCAAGAATAAGCGAATCGCTTATAGACGGGCCACTGGTGCAAATGTTTCATCATAATCGACACCTTCTTCTTGAAGGTATCCTTGTGCAACCAGCCTAGCCTTGTTACAGGTAAAAACACCATCTTCGTCCATTTTGTTCCTATAAACCCATTTAGTTCCAATGGGCTCTTTATCAGCAGGTAGAGGAACAAGAAACCAGACATGCTGTCTTTGGAACTGGGTAAGTTCCTCTTGCATGGCCTCTACCCAAGAAAGATCAGCCATTGCTTCCCCTATATTCTTAGGAGTGATCATTGACAAGAAGTTCACAAAGAGACATGTGTTTCTTGTCGCTGATCGAGTAATGATCCCTTGAGAAGAATCACCAATGACTTGGTGAGCTGGATGACTGGAAGTCCATTTAAGTGCTGGAACACTTGATGAACCTAGTTGAGTGTCAGCGGAAGTCTTAGAGATGGGAACAGAAGAGAGATCATTATAAGAGGAGAAGTCAATGGTAAGAAGGATCAGTAGGCGAGTGATCAGTTGAACCTTTCTACTGAGTTGAGTTATCATTGATGTTGGAGTCATCAGCTGACTCCATATCATCAGCATTAGCTGATGCATCATGAAACTCTTCCTCAGCAGAGTCATCAACATGCTCGTCATCAGCCAGTGATCTAGGTTTGGCTGATGCAGCATGGATTGATCTTAAGATAGGCTCAACTAGCTCAATCGAGTAGATATGAGCAGCAACTTGCTCTAGTTCAACATCAGCTGAACTATCCTGTGTGGCATGCTGATTATTATCATGCAGCGAGCAAGAAGCATCAACAAAAGAGTCAGCTTCCTCAGTAAGAGGATCAGTGGGCTCATTAAAAATGACTTCTGAAGAAGAAGGTTGAATGTCCTTAAGTGCAGAGGAGCTTTAATCGAAAGTAACATGAATGGATTTGTTGAGTGCCAATGTTAATTGTAAATTTAATGATGACAAATCTGACCTATAAACACTTAGTAATCTTTTGGTTCTTGTAATCTGATCTGGGTCAGACTAAGCTGACACAGCTTATGATCTGTCTCTGACCCAGATCACGCTTCATACTTGTAATTGTAATATCTTATGGAAGCAAGTGTTATTCAAGCTGCATCAACAATGTATTAGCATTCAGTCCAAGTCGAAGAGGAGGATTGAAGATAGAAGACCAAGTTGTTAGTGGAAGACAGCTTGGGATTAGCAGTCATCTTGGAAACACTTAGGCAGATTGGTGCCTTGACAAACGGCCCAATCTGTGTCTGACAATCAAGTGAAGATAACAACCTGGATTGAAGATAAGGACAAATGACGTAACTAGGAAGAATCCTAGGATCCAGGTTGGTGGTTGTTTTACATATGCGTGTCCATACTCCTATTGGTAGATGAAGAATGTGCGTCAGTACGTGGGGGACCACAAGTACCATGAAAGGCACGATTGATTATTCCTTCATCAACCACTGATTGAAGAACACGTAGCTGCAACGGACACCTAATGAAGAGCGCTTGTGCCTATAAAAGCCTCATTCATGGATTGCATATGTGTGGCATTTCCTGAGAATCATTCTTCACACAAGTTTCTCTGCTCTTACACACAGCTTAGTCTGTACGAGATCAGCTTGGGCTGATTCTCTTGAGCTGAAACTTATTGATTGTTGTTTGTCACTTCATAGGGTTGTTTAGATATCTATAGGCTATCTTTATTCCGCAACAACCCTGTAATTCTTTGTATAGATTATTTCTTAATAAAGGATTACAATTGAAAATAACAATCTGTGTTCAAGAATGTTTTTATTTCTTTACTGCTTTACTGTTTGAATGATTCCTGCACTTTACTAACTTGCTTGATATTCATTATCTGAATCTTAAAACGTTTTGTGTTAAAAGTTTGTAAAGATTGTGGAAAGTTGTATTCACCCCCCTACAACTGTTCTGTGTTCAATATACTTTGGTATATTGATACACCGTGGGACGTATCAATTGGTATCAGAGCGGTGGTTGAGAATTAACTTGACTTGATCCTTGCATATTTTCATTTATAGTAAAGCAATGTCATCTTATATTGATAATGGTTCTTCAACCCGACCACCCATGTTTGACAAAGATGATTTCAGTGGGTGGAAAGGTAGAATGTCTTTGTTCCTTGAATCCATCGATAACAATATGTCTGACATCCTTACGGATGGTCCTTATGTTCCTACACAAACCATTGTGGTAGAAGCTGTGGTCAGGGAAGGTCAACCAACCATTCCTGCCACAGTCAAATCTATTGTTAAGGACAAGGCAAATTGGGGGGATGAGGATAGGAGGTTGGCAAACTTGGATGTGAAGGCTAGAAATTTCATTGTCCAAGCTGTGCCCAAAGACCTTTACCATTCAATTAAAATGTGTTCAACAGCAAAGAAAATGTGGGTACATTGACTGTTATGTTTGAGGGTTGCTCTACCTCCATGGAATCCACAATTACTACATTGACCAGGAGGTATGAGAGATTTTTCTCTTTGAGAAATGAATCCTTGACTGACACTCATACCCGCTTTAATGCTTTGGTAAATGATTTAGCTGCTGTTGGAATTTATAAGAAAAATGAGGTTTTAAAGAGCAAATTTCTTGATTCATTACCACCCAAATGGAACAACTATATTTCATCTGTTAAATTAAGTTCTGTTTATCATGATCTTGATCTCCCTGGACTTTTTGGTTTGCTTCATAACCAAGAATGTTCAGAGGCTGAAAAACTAATTGCTATGGGTGATTCTTCTAGTCAGCCTGCTGCTGCACTTGTTGCTTCTATGACTGAACACCCTAGTTCAATTAGTAATGAGATCATTCCTTATGTTAATGATGATATTCCTGTGATGTCAAATCCTAACTCTGTTTGTGCTGAATCTGAATGTGATGAATCTGATGGTGATGAACTAGCTAATGAAGTAGCTATGTTGGCTGAAAGGATCAGAAGGAGATCCTTTAACAAGTTTAAAGGAAAAGGAAGAGGTGGCCAAGCTGATAAAGCCAAGAAGCCACTTGATATGTCCAAGGTTACTTGTTACAAGTGTGGCAAGACTGGACATATGGTTGGTGATTGTAGATCCAAAGAAACTGCTCAAGCTGTGCCAGCCAAAGGTGGAAGAGGTGAAAAATACTCTAAGCTCAAGACAAAGTACAAAGCCTTGAAAGCACAAGTAGCTGAGCTGACTGAGAAGGTGAACAGAAATGAGAAGAGTCTGGTAGCCAAAGACTGGGCTGAAAGTGCCACATCATGTGATGATGAGCTGTACAAAGATGCCAAGTGTTTCATGGCTAAAGAAGCTACTCAAAGATTTGCTGAAGATCTGGTAAAAATACAACAGCAATCTGAGTCAGCTCACCAGGCATCCACCAGTCAGACTGCTCCACCTGAGGTAACTTTCTTTTCAAATCTGTCTGATAATGAGAAGCTGTCCAGACTGAACAAACTTGGTGATGAGGTTTTACTGCAAAAACATTTTAATCAAGAACTCAAAAAGGAAATACATCTTTTGAAACTTGATAACAGCTCTAAGAGTCACACCATTGAAAAACTAGAATCTGAAGTTAAAGCTCAAAAGCAATTAAACTCTATTTTGATTAAAGAAGCTAAAACTGCAGAAGAAAAGTTTTTAAAGGTAAAACAGATTACTGAAACATGGTGTATAAGCTCTAAAAGAGTTGCTAAATGTGTGAATGAACAAATACCTCATCAGATCCAAGCTATCTTTGATGGTGATTATGATAAGGCCATAGCCATAGCTGAAGTATGTGCTATGGAGCCTTGTTATCAGCCTCTTTCACCACCCAAAGTCCAAACCAAAGAGACTATTTCTAAACCAATTAAGTTGGTTCAGAAATCTGGTATTGGGTTTAAAGATCCTGAAACTATGGGTCAGACCATTGCTGAAGCTGTGTCTAAAGCTGATCAGGTTGTTGAGTTAAAACCTGAAGAAAGTCTTGACCTGTCCAAGCTGACCATCACCCAATCTGTGTCAGATTCAAAGAATAAAACAAACAAGAATAGTTTAAAGAGAAACAAAAGAAAGGATAGAGATCACAGTGTTCCAAAAGAGAAAATTAAGCTTTTAAAGAGTAAGAAGTCTGGTTCTCTAGGAAAGAGTCACAAGCAAAATCTGAGTCTATTTCAAGTAACACCAAGTCTGACTCTGACAAGTTGATTTTAAAATATGTTGAGTCCAAAACTGATAAGGTGTCAATGAAAACCAATTTTCTTGAGAAGGTGTCTGATCCAAAAATTGTTGATCAAAGAAAATTGAGAGCTGAATGTAAGAAAGTTGGAATAGGCAAAGGTTTTGTTAAGAAGGAAACCTTGAGTGTTGCTAAAAAGAACTTTGAATCTGGTAAAGGACAGACCAAGCAACAATGGGTTTCAAAATGAAATAAGAGTCTGTATTTAGTTCCCCAATCTGAGTCAGACCAGAAGGTCAGCTCTGGTGAACCCATCCTTGGATGGGTTTCCAAAATGAACTAATCTCTTATCATAATTGTAGGGCGGTCATGACGATAATACTTGGCACTTGGACAGTGGATGTTCCAAGCATATGACCGGATGTAAGTCCCTGCTATGTAGCTTTAGGATTCGCGCTGGTCCTAATGTTACTTTTGGAGATGATTCTCAAGGAAAGACTAAAGGTTTTGGTGTTCTTTCAAATGGTCCTCTTACTTTCAGAAGAGTCTCATATGTAAATGGTTTGAAGCACAATCTGATCAGTGTGAGTCAGTTATGTGATGCTGGTTATGAAGTGAGATTCAGGTCTGATAAGGGAATTGTTCTTGATTTGGAAGGCAATGTGGTTCTTATTGCAAAGAGAGATGAGTCTTTGTATTCTTTTGACATGAGAAATCCAACTGTCACAAGAGAAGTCTGTTTCATGTCAAAGTCTCAAGATGAGCTGAATTGGTTGTGGCATAAAAGGCTGTCTCATATGAATTTCAAAGATATCAACAAGCTGTGTAAGAAAGAGTTGGTGTCTGGTCTTCCAGTGATTAACTATGAGAAGGACAAGCTGTGTGGTGCTTGTGAGAAAGGCAAGCAACATAAAGCTACTTTTAAGTCTAAAACATGCTCAACCATTGATAATTATTTGGATCTGCTTCATATGGACTTATTTGGACCAATCAGTACTCCATCATTCACTGGAATGAGGTACTCCTTGGTAATTGTTGATGAGTATTCAAGATACACCTGGGTTTTCTTTCTAAGACACAAGAGTGAAGCTACTGACAGCATTATTCATTTCATCAAGCAAGCTGAAATTCTCTACAAAAGGCCTGTTAGGCAATTAAGAAGTGATAATGGCACTGAATTCAAGAACATCACTCTTAATTCATTCTGCAGTGAAAAGGGAATTTCACAAGTCTACTCAGCTGCCAGAACTCCTCAACAGAATGGTGTTGCAGAAAGAAGAAACAGAACTCTTATTGAAGCTGCCAGATCCATGATGGCTCAAAACAATGTCAAGTCTCATTTCTGGGCTGAAGCAGTACACACAGCTTGCTTTACCCAGAACAGATCCCTCATTGTGAAAAGACACCAGAAGACTGCATATGAACTTCTTAGGGGGAGAAAACCTGAAATTGGGTTCCTAAGAATGTTTGGAAGTCCTTACTATATTCTGAATCAGAAAGACCATCTTGGAAAGTTTGATGAGAAATCAGATGAAGGTATCCTACTTGGATATGCAACAATGATGAAGGCCTACAGAGTGTACAACAAGAGAACTAAAACAATTGAGAACTCTGTAAATGTAAGCATTGATGAAGGTTGTTCCAAGCTAGACTGCTCTCCTCCTGAAGATGAAGACTTCAATTTTGAAGAACTGGCTGTACCTGAGAATGAGCCTCCAACTAATCCTCCAATTGGAGCTAATAATGCTCAAACTCATGGGGAGCAACTCATTGAAGAAGAAGAAGAAGAAGTTCCAATCTTTGAAGATGCACAAGCTGATCCTACTCCTACTGAAGTTATTATTCAGAATCCATTAAATGACTCTCCAACTGGTTCAGACTCCTCCATTCCTGTCCAAGCTGATCAGCCTCTTCCTCAAACTGATCATGCTGAACCATCTAATCTGAATCAGTCCATTGTCCCAGTTACTAGATGGACAAAGAGTCATCCAATCAACCAAATCATTGGTGATCCACTCTCTGGTGTGAAAACAAGAAGAAAGGCAACATGCAACTTCTGCATGTTTGTCAATTTTGTAAGCAAGATGGAACCAACTGAGGTTGATGAAGCTCTGGAAGATCCCTCTTGGGTTAATGCTATGCAAGATGAGCTAACACAGTTTGAAAGAAATAAGGTTTGGGAACTTGTTCCAAGACCTCATCACAAGACTGTGATTGGAACCAAGTGGGTCTACAAAAACAAAATGGATGAAAGGGGAGTTGTGACCAGAAACAAAGCAAGATTGGTAGCTCTTGGTTACAGACAAGAAGATGGAATTGATTATGATGAGACTTCTGCACCTGTGGCAAGATTAGAGGCAATCAGAATGTTCTTGGCCTTCTCTGCTCACAAGGGTTTCAAGGTCTATCAAATGGATGTGAAGAGTGCGTTTCTTAATGGAAAATTGGAAGAAGAAGTCTATGTTGAACAGCCTCCTGGTTTTGAAAATTCAAAGTTTCCTGACCATGTGTTCAAGCTTGATAAGGCTCTTTATGGGTTGAAGCAAGCTCCAAGGGCATGGTATGATACTTTGTCTAAATTCTTATTGGCTAATAACTTCAAAAGAGGTAATGTTGACAAGACTTTGTTTGTGAGAAAGTATAATGGTGATATTCTGCTTGTACAAATCTATGTAGATGATATAATATTTGAGTCTAGCAGTGAAAGACTTTGCAAAAAGTTTTCTGAATTAATGTCTAAAAAGTATGAAATGAGCATGATGGGAGAACTAAACTATTTTCTGGGTTTACAAGTTAAACAGACTAAAAATGGAATTTTCATAAACCAAGGAAAGTATGTTAAAGATCTCTTAAACAAATTTGGTTTTACTGATTGCTCACCTATGAAAACTCCTATGGGAACTGGTGATAAGCTGGATGAAGATAAAAATGGTAAGTCTGTTGACATCACAGCTTATGATAGGATCATTACTGTACTTAACTGCTAGTAGACCAGATATTATGTTTGCTACATGCCTTTGTGCAAGATATCAAGCTAGTCCTAAGGAATCTCATCTTAAAGCTGTGAAGAGAATCTTTAGATACCTTAAAGGTAGTCCCAATCTGGGTCTTTGGTATCCCAAAGACTCAGGATTTGATCTAATTGGCTATTCAGATTCTGACTTTGCAAGCTGTAAGATTGACAGAAAAAGTACTTCAAGAGCTTGTCAATTGCTTGGCAATAGACTTGTAAGCTAGTCCAGCAAGAAGCAACATTCAGTTTCTATCTCTACTGCAGAAGCTGAATATGTTGCTGCAGGAAGCTGTTGCTCCCAAATTCTTTGGATGCAATATCAGCTTCAAGACTATGGTATCACTGCAACAAAAACTCCAATCTTTTGTGACAGTACCAGTGCCATAGCAATTTCAAACAATCATGTGCCTCATTCAAGGACCAAGCACATTGATATAAGATATCATTTCATCAGGGATCATGTGATGAAAGAAGATGTTGAGCTTCACTTCATTCCAACAGACAATCAGCTTGCTGACTTGTTCACAAAGCCATTGGATGAATCAAGGTTCAACTACCTCATAAGTAAGCTAGGTATGCTTAATTTGTAGAATGTAGTGAGCTAAGTAATAGCAAATCTGACCCCTTAGAGTTATTCTAAAACTTTTGAGGGTAAGCTGTGTCAGACCCAGACTACCCTTTTGCACTTGGTGCATTTCGAGTGAAAGAGGGTAAGCTGAGTCTGACCCAGCTTCGTGGTTATTTTTGTTATTAAATATCTCAGTGCTTTTTATTACTTTCATTATTTTATTAAGTGTACTTGGTTGATCCTATTGGAGTGTGACACGTGTAGTGGTCCTACCGGTTACTGAAAAAGTACCACCACTACTTATTGATCCTCCAATCAAAAACTTTCTCTCTCCAACTTTTTCAAATAAGATATTTTGGGTTTTGTATATAATTTTCATTTAACCTAAATCCCAAATCACTTGTTCATATTTTCTTAAAATCAATTTTTCTCTCTAATCTGATTACTGTTTTATTAAAATTAATTTCTTCTAAAATTTATTTTCAAAATGGCATCATCATCTGTTTCTATCCATTCTAATGATTCTCAATCTAGTTCTGAACCTGAAAGTCGATACCCAGCTCCTATAAGCGCAAACAAGCTGTCTCCTTATGTGGTGGGAGATAAGGTAGTAGTGGTTCCTGCTGATCTTGATACTGGTAAAATCAAGATTGGTAGTCTGGTTTATGCCAATATCTATCCTCCTTCTTGGGCAAAAGGATACGATGAGATCGTGGCTTTCTTATGGCATCATCCTTTCGGCAAGGGTGATGATTGAGAAGCCAGCCTGGGTGTTTCAAGATCTTTTATGTGAATTTTGGGCGAGCTGTGTTGTAAAACAGAATAAGAAAGGAGATGCTGCAATCTATGGCTCCATCCTCAACGGTAAGAAAAAGGTATACATTTCTTATGAGAGGCTTAGGTCTGCTTTTGAGCTGTCATATATGCCTGATGATGAATATGATGTTGTTGTGTCTCATACTGAAGCCAAAAATGTTTTACAAGAAGTTGGATATACTGGTCTATTGGCTTCAGTAGTTAAAATGAAACATTTAACTGGTATTTGGAACTACTTATTGAGCACAATTTCGAAAACCTTACAAGTAAAGGCAGGCAGCTTTGATCAGCCTAATGTCCTAGAATTGCAGATTTTTCATGCAATGGTCACCATGACCAGAATAGATTTTGCTGCTTTAATCTTTAAGGACCTTGTTGATCGCGTTCATAAGAAGAGTCTTACCATACCTTATGGTAGGATTCTTGCTCTTATCATTGAAGCCATTCTTGACAATGATTTCTGTCTGGCAACTGGTCAGACTGTTGAATGCAAATCTATCAATAACAACATCTTCAATAGTCCAAAGGTATCTGTGCAGGGTCTGACCCGAGCAATGCAGATCTACCTTGATTTTTGCAGGAAAAGAGAAGAGGAAGAAGAAGCACTTAGGGAAGCTGTCCCTTCTTCAACGCGATCTGGGTTTGACACTCAATCTGCTAATCAGGGGGACCCAGGTACACATGCTTCTGAACCCTCAAACTCTTCTGAATCTGTTCAAAACTCTACTCCTACAAAAGAGGGTGAAGGGTTGGCCAAAACATCAGCCTCCCTAGCCACACCTTCGTCCATTCGCTCAAAATCCGACTCTAAAAGACCCCTTGTTGAGGACTTAGTACCTCCAAGGCCAAAAAGAAAAGATCGAATAAGAAATATGTGTCAGCTTCTGGGGTGGATAATGCAACATCATCTCTTGAGATCCCCCAAGGTGCAGGGAAAGCTAAGGAACGTTCCGAAGCTGTCCCTGCCACCCAAGCTGACAAGCCGAAAACACCACGCCCATATGCACTCTCCCAAAAGAGTGTAGACGAGTTAAAGGGAACACTTACTGCTACCCAACCCTCCAAACAGGGTGAAGGTATTGAAAGAAAGACCTCCTCCCAAGGTCATACTGTGTCAAAACTGAATTCACCATCATCAGCCTCCCAAAAGGTTGATGATATCATTAAAGGGGTAACAGAGGATCTAGCCCATATCCAAAGTGAGTCAGAGTCTATGCACATCATTTCTGAGGATGGTCAGCCTAAGGAGAGAAGTATCGAATGCATAAGTGACACTGCTTCTCCTCCCCAAGCTGATCAAACTCCTTCTATCTTACACTCTGAGTCTACACAGGCTGCCAATGCCCCTTCTATGTCACAAGGAGGGGTACAGGCCTCAATTCTCCCTAAGGATACTTTGGTGCAACAACACACCTCTGTTGAAGGGCAATCAAATGCACAAAACATTACACCTGCAGAGTCTGTGTCTGCATCTGTCCTTGGACAGAGGGATTCTGCAGGTTACTTGGCTGTCTTTAAGGCAATCATGTCAGCCCCTTGTGCAGCAAAGGGAACCATTGATGGTCCTCTCGATGTCAATGAGAATATGATCACTATCTCCGGAAGTGATTCTTCATTCGATGATGAGTTTGCCCATCCATCCTCAAGGGATGCTCTGATGGAAGATGCCAGTGGAGGAGTTGATCAAAATCAAGATCAACACATTCCCACTGGCCCTCAGCCTGAACTAAACGTTAATCTTTCTCAGGCTGACCAACTAATCATCAATTCTGACAGATCCACTCATGAGACTCACTCTCATGAGCAAATGTTCCAAAACTCCTTAAACCTCCACCCCCTTCTAAATATGCCCAATGACCCTGAAATTAAGGATTGCAGGCTTCTCTTTCCAGAGTCAGTGGCTTTTAAGCCAACTGCAAGTTCTTCCCAAGCTGCCACTATCTCATTCTCAGATGTGGTGGGTCAGCTCACTGAGTTCATTTCAACCTCTAAGGTTGAGAGCACAAAGCTGACCGAATGCTTGGAAAAGATCCAAAAGGATCAGGATTTGACGGATAAGAAGGTGGACAAGCTGAGTCATGATCAGACTGCATTGGAAGAATATGTTAAGAAAGCAGTTGATGTGATACAGTAGAACCAGAGCAAGCTGGCAGAGTCTCTTGACAGTCTTACAAAGGCAGAAACTAAAGAGAATGAAAGGAACAAGAGTACTCTGGGTCAGATTGAAAATGCTGCAACCAAATTTAAAAAGGAAGTCACCATAGAACTTCGATCTTCAAATAAGTCACAAGATGACTTCAAGAATGATCTGATTGAAGCTTCTAAGGGTGTTAATCCAAGATCAAACTCCTTCATGAGGATTATGTTGAACTGAGAAGAGTCTGCTGTCTTACAAATATCAAAGTCGACTTGATCAACCAACAACTCAAAGGCTTCTTTGCAACCCAGTAAGCTCTTTCCCTGCTGATGATGACAAAAAGGGGGAGAAGAATGCTACTAAAAGAAAAAGGGATGCAATGAGTGAAGCTGAATTGGAGCTAGAAAGACAAAAACAAAAAGCTCAGGTTGACAAGGAGATAGAAGATTACTTTGAAAGATTGAAAGTAAGACAAGAAAAGGCCAGAGCTGAGGAGGCACAAAATGATAGAAGATTGGTTGTGCATGGTTCTAGAGTGGAAGGTGAGAAGGAAGATGTGGAAGAGATAAAAAGACCAGAATCTGAGTCTGGTGGTGAAACTGTTAGAAGATTGAATGAAGAAATTGAAAAGGAGAATGATACAACCAAGGGGGAGACTGTTAAAGAAATGGGAGATATAAGGAAGGAAGTTGGTGTTGAAAAAGAAAAGAGAGTTGAAAAGAAAAGGAAGTCCTCCCAAGTTGTTCCTGTGCAAGCTGTGCCAACTCAAGCTGACCCAGCTCCCAAAATGCAAATTGATGAATCTTCATCTAGTGAAGACACAGCCACTCTGTCCCAGTTTATGATTAAGAAAAGAACAACTGAAGCTGGGTCAAGTGGTGTGAAGATCTTAACTGAAAGAAAAGGATTGGGAGCTTGCAACTGAAACTGCTCCACAGCTTGGGGTAACAGTTGAGGTGGCATATAAGATGATTAAGGAGGACATACTAGAAAGAGAAAGAATTGCTGCAACTAAGTCTGATTCTGAAATTGCCAAGGCTATTCAAGAACAATTGAATAAAGAAGATGAAGAAGATCTTGCAGCCATTGGTTCTAAAAAGAAAGTTGTGAGCAAAGAAAAAGGAAAGAAGAAAATGGTGGTTCATTCTACACCATCACAAAAAGTAAAAGATGTGAAAGAAAGTGTGAAAGCCCATAATTGGTTGGATGCTTTAGAGAAAAGACAAGTCACTGAAAAGATCCATTATAGAAGTCATCCAGAACCAATCCACCAGGTTCTACTGAAAAGGCGAAAAGGAAAAAGCATTCCCAGCATAAGGCTTACAAGGAGAGGTTATGAAACCAACTGGGAAACCCGTGATCTTGACAAACTGCTTGATCTAGGATACACAGAATGGGTTGAGTTGCATGATCTCATCACTGGTATGCCTGGAATTCATAGAGAGATTGTCTTGGAAGCCATTGAGAAAAAGTTTGCTGCAATTGTAAAATACAAGATTGATATCACTGGCCTTCCAAGACCAAAAGCATATGATTTGGATGATGAAGATGAGTCAGAAGAGCCACTCAAGAAGAAGAGGAAAAGAAATGTTAGGCTCATAGCTCCTGAAGGTGATCACACAGACTTCCTCAGAAACTTGAACCCTTCAGAGTTTCTTGGGCTACTATCTCCTGATGCTCTAGACAGAATTCTAAGTCATCTCAATCTGTCTCTTCCTGCTGGTGTGGAAAATGCAAGAAGTGGAATGCACATTACTGAACCTGAACATGGTATGTATTTTGTGGATGCAAGAGGGCAACTTGTATTCCAAAGGACTGCTGAGCTGAAAGAGGTACCAACTATGCACCTTTTTACCTTGTACATATTTTGTGTTACTTTCAGTGAACAAGGTAATGGGTATGAGCAGTTCCTTATAGATGAAGGGTTAGATAGAAAAGTAGATGTAAGAATTGCTCCATCTTTTGAAGTTAAACAAGAAACTGTAGAGTTGATTGGGGAATAAAGTCTCATTGTAATACTTTGTATTTCTCAATATATACAAGTATTTGTACAAATTCAGTTGTCTTGTTAAAATTTCATATCAGATTGAAAAGAACCCAAAAGATTCAAAGGGTCACAAGCTGTTAGTCATATTTTCATTTGATTCTTGTAAGCTGATAGTTAGAAGTGTAGTTGGGTTTGTCATCATCAAATAGGGGGAGATTGTTGAGTCCCAATGTTAATTGTAAATTTAATGATGACAAATCTGACCTATAAACACTTAGTAATCTTTTGGTTCTTGTAATCTGATCTGGGTCAGACTAAGCTGACACAGCTTACGGTCTGTCTCTGACCCAGATCATGCTTCATACTTGTAATTGTAATATCTTATGGAAGCAAGTGTTATTCAAGCTGCATCAACAATGTATTAGCATTCAGTCAAAGTCGAAGAGGAGGATTGAAGATAGAAGACCAAGTTGTTAGTGGAAGACAGCTTGGGATTAGCAGTCAGCTTGGAAACACTTAGGCAGATTGGTGCCTTGACAAACGACCCAATCTGTGTCTGACAATCAAGTGAAGATAACAACCTGGATTGAAGATAAGGACAAATGACGTGACTAGGAAGAATCCTAGGATCCAGGTTGGTGGTTGTGTACATATGCGTGTCCATACTCCTATTGGTAGATGAAGAATGTGCGTCAGTACGTGGGGGACCACAAGTACCATGAAAGGCACAATTGATTATTCCTTCATCAACCACTGATTGAAGAATACGTAGCTGCAACGGACACCTAATGAAGGAGCGCTTGTGCCTATAAAAGCCTCATTCATGGATTGCATATGTGTGGCATTTCCTGAGAATCATTCTTCACACAAGTTTCTCTGCTCTTACACACAGCTTAGTCTGTACGAGATCAGCTTGGGCTGATTCTCTTGAGCTGAAACTTATTGATTGTTGTTTGTCATTTCATAGGGTTGTTTAGATATCTATAGGCTATCTTTATTCCGCAACAACCCTGTAATTCTTTTGTATAGATTATTTCTTAATAAAGGATTACATTTGAAAATAACAATCTGTGTTCAAGAATGTTTTTATTTCTTTACTGCTTTACTGTTTTAATGATTCCTGCACTTTACTAACTTGCTTGATATTCATTATCTGAATCTTAAAACGTTTTGTGTTAAAAGTTTGTAAAGATTGTGGAAAGTTGTATTCACCCCCTCTACAACTGTTCTGTGTTCAATATACTTTGGTATATTGATACACCGTGGGACGTATCAGATATATCAGGCGAATATTAAATACTCTGAAGGCCTTGCTGATGGAAGAATAGCCAAGAAAGTAGCCATCATCAGCTTTAGGATCAAATTTACCTAAGTGATCCTTGTTGTTTAAGATGAAAACAGGACATCCAAAGACATGGAAGTATTTTATTTGAGGTTTCTTGCCTTTTAGTACCTCATACGCTGTCTTGTCATGTCTTTTGACAATGAGACAGCGATTTTGAGTGTATGACAAGCTTTTTTTTTTTTGTTTTGGTATGTTTTATATGTTTTTAACTATTATGTCTATTTTGTAGTAGTTGTTTGACAGCTTCAGCCCAGAATTTACTAGGCAACGAAGACTCACTGAGCATGGTACGTGCTGCTTCAATGAGAGTTCTATTTCTCCTTTCGGCGACACCATTTTGCTCAGGAGTTCTAGTAGAAGAGAAGTTTTGTGAGATCCCTTGATCAGCACAAAAAGGATTCAAGAGTGTGGTTTCTGAACTCAGTACCATGATCGCTCCTGAGTTCTTTAACCCTTATGCTGTTGAGATTTTCCAGTTTCTTGATGAAATTTATAATCTCTTCAGCAGCATCACTCTTGGAACGAAGAAAAATAGTCCAAGTGTATCGTGAGTATTCATCCACGATTACTAAAGTGTATCTGCTACCCTTTAGACTTTGGACATTCACTGGACCAAAAAGGTCCATGTGAAGAAGATGAAAGCAGCCTTTGATAGAATTGGCCTGCTTTGTTTTGAAGGTAGATCTATGGCTTTTACCTTTCTCACAAGCACCACAGAGTCTATCTTTTCTTAGAGAGGAGGAAGGCCTCGAACAAGAATTTTCTTGGCTAGAGAATTGATTGTTTTGAAGTTCACATGCGACATACGCTTGTGCCACAACCAATTTAGTTGAGCTGCTGACTTAGCAAAGAAAGAAGTCTCACTGTCAGTCTTGAAAGGTGAAGTCAACCAGATATACATCTCGTTTTCTTGGAGCAACCAAGACTACTTCCTTGTTTACATTTACCACAGTGCCTTGATGTTTGTCAAGAATCACTTTGTAGTCAGCATCACAAAGTTGACTTATGCTGATGAGATTATGTTTTAATCCATTTACATAAGCAACCTTGTTGAACTTAATGAGACCATTTGAGAGATGTCCATAACCTTTAGTTTGTCCAGTGGAATTATCACCAAACACTACAGTAGGGCCAGGAGCCTCTACATAGTTATCCACCAAGGTCTTAGAGCCAGTCATGTGTTTTGAACAGCCACTGTCCAAGTACCACACTCCTTTTCCCAGTGAGCCCTGCATGGATATAATAGAAGGATTTAGATGGGTTCACTATTAAACTCACTAACAGCTAGGCCAGCAGGATTAATAGTAGCAGCTTCAGAGGATTCTCTTCAGCTTGAGTAGAAGGGTAAGGAGGAAGAGAATCTCGAGGAAAGGTGCCATAAGATGATTCATCACCATCGAATGGTGTTATAGTGTTGCCACTATCAAGAAAGACCATGTTGCTGACAACATTTGTATCACTGAACTCAACTATGATAGCTGGTTCACCAAACTCATTGGGTATTACCCTTTGTGAATGAGGAATGGATATATACTGAGCTGAGATGAAGTCAGCAATGTTTTCCTCAGTGAGGACAGTTGTATCTCCTACACTATTTTTAGGTTCAGCAGAGAGAGGTGTCTCGCTGACCATACTGGAGGAGGAAGCAGCTGTTGAAGAAGGAGGATTTGGTTGAATGACAACTTCAGGAGCATCCCTAGAATTGTCATCATCACATTCAGAGGCAACGTGACCTCTGCTGCCACATAGGTAGCATTTTTTGCCAGATGTGTTGCCTTTCTGATTCTGAATGAGAAACTCCTTCAGTTGAGAAGAAAGATCATTAACTCGTGAGTAGCTCATTAATTTGAGGATCAGAGGAGGAAGATGCCCTTTTCTTTGCTTTGGCTTTTGCTTATGCTTAAGTGTAAGCTGAGGCATCTTAGGAGCAGGACCCAAAATGGACTTTCCATTTGGATCCTGAGATTGAGAAGTAGAGGGATTTTGTGATCCCTTAACTACACTCCAAGCTTGTTTGACAGCAGGATGAGAGGAAGAAGAAGGACCCTACTGCTGAGACTGATGCATCCTTTTGGGAGTGATCGGTCTTGATTGCTGATTAGGAGTAGCTGACCTCATTTTCCTATGAGGTAGATACTCCCTTTTTGGGGCAGTGATGTTGGAGTCAAGTCACTCATACATTACAAAATAGATTTGAAGATGACAAACAACTCAAAAAATACTTAAGTCCTTGGTTCTGGAGCTGAGTCAGCTTGGATCAAGCTGAGTCAGCCTGAACATCTTCACTAGAAGATGGTATCTCTCAAGCTGCATCAAAAGAAGAACTAGCACTTGGTCTAAATCGAAGATGAAGAACAAGGATAGAAGACCAAGCTGATGGGTGGAAATCAGCTTGGATCTTACAGTCAGCTTGGAAGGTACATTGTCAGCCTGGAGTCTTGCAAGTGCTCCAGAGTTGTTATAACTTTGTATATATCATCAATCAACTGGATATGCACCAGAAAGGACATTCTAGAAGTGCCAGTTGTTGATTGTAAACATTCTATGAGGTGTCCATTGTATTGTTGCTACACGATCAACCTTGGTAACCAAGAAGGGAACAAAAAGGACAATGTCACTGTCACCTAGTACTGATCAAGCAGAAGCCATTAGATCAAGACGCGTGGAAAAGAATGGACGGCATCCAAGGCAGTGTTGATGCCTATATAAACCAGCCTTTGTGTCTCAAGAATGTGTGCATCCATAACATTAACTCTCACAACGATTAAAGCATTCAGCTTGGATCTGTGTTGTACTCAGCTTAGGCTAGTAGAGTTAATATACAAAGTTGTAACTTGCTATTCAGCCAAGTAGTTAGATTTGTAGGCTAATCTGTTCCACAACTACTTGTAATTCTTTTTATTCTTCAATAAAAGAATTGGTTGAAAATCAGCTTGCACTTTGTTCTTGGACTGCACTTTACTTTACTGTCTTTATATTCTGTCTATTTACTTATTGTTTCATTAACATGATTATCTCAAACTGAATATGGACAAATACATTAAGGGGGTGTTTGGTTCAATGGAATTCAAAGGAATTGGAATTTGAATTCCATCTTTTACTTGTTTGGTTGAAACAAATCATGGAATTGGAATTGAAAACTTTCCATCAAATTCCTTAAAACAAAGAATTCACAATTCCTTCACAAAACCAATGGAAAGTTTTCAATTCCAATGGAATTCAATCAATTTGACAAAAAAAACCCCACAAAGTATACAAACTAATTTCTCCTTCACCTTTATATTTTTGACTACTTTAGCTGTCTTTGCCACTAACCGCCACCAGCCACCGCCACCAACAACCGCCATGGCAGCCACCGCCACCAACCACTGCCACCGATTAGGACCGGCCTTTGACCACCATCTTTGTTCGATTAGACACATCACCCGACCCATTGACCATCACTTTTTATCGATTGATTGAATACATACTGGTAGAAACCGCCACCAACCACCACCAGCAACCATCCGACCCAATACCGCTGCTTGGTATAGTTTTCTTCTTTATCTTTTTTTATTTGATTAAAGGACACGGTTACTTACTTTGTTTCATAAAATGAGATGCTTTGAATGTTAATTGGACCATGATTTACTCATGGGTGCTCTTGAGAGTGATGCAGGGAAAGAAAAAATAATAGTGGATTGTGAGTAAAAAGAGAGAGTGTGTGAAAAAGACATATCATATATATGCTTTATTGGTACTGAGTAAATAATGAGAAGGGTAACTTGGTCAAATGAAACAATTTGCTTTTCAATTTTTTTACAACATTCCATTAAATTCTGTCAACCAAACACAACACATTTTATAATACTTTCCAATTCCAATTCCTTCAAATTCTAATTCCTTTAACAAATTCCAATTCCTTCAAAAACATTCTGTGAACCAAACGGCCCCTAAGATAATTTACATTCCGCATTAAAAAGTATTTTCAAGCTGATTAAGTTTAAAAGTTGTATTCACCCCCCCTCTACAACTCTTTGAGACATCTTAAGACATCCTGTTATCTCCTTTGGGACCTATCAAGTGTACCTTACTTGCTGATGTGGCAAGTGCCCTCTTTGAGGAGTGACAGGTCTTACTTGCTGATGTGGCAAGTATCCTCTCTGAGGAGTTGTAGACCTGTTTTGAGAATGAGGCATTCTTCCTCTTTGAGGAGTAGTAGATCTCATTTTAGAAGGACCAGGATTAGACTGAGGAGCCTGAGAAGGTCCTACTTGCTGATATCGAGCATCACCGAACCTGACACGTCTCTTCATGAGACGCTCATGCTGATCAGCTTTACTGTCAGCATGGGCAGGAGCTTGCTGAGAAGATGAAGTAGAAGGATGAGAGACAACTTGTTCAGGTTGCTGACTGAGTGAATTTGTAACAATCGTGGTTCTTGACTCTTTGACCATATGTACAATTTAACTAACTATTAAGTTAACCAATGTAGTTCAAGTGCCATTTGAGGTTCAATTGGGTGCAATGTGTTCATATAGGTCAATTTACCATTTAATTTGAGACTTATGCGCTAGTCGAGGTCATTAGTTGGTGCTAATCGATTTTACATTTAGATAACAATTAAATTAACAAGTAAATGTAAATGGATCCTATCCATGGGATATACCCAACCCATGACCCATTCCTTTCACCCAACCCTATCTCCCCATATCTCCTCCCATCAACCCAATCATTTCTCTATCTCCTTCTCCCTCTCTAATTGATGCAAACACACACATATCCTCATCCTCTCTCTCTCTCTAATTTAATTCATCATCATTCATGGTTGTTCAAGTTAAATTAATGCAAGATTAAGCTTCATTATCATCTCATCTTCATCATATCACAAATTCGGGTTTCATGGTCCAAGTAATCTCCATTCTTGCTCAAATTCGGATTTTTGCTCTTCGAAGGGATTTTGGTAAGCTAAACTCATCCCTTAATCATCATTTTATGTTTATTAACTCGTTTCTAATTGATTTCAAGTAAATTCGGGTCACAAATCGGGTCAAAACGCGAATTAGGGTTCTTGGTGGTTCAATTTAGGTCAAAAACGTTTTTGGCATGAATTTGATGTAATGAAATGGATTTATGAAGTGGGTTATGTTTAATTATGTTTAATTATGTTTAATTATGTTTGTATATGTTTAAAAATGAGTTTGAACCTTCTCAAATCGATTTTAGGTCAAGAATGGTTGTTTCTCACATCTGCAGGTCGTAACGCTCCGTTAGTCTTAACTTAGTCTTTTGCTACTGTAACTTCCGTTAGTCTTGTAACTGCCGTTAGTCTTTTGCTCCTGTAACTGCCATTACTTTGGTAACTCCCGTTAAGGACTGAATTTGATAACATTTTGAAACGGACATAACTTTCAAACCGTAACTTTGTTTTAGACGTATGACCTATCGTTGGAATCGTGAAGAGTCTACTTTCTCATGGTAAAGTCCTTTTGATCTGAATCCTTTTCCATTTCTAAAAATGTTGGGTCAAAGTGTTATAGTTCATGCTCGGGAGAGTCATTAAGGCGTTTGTGGGATTTTGGCGTGACTTAAACTAACTGGACCCTATTGCCTAAGGTATTAGTGTTGACTTTTGTTGTATCTTGATATATGTTGATAGGTTGTGGAAACGTGGCGGTTGTTGGACCTTTATAGCTCGATATCAACTTTTTGTTTTGCTTGGAACAAGGTGAGTTTCGTAGTTCCATACTCAATAGAGATTCGGGCTGAAAAGTGTACAAGTTTTATGTGTTGAATGCTTGATTGTGAAATTATGTGTTTGCCTTGGATGATGATAGTTTAATTGTGCATACGGATGCATATCTTAAGGAACGTTGATTGATTTATGGACTATTCGCGTGGTTGATGTGCATTCGATTATGAATATATGTTGTGATTAGGATAGTTGTACATACATGGAAGACGATGATACCTTTAATGAGTTGTAGATGTGGTGGGAAGGCTGCGGGTGACCCTATATATAAGCATCTATGATTCCTTAAATGTAAAGTCGTATGAAATGTATGTGCATTGTGATTTGGTTGAGTTGAGGGACAAGATGAACATGATGGCAATATAAACGGGCACCTTAAGTGCTTGATGAAAATACACGGGTACTCTAAGTACTTGATGACAATATGGAGGACAATTTAGGTACAATGTGTGCATGTGTGTAATTATAGAACTTGCACGATAATTATTACTATCGTTATTACTTGTTCTTGTTTATTATGCTTATTCTAACTACCTTGAGTAGCTCATCTTGTGAATATGTGTGTGAGGGACATTGTGGGTCATAAATGGACATTTGTGAAATGTTGAGGAACATGATGGACATGATGACAATAAACGGGTACTATACGTACTTGATGACAATAAAAGGGTACTATACGTACTTGATGACAATTGGATGACATGAGAACAATTGAGGGACATTGATGAACATGGTTGACATTTTAGAACTTGATGGATACTTGTTGATGTCGACATTTTGTGTTCTTGTGCATTATACGTGTTATAGCTATGGTATAGTTTGTGCAATGGATACGTGTGGGACTAGGTTGCGCTACGAGCCAACTTAAATTGAGTACTAGTGCCTTTTAAGGACTTACTGTAAGTTTATTACTTGCTCATTATCCTTGTGCATATTGTGAATGGCATTGGCATTAGATCCTTGTCATTCTTTCCTACGAACTCACCAACCTAGTGTTGACCTTGTTTAGTACACTTTTCAGGTTATCAAGTGAATCCAAGATGTGATGGTTGATTGGTGCTTGTGCTAGAACTTGGGCTTGGACTTACATGGATCCAGGATTCATTTGCCCTATTATATGCATTATGTACTTGTTTGATGATGATGGATTCACTGAATCCCCTTTTGTTCATTTAGTTCATGTTCTACGATATTTCCATACAAATGCTATATCTTTTCAGTGACATTTCGAGCCTAGCTCGGGGTGTTACAGAATGGTGGCCCATGCAGGTCGTAGAGAATTAGGCGGTTTGACCTAGACTACGGCTTAAGTAAAAACTCTTCATATAGCATGCATGGTTAGGAATTTTGAATGCAACGTGAATTGTATGAACCTTGTAAGTGTACACTAAGAGTTCGTAGGCAGGATCGTTATACGTAATGATATGAGTACAATTGGACAGTGTGTTGTTTTGAGATGGATACTATGTGATCAACCTGTTGTTTTGTGACGAGTACAATGTGAACAATGTGTTATGTTGTGGCAAGTACAGTGTGATGAATGTGATAACATGAGTACAACTGGGTTGATGCGGACAATGTGTTGTTGTGTGATGGTCAAGTGCATGAGGTCAATGTGGTTATTTGAAGTCAATGAGGTCATGTGCATATTGTTGGACAATGTGTTGTTGTGTGATGGTCAAGTGCATGAGGTCAATGTGGTTATTTGAAGTCAATGAGGTCATGTGCATATTGTTGGACAATGTGTTGTTGTGTGATGGTCAAGTGCATGAGGTCAATGTGGTTATTTGAAGTCAATGAGGTCATGTGCATATTGTTGGACAATGTGTTGTTGTGTGATGGTCAAGTGCATGAGGTCAATGTGGTTATTTGAAGTCAATGAGGTCATGTGCATATTGTTGGACAATGTGTTGTTGTGTGATGGTCAAGTGCATGAGGTCAATGTGGTTATTTGAAGTCAATGAGGTCATGTGCATATTGTTGGACAATGTGTTTATGTGTGATGGTCAAGTGCATGAGGTCAATGTGGTTATTTGAAGTCAATGAGGTCATGTGCATATTGTTGGATTGAGATGATTTAAATTGATGTTGTTTGATGATTTAGGGCAAAATGAAGTTATGGCATTAATATGGTATAATATTGTGGCGACCCTAAAAGAGCCTGATCAACTATTTTATGGTTACCCGGTATTATAGCAAGTTAATGACATCATGGATTGCACATGTTTGGCTTAGAGTATAATAAGGAACCGATATGCTTAATGGGAGTTGGTTGGGTGGAGGGTTAGCCGCTGGTACACCCTGTATACAAACCCGACCAATAACTAGAGAGTACATCGGATTCGGATTATACTTTGGACCACTTGTTTTAGTTGTTCGGTTGTGTGTTGTATTGAACATGAGTATGTGGTTTGGTGATGAACAATTATTGTGAACTTGGTATGATGACATGATACATAACGATTCCCCTAGAACATTAGTACTTTTGCCTTAGTGTAAAGATATGATTTATGTGTGACATGTCGGTACGAGAGCATTGACTACTTGTGTGACTAACATGTAAGAACTTTGAGACTAACCTTCGGGTCATAAACTTTAAGATCATTACTATGGTGGATACAATTAACCGTACCAGTAAGTGTTGCCAAGCATTTATGGTGAGAAGCGGGGTGTTGTACAAAATGACAAACCAGAGGAAAGGGGTTAGGAGAACTTTTGTGGCGGGTACTACTGAAGCCCGCAACGATCCTAATGTGGTGACAGGTACATTTATTCTTAACGGTAATTACGCCACGGTGTTATTTGATTCCGGAGCCGAGTATAGCTTCGTTCCTTCGATAGATATTTATCCTAGTGCCTTAAACTATGTGCTTGATATTGAAATGGTCAATGGTGCTCTAACTAGACTTAGTCAAGTACTTCGTGATTGTATCTTGACTTTAAACGACTTTGATTTCTTCATCGACCCTATTCCATTCGATATGGGAAGTTTTGGCGTCATTATGGGTTTAGATTGGATGTTGACGATTAATGCGGCTATTGATTGTGGTGAAAGAGTGGTCAAGATAGTATTGCCTAACGGTAAGGTCTTAAGGGTTCAAGGTGAAACTTCGGATCCTTCTAGTTCAAAGGTATTTAGTGCTACCGCTGCAATAGTTGAGTTGAAAACCAATCATATTGTTCATGACCTTCCCGATATGCTTCTGGATGATTTATCTGGTTTACCCCTGTCTCGACAACTTGATTTTTGTATCGAACTAACTCCTAACGTCGCATCTGTAGCCAAAGCTCCTTATAAACTCGCCTTAACGGAGATGCAAGAGTTGGAACCTCAACTTAAAGAGCTTCAAGAGAAAGAGTTCATCCATCCTAGCCAATCGCCATGGGGAGCTCCTATTCCATTGTCAGGAAAAAGGATGGGTCTTTTATGGTGTGTATCGATTACCGGGTATTGAACAAGCTCACGATGAAGAACCAGTATCCATTTTTGATAAATGGGAACTCATTTGATCAACTAGAAGGTGTTAAGCCCTTCTCCAAGATTTACCTTCGTTCAGGTTAGAGCCAACACCGCGTCCATAAAGATGACATCTCAAAGACGACGTTTCCTGCAAGGTATGTGCATTTAGAATACACCGTTGTGCCGTTTGGGTTGACTAATGCACCGACGGTGTTCATGGACTTGGTGAAGCGGGTGTAACGGCCCAACTTGGACAAGTTTTTCATTACCTTTATTAATGATATACTTGTTACTCGAGGATGAAGGAAGATCTTGCCGAACATTTACGCGAAGTGCTAGAATTGCTTAGAAAAGAGAAGTTGTATGCGAAATCCTCTAAATGCGAGTTTTGGATTAGAAGAAGTTCATTTCCTCGGTCACGTGGTGAGCAAAGATGGAATTCATGTAGATCCTAGCAAGATTGAAGCGGCCAAGAATTGGAGGCGTTGAAAGGGGCGAGAACCAAGAAATTGCCTTTCAAACTCTCAAGGACATGTTGTGTGATGCACCAATCTTGAGTCTTCCGGATGGAGTAGAGGATTTTGTGATATGTTGTGATGCTTCGGGTCAAGGATTGGGGTGTGTGCTTATGCAACGGGGCAAGGTCATTGCTTATGCCTCCCGTTAACTTAAAGTGCATGAGAAAAACTACCCCCACTCATGATTTAGAATTGGGAGCGGTCGTTTTCGCCTTGAAGTGTTGGAGACATTACCCTTATGGCACCAAATGTGTAATCTACACCGATCATAAAAGTCTTCAACATATTTTTCATCAAGTGAATTGAATATGAGACAAAGAAGATGGCTTGAACTTTTAGCGATTATGATTGTGATATTCGCTACCATCCGGGCAAAGCTAATGTTGTAGCTGATGCATTGAGTAGAAAGGAAAGGGTCAAGCCGAGAAGAACAAGAGCCATGAGTCTCACAGTGGGACAAAGTATTCATGACCGGATCATAGGAGCACACGTACAAGCTACTTTACCGAAGAATTTTGGTAATGAAAGGCTAGATGGCATAGAGCAACAATTCGATAGAAAAGGAAGACAATGGGCTATATTAGTTGAAAGGCTTTGGATTCCCATTTTCGGCAACTTGAGGACATTTCTCATGAATGAAGCCCACAAGTCGGCTTATTCGGTCCATCCGGGCTCGGATAAAATGTACCTTGATTTGAAAGATTTCTATTGGTGGCCGGGCATGAAACGTGATGTGGCTAAATATGTGAGTGAGTGCCTTACTTGCTTACGAGTGAAAGCCGATCATAAGAAGCCACCCGGTTTATTGGTGCAACCGGTGACACCGGAATGGAAATGGGAACGGATTGCAATGGACTTCATCACGGAGTTACCGAAGACAAAAGTGGTCGTGACACTATATGGTTGATTGTGGAACGGTTGACAAGTCGGCTCACTTCTTAGCCATTTGTGAGACCGATAAGTTTGACACCATGGCGCGCTTGTACTTTAAGGAAGTGGTGTCTAAACATGGAGTCCCGGCTTCTATCATCTCCGATAGAGATACCCGGTATAACTCAAATATTTGGAAAGCCTTTCAACGAGCAATGGGCACTCAAATAGACATGAGTACGGCGTTTCATCCTCAAACGGATGGACAAACCGAGAGAACCATCCAAACGCTTGAAGACATGTTGAGGGCTTGTGCTATTGAATTTGGTGGAAGTTGGGAAGATCATTTACCATTAGTTGAGTTCTCGTATAATAATAGTTATCATGCGAGTATTCAAATGGCTCCATTTAGGGCACTTAATGGTAGAAAGTGTCGCTTTCCACTCGCTTGGGCGGATATTGGTGAAAGCCAACTTATTGGGCCGGAAATAGTAGTTGAGACAACAAAAGTGATTTCTCAAATCAAGGAGAGATTACAATTGGCCCGTGAGAGACAAAAGAAACACGCCGATGTGAGGCGTAGGCCATTGGAGTTCAATGTTGGTGATCATGTGCTTTTGAAAGTCTCCCCGTGGAAAGGTGTTGTCAAGATACATTGGGCCTTTCGAGATCATTGAACGAGTGGGCAAAGTGGCATATCGATTGAAATTACCTCAAGAACTTAGTGGCGTGCATGACGTCTTCCATATTTGTAACTTAAGAAAATGTTTGGCGGATCCTACACTACATGTGCCCATGAAAGAGATTCGAGTGGACAAGAAGCTCAATTTTGTTGAAGAACCGGTAGAGATCTTGGAACGAGAGGTCAAGAAATTGAAGAACAAACGTTATACGATAGTCAAGGTTCGATGGCATGCTAGGCGTGGAGCCGAATTCACTTGGGAGCGGGAAGACTTTATGAAGTCTAAATACCCGCATTTGTTTAGTGATTAGGGTTCTATCGAATTTTGGGACGAAATTCCCTTAACGGGGGAATGATGTAACAATCGTGGTTCTTGACTCTTTGACCATATGTACAATTTAACTAAGTATTAAGTTAACCAATGTAGTTCAAGTGCCATTTGAGGTTCAATTGGGTGCAATGTGTTCATATAGGTCAATTTACCATTTAATTTGAGACTTATGCGCTAGTCGAGGTCATTAGTTGGTGCTAATCGATTTTACATTTAGATAACAATTAAATTAACAAGTAAATGTAAATTGTAACATCCGTGAATTTTGACCCGTTGACTTTATGTGTAATTTGACTAACAATCTTGTTGAATGAAATAATTGGGTTCATTTTGTGATTATATGACTATGTGGTATGTTAGTCGGGTCGATAGTGGGTTTAATCGGCGTTTAATAGTATAATCGTTTATAATTTGGCTTGAGAAGAGAATCGGGTTGGCCCGTGGGTAGTCCACGACCCACCAGCCACCCATGACCCTTTTCTCCCCTCCCTTATCCTTTCCTTCACCATTCTTTCTCTATCTATCTTTCTCTATTTGCTCTCAAGTAAAAGAACCATCTCTTGTTCTTCACCATTTCTTGCATCAAATTAGTGTTGGAATGGTTATAACATAGAAATCATAGTCATCTTCATCTCACTTTCGCCTTATTGAAGAATCAAAGTCAAGTTCTAGCATTTTACCCATTTAGGTCAAAATTTGGGCTTGAGCTCAAGGAGAAGTTTTGGTAAGTTAAATTCATCCCATTTACTTCTATTTATGCTTGTTCATATGTTTCTAGTTGATTTGATGTGATTCCAAGTCTTGAAAATGGTAAAATTGAAATTAGGGTTAAATTTAGGGTTTGAATGATTTGGTGGTGATTTTGATGTTTTGGTCGAAATCGTGGATTGGGTTATGTGTCTTTATGGTTAATGATGTTTAGTTATGCTTCAAAATAAGTTACAAGTCTTTACAAATCATTTTGGTATGGTTTGGGTCGAAATTGGGGGTTTTGGGTTCTTAATTTTCTGCATAACTGCTGCTGGTCGATTTGCTACCCAGTATGGGGCGTAACGGGCGTAGGTTACGGCCCTTTGGGGCGTAGCTTACGCCGAAGTTTTACCTTACGCCAAAAACCTCCTGTTTACGCCACTCCAGACGCCAAAACCTTCATTTGTAGGGCACCGTACCTTACGCCCCTTTTGACCGTAGCTTACGCCTGGTGGTTTTGAACCACCGTAACCTACGCCAGTTTAGGGCGTAGGTTACGCCCCCCTTTGTTGCTGAATTTTCTTGTTTGACCTAGTTGCCTTCCAGAACCCTAATAACGCGTCGAGCATTGATCTAATCCACTTCTTATCTTATGTAACATTGATTAAGAATCTTAAAAGTCATTTAACATCGAAAAGCACTTGGAAACCTAATTAGGGTTTTGCCGAATATTTGATAATTACGTATATGTGTTATGTATGTTGATGTGAATGTATGATCGATATTTAGGTGTTGGACGCACGGAGAACATTGTACTTCCATAACTCGACTTTATATCGACTTAACTTTTCATAAGTCATCGAGGTGAGTTTCGTATCTCCCTACTCGCTTGAGATTCGGGCTGAAAAGTGTAAACTTGCGTGTTTACTTATGTTGTTGATTGATTGATTGATTTGGTTTAAATGTTGGATTGATGAGACGGTTATTACGTTTGATTGACTGGGTTTACGTTTGTTAAGTATTTCATTAATATTAGGATAGACGTACATACATGGAAGTCGGTTATGCTTTCATTGGGTTTTAGATGTGGTGGGAAGGCTGCGGGTGACCCTATACATAAGCATCTGGGACCTGAAGAAAGTAGAATCCTCTTAAGTGTATGTACGTATAGAATTGATGTTCATATTGATTGTTGGCTCATGTTTGTCGAATATTGATTGTTGGCTTATGTTTGTTGAATATTGATCGTTGGCTTATGTTTGACGAATATTGATTGTTGGCTCAGGTTCATCGTGTATTGATTGTTGGTTTATGATTGATGCATTTACAATTGATTGTAAGCATTGCATACATTGCTGATGAGCCCTCGGCAGGGGATTGCCGACATCCTGGTGTATAGATGTATGCACCCATTTTGGATGTAGATCTTGACCCCGAGTATATAGACATATATATCTCGATGTTTTTGAGATGCCGCTTTGTTCATGGTGATGACAAGCGAGTATCGTTGCATAGGTGACCGGAGATCACGCATAAGATAGGCATTTTGGCTTACTTACGCATATGGCCTTGCATTGATACTCATATCATTTATGCATTTCTTATTACACGTTTTTTTGTATTTGTGTAATCTTGTTGTTGGACATTATTGTGTTTCTTAGAGGCTCACTGTAAGTCATGTTTAGCCTCCACTCGTACTTTATGATTTCTGTCTATGGTTCCTTGTGGACCATTACTATGAACTCACCAACCTTGTGTTGACTATGCTTAGTACACTTTTCAGGTAATCAGGTTCTCCCCGGACGTGGAGTTTAGTTGCTCGCTTGCTGTCAACCCGGGCTTGGACTTTATGAATCAAGGATTCATTGACCTTCTCTTTTGCATTATACTTAGGATCGATTTGCCATCTTTGAGATGTTCTTTTGTAGACTTTGATGGCTATTTTCTCCTTATGTATGTTGGTACTTATTCGTTTGTAATGGATTCACGGAATCTTTATTTGCATTTAGTTCTTGTTCTATTGTAATTCCACCTTGCGCTATATAATTTCCGTGATATTTCGAGCCTCGGCTTGGGGTGCTACAGAAGTATCCTATCCATGGGATATACCCAACCCATGACCCATTCCTTTCACCCAACCCTATCTCCCCACATCTCCTCCCATCCACCCAATCATTTCTCTATCTCCTTCTCCCTCTCTAGTTGATGCAAACACACACATATCCTCATCCTCTCTCTCTCTCTCTAATTTAATTCATCATCATTCATGGTTGTTCAAGTTAAATTAATGCAAGATTAAGCTTCATTATCATCTCATCTTCATCATATCACAAATTCGGGTTTCATGGTCCAAGTAATCTCCATTCTTGCTCAAATTCGGATTTTTGCTCTTCGAAGGGATTTTGGTAAGCTAAACTCATTCCTTAATCATCATTTTATGTTTATTAACTCGTTTCTAATTGATTTCAAGTAAATTCGGGTCACAAATCGGGTCAAAACGCGAATTAGGGTTCTTGGTGGTTCAATTTAGGTCAAAAACGTTTTTGGCATGAATTTGATGTAATGAAATGGATTTATGAAGTGGGTTATGTTTAATTATGTTTGTATATGTTTAAAAATGAGTTTGAACCTTCTCAAATCGATTTTTAGGTCAAGAATGGTTGTTTCTCACATCTGCAGGTCGTAACTCCCGTTAGTCTTGTAACTGCCGTTAGTCTTTTGCTACTGTAACTTCTGTTAGTCTTGTAACTGCCGTTAGTCTTTTGCTCTTGTAACTGCCGTTACTTTGGTAACTCCCGTTAAGGACTGAATTTGATAACATTTTGAAACGGACATAACTTTCAAACCGTAACTTTGTTTTAGACGTATGACCTATCGTTGGAATCGTATAAGAGTCTAGTTTCTTGTGGTAACATTCGTTTGACTTGAATCTTCCTCCATTTCTAAAACTGTTGGGTCAAAGTGTTCTAGTTCATGCTCGGGAGAGTCATTAAGGCGTTTGTGGGATTTTGGCGTGACTTAAACTAACTGGACCCTATTGCCTAAGGTATTAGTGTTGACTTTTGTTGTATCGTGATATATGTTGATAGGTTGTGGACACGTGGCGGTTGTTGGACCTTTATAGCTCGATATCAACTTGTCGTTTTGCTTGGAAATCAAGGTGAGTTTCGTAGTTCCCTACTCAATTGAGATTCGGGCTGAAAAGTGTATGATATGTCGTATTTTATACCCATTTCCCACGACGTATTTAGTTGATTTCGCATGGTTTATGAGTCGTTTTTGTATACATTTGGTGCGTTTATGGTATTTGTTAGTGTTTCAGGGTACTGACAGGTATTTAAGCGCAAATATGGAGAAAACGACATTGTTGAGGAGAATCAAGTGCTAACGGAAGATTTCGGAAGCATTTGGATGAAGATTGCAGAAAGTCAACTAAAGTCAATGCTGAAAAAGGCCAGTTGCGCCGCAACCCAATTCCAGAGAGATAGATTGCGCCGCAACCCTTCAAGTTGCGCCGCAACTCCCTTCCTTCCTGGCCAGCCACGAGTCAACATAAGCAAAAAGTCAACGCAAGTCAACGGCGAGTTGCGCCGCAATTAATAGCTGCGCCGCAATCCAAAACCAGAAGAATAAGCTGCGCCGCAATGTCCTTCAGTTGCGCCGCAATGGGTTCAAGTTCAAGCCAGTTTGGTCAACGAAAGTCAAAAGTCAAATGTAAAGTCAAACCCCAATTGCGCCGCAATGACCAGTTGCGCCGCAACTGGGCCCGTTTCTGGCAGAATTTTGGGATCATATAAATAGCTTGAAAAATAAGCCAAAAACACTCTTCTCTTTTTAGCAGCCGTGTGAAGAACCCTAGTTTGGAGATATTTTCAGATCTTAATCAATTTCTAGGTTTTCAAACACGATTTGATCATTTTCGTTCGTAGCTTTCAATTATTATCATTAGATAACAATGAATTCTTCTTATTTCAATTGTTATTCTTATTTTAATATGAGTGGCTAATCACTTTATCATCCATCTTGATGGAGTGAGACATTATGTAAAGATTGCACAATTTTATTAATTCAATGTTGATTTCATTTAACGTTATATCGAGATCTTAGCGTATTTCTTCCTTATTATTTATCTTGAATTGATTGGTGATTTATATGTGTCTTTAATGGTAGTTATTGATTACGTATATTTCATTTTGATTGTTTGGGTACAAACGATTGGATCTATGACGGGTACGGTAGATAATCGTTCTTGATAATAGGGAGAAATGTGTTAACGGTTGGGTACAATCGATAGGTATAATTGTTATTTCAATAACCAAACCAATTGTTTGATTAGGGAAGTTATAAAAGATGTCTTGGGGTACCGGTCTTTGTAACGAAACTAGTTTAAGCAAGAGAGTCAAATGATGTCTTCAACTTGACGGGTACGGGGTTGATGCTTTGTTTGAGTCTCGGTTATTTAATCAACTAATTTGGGTTTGAACTTCATTTATGTGCAATCTGGACATGTGTTGAGCGAAGTCAAGATGGATGACCTTTTAAATTATTGTTTTAAACAAAATTCTCTTTCGATTAATCCTTTGGGATTACTAATTAATTACTAACTTTTGCAACGTGACAATTCGGTCACAAAACCCCCTTTTACTTGAATTACTTAATGTCGACAATTACTTAGTTTTAGTCCCTGTGTTCGATCCTGGACTTACCTTTTAGCTATACTATATACGAACGGTCCACTGCCCGCGAGTGTGTAGTAGTCAGTTTTAGGGTATTTCTTGTTTATAAATTTTAAACTCGATTTTACACATCAGTGTACAAGGTTTGTGTGTTGACTTGCTTGATTGTGCAATTATGTGTTTGCCTTGGATGATGACGTAGTTTAATTGTGCATACAGATGACATGTCTTATTGGAACGTTGATTGATTTATGGACTATTCGCTTGGTTGATTGTGCATTCGATTATGAATATATGTTGTGATTAGGATAGTTGTACATACATGGAAGACGATGATACCTTTAATGAGTTGTAGATGTGGTGGGAAGGCTGTGGGTGACCCTATATATAAGCATCTATGATTCCTTAAATGTAAAGTCGTATGAAATGTATGTGCATTGTGATTTGGTTGAGTTGAGGGACAAGATGAACATGATGGCAATATAAACGGGCACCTTAAGTGCTTGATGACAATACACGGGTACTCTAAGTACTTGATGACAATATGGAGGACAATTAAGGTACAATGTGTGCATGTGTGTAATTATAGAACTTGCACGATAATTATTACTATCGTTATTACTTGTTCTTGTTCATTATGCTTATTCTAACTACCTTGAGTAGCTCATCTTGTGAATATGTGTGTGAGGGACATTGTGGGTCATAAATGGACATTTGTGAAATGTTGAGGAACATGATGGACATGATGACAATAAACGGGTACTATACGTACTTGATGACAATAAACGGGTACTATACGTACTTGATGACAATAAACGGGTACTATACGTACTTGATGACAATTGGATGACATGAGAACAATTGAGGGACATTGATGAACATGTTTGCCATTTTAGAACTTGATGGATACTTGTTGATGTCAATATTATGTGTTCTTGTGCATTATACGTGTTCTAGCTATTGTATAGTTTGTGCAATGGATACGTGTGGGACTAGGTTGCGCTACGAGCCAACTTAAATTGAGTACTAGTGCCTTTTAAGGACTTACTGTAAGTTTATTACTTGCTCATTATCCTTGTGCATATTGTGAATGGCATTGGCATTAGATCCTTGTCATTCTTTCCTACGAACTCACCAACCTAGTGTTGACCTTGTTTAGTACACTTTTCAGGTTATCAAGTGAATCCAAGATGTGATGGTTGATTGGTGCTTGTGCTAGAACTTGGGCTTGGACTTACATGGATCCAGGATTCATTTGCCCCTTATTTTGCATTATGCATTATGTACTTGTTTGATGATGATGGATTCACCGAATCCCCTTTTGTTCATTTAGTTCATGTTCTACGATAATTCCATGCAAATGCTATATCTTTTCAGTGACATTTCGAGCCTAGCTCGGGGTGTTACAGAATTAGCTCGCTGAGGCGTGCTGTAGTCATAAGGGACATCAACTTTACTTCTTTTAAAGGGTTCAGCAGCTTTGATAGTAAGCTGCTGAGGAGCGACAGGTTTAAAACTATCACTACGAATATCACCTTCAAAAGATTCCCCATAAGAGTATTGAACTCTTCCTTCATTTGGCATCATGCCAATAATGGGAAGATGAGGATAGGGGTTACTGGTGCTAGCAGAAGAACTTGCACCATTAGCCTCAGTGGAGGCAGATGGGTCGCTGGAAGATGAAGAGATTGAACCAGCTTCCATTTCAGTATGATAATCATTAAGACCCCTAATGAAATAACATTTCTTCATCTCCTCAAGAGACATAACTGCTGACGGAGGGATGGAAACTTCAAGTTTCACATCGTCAGCGAACAAGTCAGAGAGAGTGGCAGCGGCCTCAAAGTCGTCGCCTATGACTGCTTGGACTTGAGCAGGGACTTGTTCGTTTAAGCACTTGTGATGAAACCTGGAAGCTTTTGACCAGGAGGTCACAATCTTCTTAAGGTTGACAACTTCAAGCTTGAGTTTTTCATTTTCAAGCTGAACTTTTTGTGCCAGCAACTCATGAGATTGGAGTTCAACATGAACATTCCTTAGCTCATTGAGTTTTTCAGATTTTTCACTTAACTCTGAGCAGACAGAGTCAAGTTTGGATTGGATCTCAGCTCGTATTGATTCAACGAACTGGATATCACAAGACAAGGATTCGAAGATTTTAGTTTTATCTTCATCAGAGGCAGCTGAATAGGCACATACCTTTTTGATGGTGATGTTTACCCACTGACTGGAGGAGACTTGGTCTTTTGTCAGTGCATCGCCATCAGCAAGTGCCATAAGATACATGGCATCTACATATTCTTCACTGTCTGACTCATCTGATTCAGCCCAGTCGTGCTCTTCAGCCACCAACCCTTTTGCTGGTGTTTTGGCCTCCTCCATTTCGGCCACCTTTGCTTTCAGCTGATAGTATTTGTTCCTGTACTCATCAGCAGGTTTAGAAGGGTTAGTTTTAGGAGCAGCAGGAGTTGAGATAGCAACTCTGCACTCCTTTTGGTAGTGTCCCTTCCTACCACATCTCTAGCACTCTTCTTGAGACTTGTCAACAAGAGGCTTATAGGGAGCAACCGACTTACGGTTGTTCCATCTTCTGGAGTACCTCTTTCCAGCGACAAGGGCAAATTCCATGAAGTCGTTGAACATCTCTTGTTTCTCTTCAACATTAAGATCATTAACAAGAGATTGAATAGGAGGTGGAAGATTTGAAGAGCTGGCACTAATATTAAGGTTATTGGGCTCAGCAGAGACAAGGGCAAGGGGGTCAGTCACAGAGTAAGCAGAAGATATTGTAGAAGAAGAAGATGATGAACCAGCACTTCGTCGTGTATCAACAGTTGCTCTTAAGTTTTGAGCAAGAGCTCTTTCTTCAAATTGAAGCATACCAAAGAGAGACTCAAGATCAAGATCTTGAAGTCGCTTAGTGGTTCTAAGGATTTGTCTCAATCCTTGCCATTTGATAGGGAGACTATCAATAAACTTATGACACAACTCAAAATTGTCATGGGTGATGCCAGCATTCGTCATATCATTCAGCAACCCTTTGAATCGGGTATAAGTGCTGTCAAGACGTTCATCAGGAAGAGAGAAGAAATTTTCATAAGCTCGTTTTAGGTCAATCTTTTTGGTAGAAATAGTATCAACAGAACCTTCATACGTGCTATACAATCTAGCCCAGACTTGTTTAGAAGTGGGATACTTTATGACGAGTTTCATGATATCAGTGGGAAGAGTGGTGATAATCATGTTTTTGAGTCTAGTATCTAGATTTACTAACCTCATCTCGTCATCAGTCCACTGTACCTCTGGTTTGACCATGTCAATCACAATCTCAGGAGCAGAGTGGGTACATATGGACCTATGGTCAGAATGGACATTAGGTATGGTTCTACACCCACGATGTGTAGTAGCATTCTTTCCTTCCAAGATCCAAAGTCATCAGGCTCAAATCTTGGAGGAATTGACACATAACCAAAGTCACGTGTATTCACAAGAGTGGGTACAACAGTCATACTTTTGTTTTAAAGAAGAGATAAGAAGGTTTGTTAAAGAAAAGAAAAGAACAGAAATTAAGAAAAATACAAGTATGCAAACAGATCTTGTTTCAATAGATTAGAAACCTGACTCTGATACCACTTGACAGTCCTCGATTTGCAATACTTATATTAAGTTAACAAGACAAGAAAGTAAATAGAAAGTAAAGAACAAGAACAAGAGTAAAGTTCAAGTATAAGAAACTATGCAAGTCTAATCATATGTATCATTGATTAAACAGTGAATACATGGTCGATATTACAACTTGTCTTACAAGAAAATACATGAACATACAATTGTTAAGCTTTAGACTAACTAGAAAACTTAAACAATTACAAGAGAAGATAAGTGACACACACTTAATGGTGACAAACACAAAGTGTTTTTGGTGCGGCTGTGTTGCTTTATATAGGGGAGAAATTAGGGCAACACAACCTTCTCTTGATGGTGATTGATGGTGGTTGTCAAGATCTCAGGCTCGATGTACTTGAATTCAGGAGCCTTTGTCTTCTTTACCAAAACGGGTATGAGAGAGAAAACTCTTCCTTTGGTCTCAACTGCACATTTGCCATACTAGGTAAAATACAGTTGGAAGAACCACCATGTGACTTCTTGTCTTCTTTTGATTTGAATTCTTCCCGCCTTGAATTACAATTTAGAAAGGAAACCACCCGCTGACAAGAGTCACTGGATTCGCTGATGTGTTGCTGATAAAGGGCCATCAGCGACCAAGTGTTTCAGCGAATCCTTAACTCAACAATATATATATATATCTCAAAACTTCCATGACCATAGTGAAAAGCTAAGGTGACATCAAATCTGTTTGACTTAACCCTCCCACCTTACCCTTAAAAACATGTGTCCTTCTCGATCCATTAACTGTAACAGACGATAATATTTGTACATCATATTGGCAAATAAACGTAATTCTAAGCTTAATGAAGGTGCTTAAACAGGGCATAAACAATTAGGAATTTGGCTCAAGAACTACTATAAAACGTGCTAACGACAGTGGAACTCCTGCAGAATAGAGTACTATAAAATGTAAAGTAAGAGATGTGCATTGAAGAAAATGAGACATCACTATATAAAAGTTATGGTTGAATTTCACACAAAGATTCTGATATAAAAGTCATTGAAGTTGTGGCCCCGTCTCCTGGCATTAGTAATATCTTTCTACATGTAATTTCATATTTTCTCATTCCGACATTTCAACAAAAATTTATTATATGTTAAAGTTGGGAAATCTTATAACTTGTTGGATTATTGTCAGCATAAACACTTTATGAAACGCAAACGCATATAACTTTTGTTGTACTTGTATCTCTTTAAGGTTATTAACAAGTCTTTAAAAACAAAAATAGATCGATTCAACAAGAAACAAATTTTCGGGTTTCTTACGGATCTATATCTGCTTCAATAAACTTATAATATACAACTACATCAAAGGTTATATGTGTTTTACACGAGTTTATGTCGTCCTATAATATTAGCATTATATGTAATTATGTATTCATTTATACGAGTAATTTTTTAAGTTTCTAGCATCGTAGAATTATATTAAATTATATTTATACTATATATGCATATATCTAATTAGTTTTGTAGGTGTGGCTCGTGGTTGAACCATATAACTATAACTATATTGTATGTAACTAAACAGTGGAAGGAGTGGGGGGAGACCAGTCAGACCATGCCTTGACTGACTGACTTCAGCTTCAAACTATCATTTTGTTTGTTTATATACTATTTCTTTTTGCCTATCAATATCAGAATATGTACGACAAATTTAGAGATGAATGAATAAAATAATGATGAGCTAGTGTTTGGAGAAAAAAAAAGTACGATGGGGGGGTTTGTAGGCGTGAGCATTGGTGACAGTGCAACTGCATGGGCATGAGCTTGGACATGAATTTCAATTGACTTATGCTATAAAGGCATCTTCCATCCTTCAACGACATGTCTCATAATGCTCTACTATTTTTTTGTTTTTTCTCTTTTTAGTTTTTTTGGTTGTATCAAATCATAAACTCAATATATATTTTTGAAAATTCGATAATAAAGTCGTTCGTTACCAATGGTCCATACGCTCATTTTGGAAACAATGTCATCGCAAAAATTACAGAAAAACCCCCTAAGGCCTTAATAATCTGCCAAACGGCACGACAACTACTTAGGATTATAAAAAAAAAAAAAAAAAAAAAGTGTTTCTCTCTCTCTCTCTCTCCCTCTCTAACGGTCACATTTTCCAGATCTGAGATCGGAACTTGTGCACCGGAGATTGGGATCGAGCTAGAGATTGAGAGTTCGAGATCGAGATTATCACCATCCGGTTAAGGCTTCCACTCCGGTGGATCTAACCCTATTTTTTTTCACCCGGGCCGGAGGTCCCTTCCACCTCGGTGGATCTGGAAGCAGCCTCCCTACCTTTGTGTAGGGGTAAGGTCTGTCTACATCATACCTCCCTCATAGCCCGACTTATGTCGGGATTGAGTACCTTGTTGTTGTTGTTGTTGTTGTACTTAAATTGAAAGGATACATATTGATGGACTTATTATAAATGACTATCTAACTTCTTTAACTACGTACTTATCACTGATTAATATCGTCTTGTCGCTCAGTCAGCTCGATTTACCTTTCACGTGTTAGGTTTGGATGGTTTGACGTTGGCTGGTCAAGATTTCCGAAATTACATTTGCCCTTTTCATAATTGTGTATAAAAGCATTTATATACAAAATTGATCGTATTTCTTAGAATCAACTCCCCAAAAGAAAATTAATAAACATTTTAGGATATGTTTAAATCTTCTATGTACGTAATGATTTCTCCGTAAAAAAATCACTGCTAATCAAGTTTTCTTGGTCTTTTTGTTAATTAGTAAACGAGAAAAGCCTACGAGTGACCCACCTAATGATGTTAATGATAGCGTTTAAGAACGGTGCAAAATTTTCCATCGTAGAAAGTTATGTATCTCTTTTTTGGTCAGCACATCCTCTTTCACATACACACACGCATCACATAAACTATATGTGTGATAGGAATAGAGATACAGGTGGAACTTTTAGAATAGTGATACATTTGACATATAATATAGAGTTGATTTAAATTAAAAGTCGATCTAAGCACTTAATTTATTATATACTCTAATATATATGTGGCATGCCCCCCCCCCCCCCCCCCCTTTTTTTTATCTTTTTTTTTTTTAATCTTCATACAATATTATTCTGAAGTAATGTATAAACATCGTGTTAAAAGGTTATCATTGAGCTTAAATAATCTTGGGCCGCTCAAGCTAGACCGTACCATTATCAACGTGTGAGACTGTGAGAGGTAAATCCGGAGCAGTCAACAAATACAGGATTGTCGACCATATATAGCAGTCCATAAGGATCGAACACTACACCTTTTTTATATTTTGTTAGGAGCTTTTGTAAACATCTTGAGGTAATACTTAATTAAAAGCTCTAGATTAATTATATCGTGCCAATGATGACTAGTCCAACTGGTCAGAGACATCTCAGGTTTTACCTAAGGTCTTGAGTTCGATCCTTAGGGATGACAAGTCTTGGGGTTTTTCCTCCGAATACTTGTAACGGTCCATGGTCAACATCTCGTTGTATAGGGTACGTGCAAGGCTTCACCATTATACGGTGAGGTTTTTCTGATGTCGCATACCGACTGAATGTTCAGGAAAAAAAAGATTAATTATATCGTTAAATACAATAATGTTGAGATGAAAAAACCATAAAATGTCTTTAGTCAATTAGTGTTGGTGTAAGGTGATGGTAGCATGATGATTATGATGATCGCATATAATAACTTCAATCAATCCATCAAAATCATTCACACACTAATTAATTAAATAATATACATTAATGACTAGCTAGAGTTTAACTTTTTACTATTAAGAAGATAATAAATTGATTAAAATATAAATAAAAGGAGTTGAATTGAAAGAGTGGAGAGGGAATGAATGCATGGCATGTGGGGTTGTGGGGGTATAATGAGTATCCATGGGAATGGCATGTCAGTCACAAAAAATAATAATTACTATTATATATACGAGTGTGTATATATATATATATATCAATCTGGTGTAGTTGATGAATGGCGTGTTACATGTTATATGGAGTTTTGTCAGACATATGAAAGTAGCTATGTATATATAGGACAGGGGATGTTCTCTGGTTCTACTGTATCCAATCTACCATTATGTCCTTCAAATATCAAGTTTATATGAATATGGACAATATATCACAGTCTTTAAGGATATGACAAAATGCTATACCCATTTTTGTAAAAATCAAGTTTCTTTCTATAGGATTGTATATATATCTTATATTTTTAGTGGGTCAAATTAAATTGATTGAATTGAAATGAGTTGATCTCATCAATCAATCCCAAACGAGTTTATGTTAATATCATTTCAGACCGGTCACGTGAGATTTAAATTAAACTTATTCAGTACTGATCGATTCATCTTCAAAGGTATATATATAGTTTTTGCAATAAAGAAGTTGAGGTGATCTATGTGTCATATAAAAATAATAACACGAAAAATTATGTTATATGATTATGATGATAGAACATTAGTACATGCTAATTACCATATTAACATGAGGTAGATGAAATAATTTGCTATTTATCATCATGGCTCAAGCACAAAGACTTGACTAAACAGTTAATCATTGTTTATAGTGGCCATGGATGGGGTACCATATATGTGTTGGAATTTTATGTTATATCTATTATTTCATAAGTTGAAATAATCTAACATAAAATATACAAAGTGAATAGATATGTTTAAATTGAGTTGAAAGTGTATTTAACTAATGTGAGTTTGTCCCACATTGGTAGAAGTATAAACATTAAGTGTGTTTATAAGGAGGAGTGTTGGAAGAATAATAATTCCTTATAAGGGGCTACACCCCAAGTGGGCAAGGAGGGTGCGAAACACCCGACGCGCCTGTGCCCGAGACCGGGACCGGGATCGTGGGCGATGAGGCGTAATGTGACGTTTTAGTGGCGCACTTTGCACTAGTGGAACACACTTGGTGTTACCTGGTGATGTTGGTCTTCAGCTTGACACCTGTTTCAACAGGTGTCTCAAGCTCTTGACCACTACTAATAAATTGTAGTAGTGGTTCAACCAACAACAACAACACCAACACTTCAATCTGGATTCACCAGACCACTTTCTCTCCCTCTCATCTCTACATTTTGTTCTTGAAGGTATAATTCTGAGTTGTTGGTTAACTCCGGCAGTACATACTGCTTTGACTGTTGTACCCTGGGAAACTGACGGGTTCACTTGGGTGGCCCGAAATCAGTTTTAAGGGACCTTGGTTTAACCATATCCTCAGCATGTTTTGCCTTCTTCTTTATGTTTATGTTTCTGTTTCATTTATTATCTTGTATTGATTAGTTACTTGTTAATTTACTTGTATTTTCCTGTTGTAATTCGAATGTTTATCAATAAAATGTTGTATTGTTGAATGGTGTTCCTACAATATTAGATTATTTCAACTTATGATTAATAGCTTGCAATATAAAAAATATATTATATATATATATATATATAGATCGAGTGTGAATGTGCATGTAGGTAGCTATATATAGGTAGGGGCAGCAACAATATACTACAAGCAATAATCATGATGATCAATTAAAATGGGCATGGATCGGATCGGATCGGATCGGATCGGAGGAGTATAAGAATGAACAAAATCATAACACCACTTTCAGTCTGCTTCTGCTAACTAAAAATGAAAAACCATGCATGGCCTCTTTCTTCCTTTTTCTTATAATTATTAACTCTAGAGTGACTAGCTAGCTAATATTATGGAAAGATATGAGACATGTTCAAGATATGTACATACTCATGTAAGATATCTCTAAGTTTTGTTTCATTCATATGTAAAGTACAAGTTATATTAAATATATTGATGATTTAACTAGCTTCAAGCCATTGAAACATCACTGAACTCCCCTCTGAATAAATATTTGAGATATATATACTAATTTTTGTATATAAATGAAAAAATTAAAAGATGCAAATGAATTTATTCAACTTAAATAAATATTAAGTTGGCCTTCAATTCAAACCATGTATCCCATGCATATAAAATTATGATTATGATTGGTTGATTAAAAAGGCATCGACAATTTCAATTGGAAACTACAAAAAGATCATCTAAAAGGCCAAGCAAAGCATAGAGGAAAAATAGGAAATTTGAAGCTTACTCAATAAAGATTACTTTTCACCTCAATTAAAAGTGTTCCAGCTTTCCAGTGTCTTTTTATTTATTTAAAATTATAAATACCATATATGCCTTGCACGTTCTTATTGTAGTTTGTAATTTGTGATCAGATTTTTATATATATGTTAATTTATTAACGGGCGCGTAACACCACCGGGGCAAAAAGGGTACCCCCACCAAAGACTATTAGCGGCGACGTCGCCGCTAATAGTGGGGGCCCCACTGACACAAAGCCAGGGTCAACGATTGGTTTTCCATTGATTTTCGCGCGTGGACCCCACACTATTAGCGGCGACGTCGCCGCTAATAGTGAACAAAAATTCCTTTAAAAACGCGGCTCCCTTCCAGACGATCAAAAACTGAAAACAAAAACTGAAAAACGCTCCTCCGGTAAAAAAATTAAAAAATCAATCCGGCCATCTACCGTTTTGTGTATATATTCCGTCCATCAATCCCCTCACCCTCTCTATCAAGAATCCGGCCACCCCCCCCTTTTGTTGGTGAAGAAAATCCTGTCCGGTTCAATTTCAGGCGAAAATCCGGCGACATTTCAGGCGAAAATCCGGCCATCCCACTTTTCAGACGAAGTATTAGCGGCGACTAGCATTAGCGGCGACAACATTTCCGGCGACCCACTTTTCCGACGTTTTCTTTGTATGTTTACTCTGACTCAGTTATTTTTGTATTGTTGTTATTAATTTTATGAATAACTCTAGATTTGCAAGTTGTCTAGTTATCAATAAAAACTTCAATAAATGGAGTAATGGACAGAAAAAAATGTTTGTGGTTGAACCTAAATCTGACAACTAGCCCACTGGATCTGTCCAATTAGGATGTAAGCATTTAAATACAAATTGATTTAAAGAAATTTGTAGGATATTAATTTTAATATATGTTATTATTAGTTATAAAAATATGTTATTAATTTAATATATGTATTGTTGTTATTATTAGTTATAAAAATATGTATTGTTGTTATTAATTTAATAACAATGTTATTAATTTTAGTATATGTTATTATTAGTTATAAAAATATGTATTGTTGTTATTAATTTAATAACAATGTTATTAATTTTAGTATATGTTATTATTAGTTATAAAAATATTATATTTAGAAATTTTACAACAATGTTATTAATTTTCCGACGTTTTTTTATTAGTTTACTCTAACTCAGTTATTTTTGTATTGTTGTTATTAATTTTATGAATAACTCTAGATTTGCAAGTTGTCTAGTTATCAATAAAAACTTCAATAAATGGAGTAATGGACAGAAAAAAATGTTTGTGGTTGAACCTAAATCTGACAACTAGCCCACTGGATCTGTCCAATTAGGATGTAAGCATTTAAATACAAATTGATTTAAAGAAATTTGTAGGATATTAATTTTAATATATGTTATTATTAGTTATAAAAATATGTTATTAATTTAATATATGTATTGTTAGTTATAAATATATGTATTGTTGTTATTAATTTAATAACAATGTTATTAATTTTAATATATGTTATTATTAGTTATAAAAATATTTATTATTTAATTTTGCTTTGCAGGGAATAGTTCTGGGAGAGCTGCCGCTGCTAACAAGGAACTGGAGCGGGAGTTTCAGAAGTCTGGACGACGTATAACCCTTAGACTTGATACCGCTGAAAGCAGGTGGCAGACTATCGGTGACACCTCCAAATGGTACAAGAGCTATTTGGGGACATATGTCGCTACCGTCCCGCATACTTACGACTCGTGGGATCAGGTGCCCCCACACATCAGGGATGGACTTATTCCCTGGCTCCAGGTTTAAAACATTTTATTTTACAATTTAAATACGTCATTACAAAATTAGGGTAGATACTGACTATTACTACAAAATTGCAGAGACGGTTCTACTTGGACCCGTATCTAAATAACGAAGCCGGTCACCCCTTACGAGTCGCCATTGAAAACATGATTCGTCAAGATGCCCTAAAGAACTACAGGGATAAAAAATCAAAATTCAAGGGGAAATGGTTTAGCGACAGGGGTGGGTTAGATAGACTCGGCCAATTCGAAGGTGTTCCACCGCATGGAATGTCTCAAGATGTCTGGAGGGATTTACTGCATTACTGGACCAGGGAGCACCGGATGCTTGTTGCCCAAAGAAACGCGATTAACAGGCATGGACAAGATAATCTTGTCAGTACTCACGGTCGCCAGTCATACGCTCAGCGTGAATATGAATACGCTGTAAGTTATTATTTTTACGTTTTATATCCACATATGTATATATATATATAGAGAGAGAGATACACATACATATATATAACTTTTTTTAACGTATATACAGCGTAGTAATCAGGGGCAACGTGAGCCCCCTCCTGAGTTCTTTTTGCGGGCCCACACATTACACGATGGGACGGTGCAGGCAAGAGCTCCTCCCATTTATGTAAGTTCTCGGACAACACTTGAATTTGTATTTTTTGTAAATTTATATTAATTATAACTAACTTATTTTTTTGTTTATGATTTAATGTGGTACAGGACCGGCTTGTTGAATCCCACCAGGCACTTTCTCAACAGCCCAACACCCCGCCGACTCAGACATTTTTGGATGCTTTGGGGCTCCGGTCGGGACATACCCGCGGGGTTGGGCGTTTGGTGAGAGGAACACGAGGACTGAATGTCGAGCTCCCGCATATGGTTGACCCTCCTTTGGAGGCCCCAGCAGAGTCGCCGCTCTTTAACGTGGATCAATTCTTCAACCCTGCGAGCCCTTGGGACATGGCCGGGTCTAGTTCCGCCTCATTACCCACACATCGCTTGGGTAGTGATAGTGATAGTGATAGTGATTAGTTTGTATTTTTTATTTTATTTTATACGATTGTGATTGTATTATAAGTGGTCAAAATTACATTATTTATTTTATTCCATATGGTGGTGTTTTTATTAACCTTCTCATATATATTTTTTAGTTTATTTAATTTTTCTTAATTCATAATTAAAGAAAAGTTTGGATTTATAGATTAATTTTAAGTTTTATTTAACTCATTATATCAAAATGTTGATGTTATATACCTTTTAAGTTTTATTTTAAGTTTTATTTTAAGTTTTAAATCATAATCTGTACATAAATATTAATAGTATATACCTTTAATAATAATTAAATTCAAATAAGAAAATTATAAAATATGTTATTGGAAAACATATGTCTAATAAAAAAAATAACATAAAAAAAATCAAAATACAACATGTAATGAATTTAATCATTTATAACAATAGGAGGCCCAGGTGGTATTCTTGGGCAGTTTGCATACATCCATTCTTGAAACGCTTGTTCTCGATGTGCGTACATTGATGCCACCGCACGTGCAGGCGGGGTTGCGTAGTATGACCATTCAGGATTCTTGTAAGCCATTGGGTACTCACCTGTTAATTCCACTGCAACAAAATGACTCTCCTCATTTACGAGAGCAATAGTTATCGGTTGAGCCAACATTAAATGATCCAAGCCATGATGCATCGGGAATACTGTTCTGGCGTCACGTAAGCTGATGCAGTTGATTATTATACCTAGCTTATTGGCCAGGAGGATATGGAAAAACACTTTACTCATCCAATGGTCTTTGGGACGCCATTTTTTATAATAAGAGGTTTGCAACGCCTCTAATATACGTTTGCCCTCGGGCCCATACATTCGCATGTACCCTTCGAGGTCAGATTCAAACTCCTCGAGCATCTGCGTACGAACCCACTCCGAACCGTAATCCTCATATAGGCCCAAAGCAACCGCGGTTGCTCGAAATCCACAACTACCATCTCCTTTGACATTCTCTGCGCCGACAACGTAAGGTCGAATGTACGTTGGCAGCTCATTTAGTACCCATGTGATGTTTCGGGACAGTCTGGCGTTCATCGGTTCCGCAATATACCCAACCCAACTGGTGTCTGACTTTGCCTCTGACTCTGGCTCTGACTTTGCCTCTGACTCCTTTATATGCGATGGTGCCCGGAACAAGTCATCAACAAAGTTGGCATATGGCTGCTCAGATTGGACCCCATATGATTGGGAGGGTTCCCCCCAGCCATATAAATTTTGGAGCCCGTCGAACCCATAGGATTGAGACGGGTCCCCGAATGTATATTTTTTCTCAAGACCTGGATATGGGTTGAGGTTTCCGAATAAGTCTGGATTCTCCTTGACCCACTCGGATTGGGATGGCTCCCCGAATAAGTTTCGTGTCTCGGGGAGACGACATGATTGGGACGGCTCGTACATACTGTGTCGCGCACCCTGCGGGTCATCAAACCGTGATTTGGTGGGCGCGTACTCACTTTGTCTGGCGGGCTGCACAGGTGGGGACCTGTTCAGATCGGGCACCTCTTCAGTCCTCGGGCGACTGGACTTGCATTTCCGAACCCCAGGTGGCTTTTTGTTAAGATCGGGCACCTAGACCATTAATATAAAACAATTACTTAAAATCAATTACTTTTATAATTATTCTTAAATCACTAATTAAGCTTATGATGTGTTTGGCCTACCTTTGGCGGCTTTTGTTTCGACCCGACCGGTCTACCGCGTGTGCTCTTCTGAACAATGGGATCTTTCAGTTGTGAGTTACCCGGCTTAAACATGTCCTTTATCTTCGACAACCAATGTTTCCGTTGGGCCTTGGGTTGCTCCACCAAGAATGTCGTAAGATCACCTACCACTTCATGGACAGCTTCTATATCGTCTTCGTCTTTTAGGGATGTCGATGGTGATAAGTCAAGCTTTCTCCAAAACGGGTCTATCACATTCGGCTGAATACGAGTCTCTGCATTTTTTTATATCAATAAGTATAAGATTTTATGTAGGTATGATTAAAAAATATTGTATTAAAACATACTAACCACGGTGCACGTACTCGGCAATCTTGCAGGCACATGGTAGCCCACAACTATACCGAACCTTGCACCCGCACTTTTTCACATGTTTTTTCAGTTGTTTGTCTAAGCGAACGATTTCATCAACCATGATGTCCAAAGCTTTATGTGAAACCGTTCCCAGCAGGGCCTTCATACAGTTGTAATTATGTTTACCCAACCGGGTTCCCTTGCTATACCCCAGTTGGCCCCTTATTTCAGTATCTTGACCGATAATGACAGAATCAACACATTGCAGGATTCTAGTAAATGTACATTTCCCCTTCAGCTCTTCCTTCAGATGGTGGTGCTCAGCCTCGACTCTGTTTGTGGTGTGGTTCTGATAGTTGAGATGTTCATCGACCCAACATGACACAAACTGCTCTCGGTACGGGGACAACCAATTATCGTTGAGGTACTTGTAGACACCTGGATAAGCTCCCAATTTTTTCTTTAACTCCTTCTCGTTTGATTTAAACTCGTCAAGAGTCCGAGATTCATAGACTCTTTTCCACCACACGTTAAGCCTTTCAATGTTAACATCTTTCTTCACCCGCAATGCCGGTTCACAGTGTTTGGTTATGTTTTGTCATATGTGGTACCTACACAACAAGTGTTTCGCTTGCGGCATAACAACCTTCAATGCTCTCATCAGGGCCAACTCCCTGTCAGTTAAAACCACACGAACGGTAAAGCCTTCAACAAGGGTGGACTTCAGACATTGTAACACCCATTTATAATTCGCCTCCTGCTCGTTTACGATAAAAGCATATGCTAAACTGAAGGTCCGGCCCGTTGAAGTGACGCCGACAATCTCAACAAGCGGCATGTTGTACACGTTGGTTTGTACGTGGAGTCTATTTCAATAACCCAGGGAAATGCGCGCCATAGGGTCATTGATGTTGGATGCATGAAAAAGAGATTCTCCAACCGTCCATTTTTACTATTTGTAGTAAACTGGTAAAAGTAATTTTTCTCTTGCATCAGTGAGAACATAACCTGCGACAGGTGAACAAGATATAGTAAATATGTCACTTCCAACAACGGAGTACGTAATCACTAATATGATGTTTGTACCTGCATTGAGTATGTCCTGCATGGCCCGCCCTCCGTCTCGATTTCAGAAAGTTGGTAATGTCTCCTCTTCGAGTCAGGTTTCCTGGAAATTCATTTTTCAGGTTAACCAGGATCTGGCGTGGGAACATACCGCGATCAGATAGGTTTCCCACATATTGCTTTTCTTCTTCCGTCATCCGTCTCGCGTATGCATTCCCCTGCAGATCGGTAGCTGGATCATGATTGTGTTTCCAGTCCTTGACAGTTACCCTCCAACCACCATCATACCCGGGGCGGCCTTCCAAAGTAAAGGGACACCCTATCTTGTTGGACCGTTTGGGTGGCCCAGTTAACCTTTTATCGCGTGGTCCACCGTGGTGACATATTAGTGTCACCTTATTGACCACCTTTATCGAATTTTTGTTCGACCGCCGGGTGACTAAAACATAACCCAACTCCAGTGCTGTTCTTTTGGCCCACTCCGTCAATTCTTCGACGGAAGCGAACACCTCCTCGGTTTCTAAGTCTCTAGGTTCGCAGTCAAATTGACCGTCTGCATCAGGTGACTCAAACTCATCATCGGGCACTTCAATACGTAAGTTTTCTGGGTCTGCCCAAATATCCTCAAAACTATCCATCTTAAACAATTCAAGTAAACAAGTAAACATCTAGTTCATTAACTATTGATGATATCCATACTATATATATATCTATATTCATAATATATTTATATATGTATCGTCCGAAATATACCTGTGCGAGCAGCTTTGAAAACGATAGTGCGAAACAAAAATATACGCATTTTGAAAAGGAAACTGCGATAGAATATATATACCAAATTATATGATCGTGGTAAACCTCCAAAATTCGCCGAGGTGCCACGTGTTGCCACGTCTCAACTATTAGCGGCGACGTCGCCGCTAATAGTTGCGACGTGGCAACTGGGACCAGGCGTGGCAGTCATGGTGCCACGCCTGTTCCCGACATGCCACGTGGCACGTATTAGCGGCGACGTCGCCGCTAATAGTTGCGACGTGGCACGTCGGGAACACGCTTGGCAGTCATGGATCGAAAGTTTGTCGGGGCCCACCATTAGCGGCGACGTCGCCGCTAATGCCCTGGTGGGGTTGCCCTGTTCCTGGTGGGGATACCCTGTGCCTTTATTAATACAATAAAGCTAGCTTATCATACCATTATTATTATTTAGTAGGAATAATAGAGTGGAATAATATTTGTAGACTAGGAACAATTCTCTCTATATATGTGTGTGCATGCATGTATATATATATGCTGCAATGCACAAAAAGCTGTATCTTCATGTAATATAACACATATGATTTAAAAATACCTACAATTAAGCATGTCTCTAGGGATAATTAGTCCGGCCTGATTATATTTCTTTTGTAAGATTAGTGATTTTCGAGTTAATTAACCGATTGTAAGATATTTGTGTGAATGATGTCAACTATCCATTCGATTCTAGGATATATCTACTTGACGATGTATATTGTTAGGTCGAACTTGATATCGATATATCGATCATCAAAGGTCTTTTCATCAATAATTTTGCTTGTGTGGTTTGGTTATCTCTTATTTTCCAAAAACAAAAGGTTTATTTTACAACTATGGCATTTCGATAGCTTCACCATCGTTTGAATTGTTGTCATGTTTATATAAAGAACCGGTTTTCTTATACATATAGTGCATTGTCATATTTTTAGTACTTTTTATTTCTGTTACACTAATATGTCTGAATTCAAATAATTCTACATTACCATGTTTGTTTGTTTAAATTTAAATTCAAGTTTTAACTAATCAAAACACTTTTAAACCATAAACATGACTCTTTATTATTTTGAAACGAAACGAGAATTAAAGTAAAAGTTTGTAATGGTAAATGATTTTGTGATAGAGAAGCAAAAATATAAGAAGAAGCCCAAAACCAAAATAAGCTTGGAGAATTGAAGATGAAACAAAATAAGGAGTGATTTGGAGACCAAAAGAACAGGGGGCATAAAATTCCACGCCCAGGCGTAGTTTCATGGGTCAGGTGGGTCCCGGTCTACTGAGCAGGCGTGCGATGCTCCGGGCGTACATGGGCTCCACTTTCGTTTGTTTCATTTTTCCATAATTGCATTCTAATTTTATACGGAAAGCTGTAGTGGGCCAAATATCTCTTCTTAATCATCTTGACTAGGACCGTATATTACTCCATCCGTCTCATTATACGTGTCTTACTTTGAATTTTCAAAGTATTTGTTTTACAACTTTGACCTCATATATTTCTAATTGTGTTATATAATATTCGATGAAAGTTATATCAATGGAAGCACATCTAAAACTCAATCAATTCATATAAATTTCATCAAGTATCATATAACACAAACAATTATATTTAAGGTCAAAGTTGCATAAAAAAGACTTTGAAAATTCAAAAGTGGACACTTCTAGTGGGACGGAGGGAGTAGTTTTTTTTTTTTGTATAATAATATACCCCTATTTATACGGTCATCAAAAATGTGAGTTAACATATGATTTTTTCGATTAAATTAAATCCAGTATATATATGGGTAATGTAAGTCTTCTACGATATTTCAGTTTCAAAATCTAGAATTCTAGATGCAATATTCTCGATTGATATATTTTGATACATAAATGATTGATAGAATTAAGAACGATAGTTTTGTTACAAAATTTATGTGAATTATCTGATTATTTGTTATTTTTGAACACACACATACCCTAATTTGAAATGATAATACTTTGATTATTATTATTTGTTATTTTTGAACGGCAAATACCTATTCTACTAAATTACACCAATTAATACTAAACTACCCCATTGCTAAGAGAAATGATATAGCTAGTTAGCTACAACAAGATTTAGACATCTACAACAATACCTGAATCATTTAGTTGTATTCTGTGCATTAATATCACTCCCCCATTGCTAAGGATTGAACATTGGTCTCTACCCTAAGAGGCAAACCCTCTACCAAGTGGCTAACCCCTCGTTGGCTGATGATACTTTAATTAATATACTCTTTTTCTTTTTTCTTTTTTTTTGGTAACTTGAGTGTTTGAACTTTTAAATTTATTTTAATTTATATTTACACTCATTTGAAAGCTAGAATTTATTTTGATTGTATGTTATGATTCAAATTCTTTAAACATTAAAGTACATATGTGTTAACACAAAATCTAAATAAGTTCTGGTGGTTTATAAAAGAAAAAAAAACAGTAATATTGAAAAAGCTTTAGTTAAATGCTTGAAAAATTCTAGTTAGTGAGATTTTTCAAGTTGAAAACTCGAAAACAGAGTATCGTTATTTAAATTAACTACCTTTTCTGTGATAGGCTATTGTTATATTTTCCAAAAATTAATAAAAGATTAAGAAGTACTTTTTTTTAAATCTAGATTAGAGGTTAGAAATTGATGTTATTGGTCAATAATTTTAATGGTCTTTTATTAATAGATGGGCTTATTTGCTTTGATTAAAAACTGTGAGCCATTTTTTATTTCTAATTGGGCCAACTTGAATTGCGCCAAATTTAACAGCCCAAACCGGCAATCTTTTCAAAAAAATAAAAATCAATTATCTTCATCATCTTCTACGATTCTTCGAATATCCGGTCCCAAATTTCCAAATTTGGAACCCTAATTTTCTTGTAAAATTGAATTGCATGAATAATAATTATTAAAATGGCAATTGCTGTTTCTCAAGGTTTTGCTTGCAGAACCCAATTATCTTTTAATCTCCCTCTCATTAATCGTTTTCATAAGGTACTAATTAAATATCACATTTTCAATATTTTAACTTCTAATATATATATTTATACAGTAATTGTTTTTGTAGCATTTATTATATTAATTAAAAAAAATATTGAATTATTTATTATAGGTAAGGCCAAGCTTTACTGTAGCAGCAATTGGATCATTGGTTGAATCATTAAATGCTCATAATAATAATAATGATAATGATGATCTTCATATTTCTACTGCTAAAAATGTTAAAGGTGATTGCTTTTTCTAGTTTTTACTTTTTGTATATAAATATCTTGGAATTTTGTATGATGGTTTTTATAATTTATTCGTATGTGACTTTTGGTAGTTGGTGGGCATGATGAGTACAAACCACATGAATGGAAGAAATTGTGCTCTAAAGAACTTGGAATCAGGACTTCGAAAATTACAAAGCCTGCGAAAACGGTTTTGAATGTGCTTCGGAAAAAAGGTACGTTACGTCGTCTTATGAGGTTTATACCGCGGGTTCGTGTTATTCATTTTATAACTATTAGAGGGTGATCGATATTAGTACGAATGTACGATGAAATGTTGTACCTTTAAGTACCTCAAAGTTAGTCAGACCTGAAATTATAGTTTTTGGTTTTATATCTATTTGTTGCATTGGGTGGGTGGGCTGTCTAAAACTATCCAGGACATGAAGCTCATTATTCCTAATGCAGTACCTAGCGATACTTATAATTTTGCCGGTTAAGTTGTTACTGTTACTCTTATATAAACATGTGTCTATCTGCTTAACTGTTCTGTAATTCTTTGCATTGTAGGATATGAGGTATACCTTGTTGGAGGTTGTGTACGGGATCTCGTGTTACAGAGAACTCCAAAAGATTTCGACATCCTGACGACTGCAGAACTTAAAGAGGTTTTCTTTTTCAACTGATTATCTATATGGAACATATATTTCTTTATATTCTCCTGGTAAAGTGGTAATGATCGCTCCAGTAATCTCGAGTATCATCTACGTCATTTTTGGTTTATAGTTTTGAGTTTCTAGTTTTAGAATCAGTTCTGATGTTAATCTTGACTATTATATTCGGCTAACTTGTTGGAAAATATCAAACATGAGATGGAAATCAAATGAGTTCCTAAATCTTTCCGATATAACGATTAACCGGCCGTTTGTAACCTCAAAATCTTGACATTGTTGGAACAATATAAATTGGGCAGTCTTTACTCTCTGCAGGTAATGAGAGCATTTCCACACTGTGAAATAGTTGGAAGGCGGTTTCCTATATGCCATGTCCATGTGGATGATGCCGTTATTGAGGTTGGTACGCTACTTTCAGGTAGCAGAAAAGAATAGTGTGTGTTTTGTAGAAAGTTAATAACACTGGTATGCATATCTGATATGGGGCAGGTTTCAAGTTTCAGTACAACTGGAAAAAAGTTCGGGAAGAAGTCAAAATCTTCTATGAGGAAACCTTCTGGTTGTAATGAATATGATTATATTCGATGGAACAATTGTATGCAGAGGGATTTTACAATCAATGGGTACATATTTGCCTTAATACATAAGCATTTGTCTTTACATACACATAGTATTCTTTTCTTCTAATTACTATAGTCAAAGTGTCAAACAATAAGTTCTATACTGGCTGCAGCAAAAATAATTAAATATAGATTAACTAGTTTCTATTTATTTATCTTTCTTTTGACCTGATGTACTTTTGATTGTTATTAACATCACATACTCGCTTCTAAACGCAGTTCCAAACACTCCTTGGAACTATGAAACTGCAGTTCCTTTTATAAAAGTTATATGATTTGAAGCATATTTCTGAGTCAGATATATTAATACATGCAGGTTGATGTTTGATCCATTTGCAAGGCTTGTGTATGACTACATTGGCGGAATGGAAGACATCCAAAAGGCTAAAGTATGCATTTATTCTTTCAATTTAGGCTCCAACTGATGCCATAAGCATGTCCGTCATGGATTTTGTATTTATTATGTAGGTTCGCTGTATAATCCCTGCAAACACTTCATTCACGGAAGATTGTGGTATGTTCTGTAACTTCAAGCCTCTCTTCATAGCTGGCTTAGAGGTGGCAATTGCTACCCATTTACTTATCAGTAGGTTGATTCGTTTTTTTTTTCTTTTACAAGGGTAATATTTTGTCAAAATGGGTCAAAAGTCTTCTAAAATGTATCTATTTTTCATAAAACCCCCAGTTATAATATCCGAGTTCGATAATAATTTGGTAAATTTATAATAATTAGTTAAAAAAATCATATATGCCTTTTTAAATTTTTAAAAATTATAAGCTTTGGAAAGTCTTTTGGGTCAACCTTAACTAGTTTTGACCTCGCCAAACCCCGCCCTTTTGCCACCTCTAGGATGTAGTTAGTTCAGTGAAACATAAATGCCTGATTATGCATATAATATGTGTTTTTTTTTGCCGCTCAAAAAAAAAAAGTATATACTATATTTTATTCTCATATTTGACACTCATACAAAATATACAGCTCGGATTCTGCGTGGGATTAGAATTGCTGCTCGTTTAGGGTTTCGATTTTCAAGAGAAACTTCTCATTTTTTGAAAGAATTGTCGCATTCATTGCTAAGGCTTGATAAGGTAAATCATATTTAGTTGTCATATTTTTCAGCCTTTAGGTCACATTAGCATCTTTTATGATTGGTATAGGGCCGGATACACATGGAAATGAATTATATGTTGGCATATGGATCTGCAGAGGCGTCACTAAGGCTGCTCTGGAAATTTGGACTCCTTGAGATTCTTCTACCTATCCAAGTATTTGGATTTCATTACCCCGTAAAGAGTTACATCATTTGTCTTTAGAAGTTATATATAAGAGTATGATATATTTGCTTTATACAGGCATCTTACCTTATTTCACATGGATTCCGCCGCCGTGATAAGAGATCTAACATGCTTCTGGTTAGTTCACAAGGTCATTCGTTTAAACACTACGTGGACATTTCGACTGATTTACTTAGGAACTGGTGAATCTGGGTTACAATTGTTTTTTTACAAGCCAAACAGATTATATATTAGTGTTAATTAAAAAGGAAATCTTTCCAATGGTTCAAAAGTTGATAAACATGTATTTGAATGCATAAAACCCCTGAAATCATTTTGGTAAAAACCAGAAAGAAATACTGAAATACTAGCTTTCTGTGATCATGTTTTTGATACACCAATTGGTTATACAAAAAGTTAAACATGTCTGGTCAACTCAACCCAACCAAGTCTGTTTTGACCCGTACAAATATTACCTGTTTTGACATGTTACCCAATCTGCCCATTTTCCAGTGGTAGGCTAGCTACTCTATAATGTATGTATGCTCATGACTTGTAAAGATGGTGCCCTTGTTTTGCAGTCTTTGTTTGCTAGCTTGGATAAACTTCTAGCACCTGATCGTCCATGCCATTCTTGCCTGTGGTAAGGAGCATTTGGCCATTGAACTCCTTTCCAATTTTTCTTAAAGTTGTTCAACATGGTCAATTTTGGTTCCTTAACTTTTTAATGGGTCACTTTGGGCTATGTTGTAACTTACAGGTCAAACAGGTAAAATAAATAAGTATATGCGCAAGGTGTCTTCTAAATCATAAAACCTCTAAGCTGTATTATCAAAACATCAAATCATGTTTGAAACGTTATGATACTGTAATTATATAATACCCACATGGTATATATCAAGAAGTTGAAATGTTTGGTCATAAGGTGTTGACCTGACTTGTCAAAATAATTACCTATTTTGACTTGAACCAGTTTGGACTATTACCCAGCCCGAATTGCCCATGGTCACTTCTGTAAACAAAGGCAAACTTGACATATTTGGTTTGAGAAGCGATCTGTACGCCACCAATTTTTGGATATACACCACCAAATGTGTTTTATAGTGTTGTACTGTACAACACTGTAAAGCACATATGGTGGTGTGTTGCCAAAATCTTGTGCTGTACAGATCACCACCCGGTTTTGGTCACTCTATTTTATACCTGCCCTCTCCCTATTGAACTTGTTGCTAAATTATACCTTGCCTGAACTTTCTATTTATTGGCTGCTTCTATGGTTTGCGAAGGTATATATACCTCGATCTAAAATCAGTTTGATCTTTACAGGATTGGCATTCTTGCATTTCATGAAGCATTGGTAGACCAGCCTCGTGATCCTATGGTAATAGCTGCATTTTGCATAGCCGTTCATAGTGGTGGATCATTGTCCGAAGCAGTAAATATTGCAAGAGAAATATCACAGCCTTATGACACTAGTTTCCATGAAATATCAGAACCTACATCTTCGTATTCAAAAGATAAGTTGATGGACGAGGTTATAAGACTTGCAGCTTCTGTAAAAGCTGCATTGCGGAGACTGTCAGATGAGAATTTAGTTTCTCACGCCCTGATCCAATACCCACAAGCCCCACAATCTGATCTGGTGAGAAATTAATTCAAGAATTATATATAACTCTTGTGAGATGATTACCTAATTAATCTAGGGGTTGGTTATTGTAAAACAAGTATTAAAGTAAAACAAAAAAGACAAGATCTTGACCGTAGATGATGATTAAATTGATGCACGAAGACTCACAAAGCACAAGTATATATACTGATGCACGATGATTTTCATGATGCACGATGATTTTTACTGAAGAGAAATCTATTGTTTTATTTGTTTTACTTTAATAGTTGTTTTATTTTACCTAGAAATTTTTTTCCATTAGCATTTTTAGACCCTAATTATTTACAAGTAAATTTAAATTCTTGGACAATGTTTGTGACAACACAACCCGACCGTGGGATAGCCTAATACAAAAGAGTTGGGTGTTTTGACTTGTACCCGACATGGATGACGTTTGTCACTTGTACGGCTCTATTTCTTTTTTTATTTATTATTATTATTATGCTCATATCTGAATAGGTTGCTTTTAGTTATACAAGAATAAGTTGTTTGTTTCCTCTTTCAGGTTTTCATTTCGTGGGCTCTATCAGTAAAGGTAAGCTCCATATTTGATTGTGTTGGAAAGGGTAAGAATCGCAGGTTTGTTCCAAAACGAAGAAATGAGATCGATTTTGAATCATTGGCATTGG
>CM067168.1:89961009-89984411 GCA_034093135.1 Erigeron breviscapus | reverse complement strand
TCTTCAGTTGTTGCAATCATGCACTTATTATTATTTTCCATTTGTTGTGCCATGAGAGCAATCTGAGCCTTAAGCTTTTTGTATTTAGATTTATAGCTATCATCAGGCTTATTATTTGAAGTAAATGGACTAGGCTTAGATGAAAACTGACTGGACATGCAATCTCTCATGAAATGACCTTTTCTGCCACACTTAAAGCATGTCAGATTGGTCTTATCAGTTGAAGAACTGGAGGCAAATTGTCCAGATGGCCTATTTGCTCTTGCTTTGAAACGGTTGAACGTTTTAGCAATCATAGCAACCAGGTCATCATTATCAGATTCATCACAGTCTGGAGAGATTTGACTGGCTTCTCCAGAATCCATAAGTTCAGACACCATCTTCTTCATAGAAAATACATTCTAGCGGTGAGGTGCTAATAGTTCAAGGCCATAAGGCGGGAGTCCAACCCAAAATAGTGTCGTCTATGAAGGTGAGAAAGTATTTACGCAAGGAATACCACACATACTTGGCACAAGTAGTGGATAAGCGAGTAAAAGATAAGGATCCTCTCAAGGTAGCAGTGGTTAGAGATTTCCTAGATGTGTTTCCGGACGAACTACCTGGACTTCCCCCAGCGAGACAAGTAGAGTTTACTATCGATTTAGTTCCCGGGGCAGCCCCCGTGGCTAAGGCACCATATAGACTAGCGCCTTCTGAAATGCGAGAACTCTCGGAGCAATTGCAAGAATTGCTTGATAAAGGTTTAATCCAACCTAGTTCTTCGCCCTGGGGTGCGCCAATTCTCTTTGTCAAGAAGAAGGATGGATCTTTGAGAATGTGCATCGACTTTAGAGAGTTGAATAAATTGACGATCAAGAATAGGTACCCGTTGCCGCGAATAGACGATTTGTTCGACCAACTGCAAGGAGCGTCGCATTTCTCGAAAATTGACCTTAGGCCGGCTATCATCAGTTGAGGGTACGAGAAGAAGATGTACCTAAACGGCTTTTAGGACTCGCTATGGGCACTATGAGTTCCTAGTGATGCCATTTGGTCTCACAAATGCGCCAGCCGTTTTCATGGATCTAATGAATAGGATCTGCAGGCCGTACCTGGATAAGTTCGTCATAGTGTTTATCGATGACATTTTGATATACTCTAGAAGTAAGGAGGAGCACGAGAAGCACCTAAGGATAATCTTGCAGCTACTTAGAGGACGAGAAGCTATATGCTAAGTTTTCTAAGTGTGAATTTTGGCTCCGTCAAGTCCAATTTCTGGGACACGTTGTGAACGAAGAAGGAATTCATGTAGATCCGTCTAAGATAGAAGCGATCAAGAAATGGGAGACACCCAAGACACCAACGGAAGTACGTAGCTTCCTAGGTTTGGCGGGTTATTATAGGAGGTTCATTCAGGGATTTTCTAAGATTGCGGTACCTTTAACCCAATTAACCCAAAAGGCAAGAGAGTTCGAATGGGGTGAAGAACAAAAGCAAGCGTTTCAAACGCTTAAGGACATGTTGTGCGAAGCACCAATACTAGCGTTGCCGGATGGAATGGAAGGATTTGTAGTATATTGTGATGCGTCAAATAAAGGACTAGGGTGCGTACTAATGTAAAGAGACAAAGTTATTGCGTACGCATCTAGGCAATTGAAGCCACATGAGAAGAATTATTCAACACACGATTTGGAGCTAGGAGCCGTAGTGTTTGCCTTGAAGATATGGCGACATTATCTTTATGGAACCAAGTGCACCATATTTACTGATCACAAGAGCTTACAACACATCTTCGATCAGAAGATGTTAAACATGAGGCAAAGAAGGTGGATGGAGCTACTTAACGATTACGAGTGCGAAATTAAGTACCACCCAGGAAAGGCAAATGTTGTTGCTGACGCCCTTAGTAGGAAGGTGAGCACTAGGGTGTCGAAGACAAGAATTTATCACTTACAGGTGAAAATGTCTCTAAGGGACAAATTCTTAGAAGATCAAGCAAAGGCTTTTGAAGGAAAGAACATTGAAGAAGAGGCCTTGAGTGGAATAGAAACAAGGTTCGATAGGGATGATGAAGGCATCTTGTATTTCAAGGGAAGAGCTTGGGTCCCAAAGATCAATGGGCTAAGAGAGGTATTAATGAATGAAGCTCACAATTCAAAATACTCAATTCATCCAGGAGTGGATAAGATGTACCAAGGTCTAAAAAGGGACTTTTGGTGGCCTGGGATGAAAGGTGATGTAGCCCTATATGTGAGCCGATGCATGACTTGTGCGATGGTTAAAGCTGAGCACCAAAAGCCAGCTGGACTTTTAAAGAAGCCGGAAATACCCGAATGGAAGTGGGAGCAAATAGCAATGGACCTAGTAACGAAATTGCCTCGGACAAAGAAAGGTCATGATGCTATATGGGTGATTGTTGATCGCCTTACGAAATCAGCCCATTTCATCCCCATCAAAGAAGATTGGAACACTGAGCGTTTAGCACGTTTGTACGTTGAAAAGATTGTGACATTGCATGGTGTACCTCTGTCCATAATATCCGATAGGGATGGTAGGTTTACCTCACGTTTCTGGGGTCTTGTGCAAGAAGCAATGGGCACTACGTTAGCATTAAGCACGACTTACCACCCACAAGGATGGGCAAAGTGAGCGTACAATACAAACGTTGGAGGATATGCTAAGAGCTTGCGCATTAGAATTTAGTGGAAGTTGGGATGAACACTTGCCATACGCGGAATTTACTTACAACAATAGTTATCACTCTAGCATACAATGTGCGCCGTTTGAAGCTCTCTACGGGCGTAAATGTAGATCACCCATGTGTTGGATAGAGGCGGGTGAAAGAAGCCTAGCTACCGTTGATTTTGTCCAAGAGACAACGGACAAAGTGGCGATCATTAAAGAAAAGCTTAAAGCCGCGAGAGATCGGCAAAAGAGTTATGCGGATAAAAGGAGGAAGCCCCTAGAATTTGAGGTTGGCGACAAAGTACTATTAAAGGTGTCGCCATGGAAGGGAACCGTAAGGTTCGGCAAAAGAGGAAAGCTGAGCCCCCGATACATTGGGCCATTCGAAATTGTTGCTAGAATAGGCCCGTAGCCTATAAGTTGAAATTACCCCAAGAATTGGGAGATGTTCATGACACATTCCATGTGTCGAATTTGAAGAAATGTGTGGCGGATGATTCGAAGGTGGTCCCACTTGAAGAACTACGTGTGGAGGATAAGCTCCAATTTCGTGAGGAGCCAATAGAAGTTCTCGATCGCGATGAAAAACGCCTAAAGAGGAGCAAGATCCCTATTGTTAAAGTTAGATGGGATACGAAACGCGGACCCGAGTTTACATGGGAGCGCGAGGACTTTATACGCGAGAAATATCCGCACTTACTCCCTAAGCAAATTCAAATTCCGAGACGGAATTCTTCTAAGGGGGTAAGGATGTAACAACCCTACTTTTTAAATATTATATATGAGCTAGTTATGTTGCCTATGATCTCGCAAGCCATAGTTATACTTAAAGCTAGTAGATAATGCCCCTAAACTAGCAATCTAAAGCTATTGTTCAATTCTAAATGTGAATTATAAAGTACCATTGAACAAAAATTTATTTATGATCAATCAGATTATCTAAATAATAATGTAAGTCTCACAAGTTGAGATAACCATCAAAAATCCTTACGAAGGCCCAACAATTCAATCATTTAGCTAATCTACTTGCGGGCGTGAAGCGCAGCCGCGATGTACTGGACGCGCAGACGCAGGGGAGCCAAAGTAAATTTGGTCACGAACATAAAAATTTCTAATTCAAAACATGTTATAAGTTCTTATGCGCATAAAAACGTTTAAATCATAATAAGTATATATATATACATACATATATGCTTAAAATAAATACAAGTTTATAAGTATATATATACATATATGCTTAAAATAAATACAAGATTACCACCAATGAGCTTTGTAACAAATTAAAACACCAAAAATATATACATATACATACATATATACGGCACACACACATATGTTTTGGACCTCACTAGTTAACTTATTATTACAAACTAATACAATTAACCTTACAAAAATACATATACATACACCTAACACCTACATACATTTTATACAACAAATATTTATAAAAAAAAAAAGTGAGAAAGACTCCCCATATGCCCTTAAGGCCGGCCCCTCCCCCCATCACACCAACACACCCATTTCAAATTCACTTACACTCTTCTTTAGTCTTGGAACTCACCACTTCAACACACACTCTTCACTCATTTCACACACACAACATCTTTTCTCTCAAAAACTCTCCCTCCTCTTTCTTTTCTTCTTCAATTCGGCCCAAGCAAAACAAAGCAAGAACAAGGCTAAATCTCATCTAAACTTATACTAATAATAAGGGTTTTAAGTTAGATTAACAAAGGGTCAATCCAAGCAAGGTTCAAGGGTTGTTTTAGGCTTAGATTAAGGGTTATTGAGGGTTTGAAGGCCACGAAAATCTGCCCTTTTTCATCCAAAACCAAGTTAAAGAGGGTATAATCTTCATCCTTTTTACTAGATCTAATCTTGTTTTTGTTTATATTCAAAGGTTTTATCAAAAACTCATACTTTCTTCTTGTTTTCTTTGGTAATATACACTTAATGAGGGCAAAGTTGATAGGATCTTTCTTTCCATGCTCATGCATGTCGAATCTAATAAGAAAGATCCAAGGATTCAACAAGTTTAAGACCCAAAAGTGTTGTTATAGATTAGTAGCTTTTAAAGTGACTTTCTTGTTGATAGATCTATAAGTTTTTGTATATTTTTGAAGAGTATATTCTGAGATTTTTCAATCAAAAGAAGTTTTTATATTGTTTAATGTTAGATCTATAAAAGCCGATAGTAAAAAGTGTTGATTTGAATGCATATATGCTAGATTTAAGAAAGTTGGATCTTTTGTTGGATTATGAGATGGATATGGACTTGTTATAAGTGAAAAATATGTTAATATTAATGTTAATATTCTGGAAAAATTGATAAAATATCAAGGATATAAAGCTTGAATCAAAACATGGTAAAATAAGCTAGAAATCATAAACCGAAAACACGCAAAAATGCATTTTGAGCACACACATGCACCATAATCTTATGACCAAGAAAATATGATAAACCTACTGGAAATAAGTTGAAATAAAAGTATAAAACTCAGATCTATTGGTTCATGACAACAACAAGCTCAAAAATCACCTTTTCGGGTCAAATAATCACTAACCGAAAGCACCAAATTGCACATATCACACCACCACCACTATCACAATTTTGGACACCAAAATATGATGAACTTTCTGGAAATAATGAAACAAGAATGAAAATCCATTTTGAAGCACTTTAATTGCTTAAGAAATGAGGCTAAAATCACTATTTCGGTAAACGATTTTTAATCATAAAACCCTCAAAATGAGCAAGACACAAGAGAGGTTGAATTGATATGATTTTGTATGGATAAAAGTTGCCCAAAAGGGCTGAGATTTTTGACCAAAAGGTTTAGTGATGATTTCTAAGAATTTCCATGAATTATTGAATTTAAATGGTAATTAAAAGACATAAAAATCAATAAATAAATTATGTAAATCAAGAATGAAGTTAAATCATCTTAACCATTGATAAAAATAACTAGAACCTACTGGAGAAAAATAGTTAAAAGGCAAGAGACATGTGTTACATAATTTAAAGATAAATAATTAAGTAAAAATAATTAATTAGATATTATTATTAAAATAAATGGAAAATACACAAATAAAAGTATAAATCATGAAATTATAAATTTAGGAGTATATATCAGAAGATAATTCAAATGAAATTATCCATAATTTACAAAGGCAATTATGACACTTAAAAGTATTTTTAAGGAATTATTTAATTAATAAATCAATAAAATGAATAAATAATTAATTAAATAATATTAAATTAAAATATATAATTACAAATCAGAAAATATACATAAAATATTAATATTATAAGACCACTAATGTCAAATATTATTACTAAGCAAAGTGTGCAATGGAAATCATATAAATCAAAGCCAAACTACCGAAATTCCAATAAACGTACAAAAACGTATAATGAGAAAACGACTCCTACCACCAAATCTCTTATAACCAAATAATGAGAGCATCATAATGCACTTAAACTCCATAATCTAATAACAACCAAAGATGGGCAAGTCTACTAGTATACATCTCATGATCTAGCTCACTAGTTCATGTCACGCGAACTTACGTCGTGAATATATACGTTATGGTTTAGGCTTGCTTGAGGCGCAACAAATCTAAGCGAAGGAATCGCGTTTGATCAGCCCCTTTACTCTCTAATCAAGTGAGTCATAGCCCCCTTTCAAACTCTTTTATGTGTTTACTTTCGGGGTGAAAAGCATGTTTAATTAAAATGACTTTCTCTTATGAAATGATTCTTTGAATTAAAGATAATGATATGGGAATTATATTGTATGTTCAACGTGTTATATGTTATATGATGAGCTTGAGTACTGTCAAACGGTGGTCCCCTGTACACTAGTATTAACTCATTGAGGCCTGTAGTTAGAGGGTTGCGCAACTAGGACTTGTCCCCTCATCCACTATTATAGGTAACGGTGGGATGTTTGGTCTGCCTTTGTGGTCACCTTCATCGCCAGTCTGGCCTCGCGGGGCTCTAACTACTATATATTTATGGGCGTCTCCATGGCACGACCCTTGGTTATCTTTATGCACGTGATTGACAGCATGTGCTTATCATTATCTTATCATTTGGGACAATATATTGATTATTGGGACATAACCGGTCTTAGTAGTGGCTCAAGAACAATCTCATCAAATTATGTCATGGTAGTCTTACCATTGACCCAGAGGTATTGATATTATATTATGGATGAAAATTATTGATTGAACATACGGTTTGGGTATGGACAGTATGATGGAATTCTGGAAATTTTATGACATATTCTTCTTGAATTGGATTAAATACATGTGTGTTGTTAGCATAATCCTATGAACTCACTCAACTCTCGTAGTTGACACTTTTTCTTCATGCTTTTCAGGTCTAGGGCAGTAAGTTAGCTTTTGGACCGCTCCATGGACGATGTATTTACTTGTTGCATGTTGGACTAGTAACGCAAACATTCGATCTTTTGATTATGAATTTGGTTATGTAATGTTTATTAAACGTCCACTTGAACTTGTAACCTTTTGAATTTGGACGGCATTTGAAACCTTATGTTGATGTTTTATACTTAAATCTTTTGTACCATGTCGTTCTGTGGCATCTCGTGTTTCCGCTATAGTCGGGGTGTTACAGCTGCCACTCTTGCAATTAAATTGAAAGATAAAGAGTCTGACAGGCTGGTGTCCACATTGACCAGTTGGTACAACAAGCAGAATGAGAACAGTGAAGCTATTGACACGCTGAAGGATAACACAAGCTCCATTGCTACTGTTCAAAGCAAAATTAGTGCCACAACTTCTATTATCAAACGTGATCAGCAGATCATTAAATCTGGTGCCATATCGCTGATCAAATGTGCAAACTCTACCAGCTACTCAGCGAAGAAGGCAGCCTCTACCAGCAAGTCTGCTGCTGCTAATGTAAAGAAGTTAAGTAATCTCATCTCCCCACTGACTACTCAAGTAGAAAATAACACTAAGGCAATTCATGCCTTAGAAAAACAAGTGGCTGATCTTCCTATTCCTCAAGCTTCTTTCACTGAGGAGGATCGCCAGCGGCAAGTTAAGTTGGAGAAGGAGGTTGATGAAATCAAGAATTTGTTGGCCCAGCTTGTAAATCAACAATCTAAACAGCCAGCGACTGTGGAAGTTGTCATTAACACTACAACTTCCAAGGGGGAGAAAGTCGATGCTGCTGTTTTAGATATGGTAAATGAAGCAGTGAACAAGGCAGTTGCCCAAATCTATGAAGACTCTGCTGAAGAGGTATTAGAAATGGATGACACAACCAAAGCTGATGATATGGCACTTGTGGTTGTAGAAAATGAAGATGTCAATGTTGAAGTTCCCCCTGCTGGTGTTGAGGGGGAGATTGAAAAAGATGGAAATGATGAAGCTCCCCCAGCTGGTATTGAGGGGGAGCAACAAATTGTTAGGTTCAATGCACCCCCTGCTGCTGTTGAGGGTCACATTGAAGCTTTTGGTGATTTGGAAGAACAGTTTGACCCTGAAACTGTCAAAGCTTCATGGGAAGCTGGGTTTGCTGAGGAAATGGCTAGGGATAGGTCAAGTGAAATGCTGCCAGTCTTTCATAGAAGATATCTGGCAAATGCTGAAATTACTCCTCTCTCCGATGCTCGTCGAAGACAGCTCACTGAGGTTGGATTCTTCAAGAAACCTCCCACTGCCCTTCCAGTGATCGCTTCTTCATCTACTCTTCCTGCTGCTCAACTCTCCATCCAATCCTCAGCAGGTCATAAGCATGAACTGATTGATATCTTGGCACAAACTGCTGACGGAAAAACTCAAGAAGAAGCAATCAAGGAGCTGGATAGGTTAAAAGAGAACCAAGAAAACGAAAGAAAGAACTTGGAATTCATCAAACAGCTGCCTCTTCTAGAAAAAGGTGAATTAGATGCTGAACAGCAGATGCTGTTCAAAACTGGTGGTGCTGAAGCATTGTATAGACAGAAACATGCTGAAGTTGAGCAACAACTCAGTGAGAAAAGAAAGAAGTTTGATGAAGAAAAAGCCAAGTGGTTAAAGCATATGGAGGACAGGAAAAGGCCTCAAAGAATAATTGCTGCTGAAGCCTTCAAAGCTGACATGGGTCGTAAGACAAACCTGAAGATCCTAAGAGAAGGTGCTGACAAGCCAATCAAACTGGAAGGGGTCAAACCAACCACCTTGGGTGCTTCCGAGTGGGTTGAAGTTTACATGCTGGTGAAAGATAAGAAGGCTGCCAGCTATGAACAACTCCAAAACATGCTCAAGGATTATTTTGAAAAAGCCAGGGAGTATGAAACCAAGTTCAAAGCAGACTTGCCCATGCTGAGGCAAGTGTTTGGTACTCCAGCAGCTATCCTCCTCAGCAGGAAGAAGGGTTCAAAGAAAAAGGAAAGCAGAGCACCGAACCTTGACAATGGACCTTCCTCCTATCACTGGTGATGCCTTGCTGAACACTAGACTTCCTCCCAGAAGCGTTTTTGAGGAAGGAAGAGTGATAGAGAATCCTGCTGGCATGTTTTTCACAAATTTTCAGAATAATCAGCTGTTCTTTCGCCTATCTGAAATAGAAAAGGCGTCCACTGGGTTCATTCTAAGCATAAGAAGAAGATGTGCTGAAACGACCAACAACAGATGGTTTATCAGCAAATTGGATGAGGAACTGGTTAAGCCTCACAGATATTGACAGTCCACTAATTTGCACACTTATATTTGTTTAAACTAAACAAGAAAGTAAAGAACAGAAGTAAAGAACACAAACAAGAACAAGTTCAATTGTTAGAAAACTATGCAAGTCTAATCATATGTATCATTGATTTAAACGATGAATACATGGTCGATAATACAACTTGTCTTACAGAATACAAATGAACTATGTAATTGCTAAGTCTAGAAAGAAGGAAACTTAAACAATTACAAATAAAGTGAAACACTTTGTGGTGACAAAACACACTTAAAAGATGCGGCTGTGTTCCTTTATATAGAAGAGGAATTAGGGCAACACAGCCTTACAATGATAGTGATGTGATGGTGGTTGTCGACATTCCATTGGCTCTAAGTACTTGGATCCAGGAGCCTTTGTCTTCTTTACCAAAATGGGTATGAAAGAGAGAAACCCTTGCTTTGGTCCCAACTGTACCTTTGCCATATAAGGTAACATTCAGTTAGGAGAACCACCATGTGACTTCTTGTCTTCTTGTTGGTTTGAAATCTTCCCGCCTTGACAAACAATTTGGAAAGCAAACCCCGCTGACGAGAGTCAATGACTCGCTGATGACTCGCTGATGACTCGCTGACGACCCACGTCAGCGACCAAGTCTGGTCAGCGAATCCTTGACTCAACAGATATAATGACCAGCAGTTCAAATTGCCAAGCAAGAACATGTTTGGGAGCATGAAGCAGAAAATCTGTAGATGTCTTATAAATGTAAATGCTGTATGTATCAGCTTGTAATGTTTAAAGTTGATATATAAGACATCTTTTTTCATCATTCCTTTATTCTTATCAAGTCTAGTCTACTCAGCAAGTCTTCTCAGCGAATAGGGGGAGATTGTTGAGTCAAGGATTCGCTGACCAGACTTGGTCGCTGACGTGAGTCATCAGCAAGTCATCAGCGAGTCAATGACTCTTGTCAGCGGGTGGTTTACTTTCCAAGTTGTGTGTCAAGGCGGGAAGTTTTCAAACCATAAGAAGATAAGAAGTCACATGGTGGTTCTTCCAACTGAACATTACCTTATATGGCAAAGGTACAGTTGGGACCAAAACAAGGGTTTTCTCTTTCATACTCGTTTTGGTAAAGAAGACAAAGGCTCCTGGATCCAAGTACAACGAGCCTATGAGAAGTCGACAACCACCATTCTATCACTATCATTGTAAGGCTGTGTTGCCCTAATTCCTCCCCTATATAAAGCAACACAGCCGCATCATTTATACTTTGTGTTTGTCACTTTATTTTCTCTCTTGTAATTGCTTAAGTTTATAGAGTGTCTAGACTTAGCAATTATTTAGTTCATTTGTATTCTTGTAAGACAAGTTGTAATATCGACCATGTATTCATCGTTTAATCAATGATACATATTGTAAGTCCCAACTCAATAGATGGCACTACCTGAAGACACCTCTATGTCGATGGGGGAGTTACTTTGCAATATATGCACTGAACTGGAGATGACCAGTTGCAGTGTGTATATACCAAGTTCTAGATAGATTACTTATATAAATGACAATAAGTAAAGAACAATGCAATAAAACAAATAACTTGTAAAGTAACTTGATGAGACAATATGTAATTTTCAATGTGTAATTTATTTATTGATGTTAAACAATTACAAGGTTGTTGCGGAACCAAGATAATACAAAGAATGTAAATATCCTAACAACCTATGAAATACAACTGATCTACACTCGGAATTTCTCAAGACAATCGAAACACTTAAAGTTGTGAAATGTTCCTTTTAGCGATTGAGAGAATATTGCACAAGTTCACCAAGAATATTGCAGGTTTGCAAAGTGTGAAGTGTTTGTATGTTTTCACTTTGTGATTTCAAAACACTTGATATTCTTGTTGTGCAATGACTTGTATTTATAGGCAAAGTTAACATTGGGATGTTAACTTTGGCCGTATAAATGTGGTTGAGAGCATTTAAGGAATAGCATTTAATTCCTTAAAAAGCAGTGTAAAGTCGCATGATAAAGCAACTTTACATAACCACCTTTATGTACCTTTTATTACTTAAATAATAAGATAAGGCTTATTATCCGAGTAAAGGTACATAAAGCATACAAGTCAATTCCTCGTAATCAGTGTAAAGCTTTGTAAAGGCTTTCCACTGATGGTCTCCAGTTTGTAACTGACTAGAATGTCAACTGGGCTCCTCTGCCATTGCCATTCTCTATCTTCCATTTGTTGTCTTCGACTTCAACTGGAAGGATTCTTCAACTGGTCAGTTCTCAACTGGAGGAAGTCTTCAGTTGCGTTGACTGTACGATGCAACTGGACTTCAATATATTTCTGGACAAATCTTTTGGGTCTCCAGTTTCACTGGGTCTCCAGGTGCAACTGGAGACTGGCCAGTTTACCAGTAAACTGGTCCTAACAAATTCCCCCTATTTGTCTAGAAATATAGGCAAGTCTTTTTCAGTTCTTGTATCTGTACAAGTGTGAACTGGAGAGACTTGTTCGATTAAATTCTATCTAAGTTTCTAAGGCATTTTTATAGATCAATAAATGCCTTAGGTTTTTATTTTAGGTTTGTTAGATTTTAATCTATTATCTACCTTGTGGTTACAAACTGGTAACTTCATTTATACAAGGAAATGGAATTTATACAAGTTACAGAATGTAAATACAAATTACAAGTAGATAACTGAAGAAAGAACTTAATGAGATGGCCCTTCGCCAGTTCTTCTTCTCTTGGTCACCAAAGAAATAGGCTGAGAGTCTTCAGGATCAATATTCAACTTTTGCTCAAGATTTTTTTTATGTTGAATTTTGCCCCTTAGAAAGTTTGCCCATGCTTTCTCAAACCTATTCTTTTGTGCCTTCGCATCCAAAACATTCACCATCTCCACCCATTCGCTGAACCCATATTGCATAGCACCAGGATTGTCAGTTTTAACCAGTGGCCTCCTGGTATAACTAACTTCGACTTGAAAAACTTTGGTGCCTGGCTTGATTGTTACATTTACACCATTGATAATACCACTATGTCTTCTGGTTGACATGATCTGGGAGTAGTAGCTTCTAGCTTCAGATTCATTTGTAATTTTTATACTCCCAGCACCAGCAGCCAGTACAGCGGACTTGATGTCTTCATTGGATACCTCGCCAGTTGGTTCAACGAATGTGCTAAGGTCAGCATCTCTTGACAGTGGTCTTCTTGGTTGTGGAATCCTTCTTGGTGGATTCAAAACCTTCTTCACAACCTTCTTAACATTTGCAATACGTTTAAGAATCCCACTGGCCCTAATTTCCTTGGCCTTCTCCACTGAAATGTTCAAGCTTCTGGCATCGAATTCAGCTTCATCCTCAGGATAGTGTCTGTCCAGTTCTACATCAAGCATTTCATTCAACTGGTCAACTATCCTAGGATCATTCTTAATCCTAACATACTCCTCCTTAGTGATACCCAACAGATTGGCATCACTCATATCAATCAACTTGATTTGTTCAAGATGTGCCCTGGCTTCGACTTGGTTTCTTTGTTTCATTTTCTTTCTTTCTTTAATATCATTACCAAGTCTGGCCAGTCTTCTGCTGTCACTATCTGAAACTAGAGGAAGTATATCAGCATTGCCAGTTTCTAACATTACATCAGTGGCCGGCTGGGCAGATGCATCACCAGCTAAACCTTTTCCCTTATCCAAAACAACATTCCCCCTAACACCATCATCACCAGATCCACCAACTCTTTGCTCACCAGCTTCAGTACTGGTAGCCACAATCAATTCTCTTCCAGATGGAGTCCTTCCAGGTGCAACTGGTGTAAGGACTGCACTTCTTTCCCCCTTGGCAGCATCTAGACCTGCCCTAATTCCTTCCCATTCAGAGGGGTGAGATGGCAACCGGTCAAGAGGCTGCCATGACTGCATGTCCTTACACTCTTTGAAGATTCCACACATCATCCTGAAGGATCTCCACAAATGGTTCGTCTCCTTTGACTGAGTCAAGACATTTGCACTAACTTGTTCTTGACCAGTTTTTAGTTCATTTAAAATTTTGGAGTCTTCATCCAAACTGGAGACAACCTTATCCTTCACTTCATCATCCTTCTTCTTCAGATTTTCTACTTCAGTTGTCAGTCTATCTAAAGATTGAGCATGTAGAGATATCTGGGTGTTCAAACTTTCAATGCTGCCTCTCAACTGGTTGATCTCACTGGTGAGTGGGGCCAGATCAACCTGAGGAGTGGCCAGCTTGGTGATCTCAGACATCACCCTTTCAATCAATTGTGCTTCTCTAGCACCCAGCGTATCCTCTATCTTCTGACCAACTGAAGTCATCAACTGCTCTCAAGTTCAGTCACATTTAGGCCAGGTTTTTCAACTAATTCCTTTACCTGCCTTTCAATCTCTTTCAAATCAACTTCTGAAGTTCTGACAGTATTTCCCAGCAAGTTGGAGATTGAACTGGTGACCTTGGACTGAGTTAGGTCAAAGGCTTCCTTTAAAGTACCAGCCAGATTGTTGCAGCCAGTGACCAACTCATTCAGCTTCTTGAACACCAAGTCTTCATTAGATGAAAACTTGTTTATCCCCAGATCAACCACTTTGATGTTTGTCAGGTGATCCTGTGGTATCTGGAGAATGACTTGGTGTTTTTGTCAAGTGTCTTCTGAATCTCCTCCACCCTGGTTAGAAGGTTTTGGAGATCGCTTGAAGTGAGACAACTTGACTGTCCAGTGACGAAGGAGAAGGTGTCACTGGACCAGCAGCAGTTACTACTGGAGCAACTGGAGGAGGCAAACTTAGAGAAGTCTCCCCAGTTGTCAAACCAGCAGTTGAAGATATAATAGGAGTGGTGGATGAAGAAAGGAAGGACTGGAAAATCAAAGTGTTGTTCATGCTGAGAATGCTCAGGTGTGAACAACGGCGTCGGTGGGGGTGGCATTTCTCGAGCAAATGAGAATTGCCCAGTTGGTGAAGGAGCGGTATATGTTGGGAAAGATATATCAGTAGGCACATTTCTTGGGAGGGTGAAAGTGAAATTGATGCGTCTGGAAGGGAGACTGGAGATGAAGGGTCTTGAGCTTGTACAGAAGCATCAAGAATCTCCAAGTCTGTTTCAGTACCTTCAGAATCCGAAGATTCTATAAGGATTTCCTCGTCATTAACATTCATGTCCAGATCCATGAATGTAACTGAGGGCTGACCAGTTTCCTGGTCAGTCTCCAGATGACCTTCCCCAGTTTCCTGATGGGTACATCTGTTGGAGGATCAGATACCGAAGTATCTTCACGGGATAGATGTGATTGGGGTTGCTTCAGTTATGGTTGCTCTATCCTCAACCACAACATTAGATGAACTGGAGGGTCCCTCATTATTTTGAGGCCCGCCCAGTTGCCTTTCTGACTCACCTTCAATAGGTGCATCAGTTGAAGCGAATGCCAGTTGCATTCGTTCAGGAATTTCGACCTCTCCAGCTTCAGATACTAGAGAGTCTAAATTCCTTAGCATATCTGGAGCAGTGTACGGTGAATCTGTACTATTATAAGCTTCTCTGCCTAGAATATGCTTAAAACAGAGAGAGAGGAACCTTGAAAAGGGGATACATACACCCCTGGTGCCCTTCAGCTTTTGGACCAGGCTTCTATACAAGATATCTGCAAAGTCCACTCTCAATCCGTTCCACAAGCAGTAAGCCATTTCTGCTTGTGAGGAGTTAATCTGGTCAAGTCCACTAGAACTCCCACCCATGCTCTCCACCAGGTGGATGAAAAAATACCTCCATGAAGGTGTAAGGCCCTTCATGGTCATCGCACCTTTCGTTTTCAACACCCCATTGTCCAAGCACTCCTTATGTCCCATTTCAAGAAGTACTTGACGAAATTTATGTTTGGGGGTAAGACGACTGGAGATTCACCCTCTCTCCAATAATTGAGGCGTAAGGCATCCCTCAATACATCGGCTGACAAGGTACACTGGATTGTTCCATCCTTTAATGTGAAACTGATGGAGGAACAATCAGAAGAAAGACTGGCAGTGTACCAGAACTCACACAAGTAGTTGTGAAACAACTTGCGTGGGTTAAGAGAGAATGAGGGTCCTGTTGGAGAATCCTTCAAAAACTTTTGGATTCTACCAATAAGGGTATCGGACCCTTGAGATCCTCGTAAGCTTGCCATCGGATTATTTGGATTTAGTTTGATGACAGAGGCATTACTAGGAGCACCAGATGCCGGTTTGACATCTGGTGAAGGAGCATATGTAACAGTCAAGAGATTTACATCTCTTGAACGGGATGATCTAGGAGCCATAGAAAAATGAAAATGAAATTTGGGATTTAGGGTTCTTGATTTGTGAAGCAGAGAGAAGAATGAAGCAATTTGATGATTGGAGTAAATGAAGGAATGTAAGAGAAAGAAGTAAATGAGTTCGGAGTAAATAAGGGTATTTATAAAGGGATTCAAGATCCCAATGAAACACCAAAATTATATTTTAATAAAAAAAATCCTTTTTGTAGATATTTTCAAAGTTGGTTTGAATTTTGAAATAAATAATAATTTGCCATGTAACATTAAATGCTACCATGTCAGCATTAAATGCTACGACGGCTTATATTACCCACGCGCCACTCACTTTTTATTTTCCCAATACAAACAGTTGTCAAGTACTAAAATGGTTTCAAACACGTCAGATCACGATATCAAGTGGTTTAAAACACTCGAGTACCATCACGTGTCACAAATATTGACCAAGTATTTCTAACGTTATAAAAAAAATAAGACAAGACTGAACTGGTCACTGGAGGATCAGTCCAGTGCCAGTTTCCAACTGAAGAGTTCTCCAGTTGCCATTTTCAAACAAAACGAATTTTAGTCAGAAAATTATTTTGAGTCTTTCCCCCTAAAATGATGATCCAGGAATCAATTAGTGCCAAGATAGTATCACAAAGGCGTTCGATAGCCTGGCGAGCAAAGATTATCTGGACCTCCTCAACTGGAGAACTTCACCAGTGTCACTGACGCGTTCAATAACAAAGAAAGCTCCAGTTTTAAGGATTTAACATTCCCAGTTCGCTGATGAGATTTTAAAGGTTTTCTCATCGAGAGGTTTTGTAAAAACATCAGCTAACTGTTTGTCAGTGGGGATGAAATGAATTCAATGTCTCCTTTCATAACATGATCACGAATGAAATGGTACCTGATGTCAATATGCTTTGTTTTGGAGTGCATCACTGGGTTGTGAGATATAGCAATTGCACTGGTGTTGTCACAAAAGATTGGGGTCCTTGTATACTTTTGACCATAATATAGTAACTGGTTCTTGATCCAGAGAATCTGGGCACAGCAACTGGCCGCAGAAATGTACTCTGCCTCAGCAGTGGACATAGAGACTGAAGTCTGCTTCTTGCTGGTCCAACTTACCAGTTTTCCTCCAAGGAAATGACAACCACCAGTTGTTGATTTTCTATCTATCTTACAACCTGCAATGATCAGAATCTGAATAACCCATTAGATCTAATCCTGAGCCTTTGGGGTACCAAAGACCAAGATTAGGACACCCTTTCAGGTATCTAAAGATACGGTTTACAGCGTGCAAATGTGATTCTTTAGGGTTAGCCTGAAACCTGGCACATAAACATGTTGCAAACATTATATCTGGTCGACTGGCAGTTAAGTACATCAGTGAACCAACCATACCTCTATAGTCAGTTATGTTAACTGGTTTGCCAGTTGGGTCAGAGTCCAAATTCAATGGTGCTGCAATAGGGTGTGTTTTTCGATGGGATTGAATCATATTTGTATTTTCTTAACAAATCTCTGACATATTTTCCTTGGTTTATGAAAATTCCATTTTCAGTTTGCTTAATCTGAAGACCTAAGAAAAATGTTAATTCACCCATTAAACTCATCTCATACTCAGATGACATGATTTTAGAAAATTTTTACACATTGCATCATCAGTTGAACCAAAAATAATGTCATCAACATAAATTTGTACCAATAAGATATTACCTCTTTCTTTCAAGATAAACAAGGTATTATCTATTGCACCTCTTTGAAAGCCATTTTTAAGAAGATTATTTAGTTAAAGTATCATACCAGGCTCTTGGGGCTTGTCTTAGACCATACAATGCTTTGTTCAGTCTATAAACCCAATGTGGATGCTTCTCATCAATGAAACCTGGAGTATGCTTAACATAAACTTCTTCTTCCAATGTTCCATTAAGGAACGCACTTTTGACATCCATCTGGAAGACCTTGAACTGCAGATGGGCTGCATAAGCCAAAAATATTCTTATGGCTTCAAGTCTTGCAACTGGAGCAAAAGTTTCATCAAAGTCAACGCCCTCTGCTTGACAATAACCCTGGGCAACTAGTCTGGCCTTGTTTTTTACAACATGGCCATCTTCATCCATTTTGTTTCGGTAGACCCATCTGGTACCAATAGGTTCTTTCTTTAACCCTGGTGGACAAGGAACAAGCTCCAAAACATTGTTCCTTTCAAACTGGACGAGCTCTTCTTGCATAGCTTCCACCCAGCTTGGGTCTGCCATAGCCTCGTCAATCTTCTTTGGTTCAATTAAGATAAGAAGGTGACGTTTAAGCATTGCTCACTGATGGCTCTTCTAGTCTGAACCCCACTATTTGGATCTCCCACAATCTGTTCAATTGGATGTGCTCGAGTCCATCTAGTGTAATGACTAGGCTGGTGAACTACAATATCAGTGCAAGTCACCTGGCGATCTTCTTCAGTTGCAACAGCTTCTGGAGAAGGATAAGTCCAAACAACTTCTACATCCTCATCAGAGTCAATGAGGTCTCGATTAGCATCATGAAATTCCTCATAGAAGGCATTTCATGAAGAACTGGAGATGTAGGTGTTTGAACTGGTGCTGATATTGAAGTGGCACGTACATCTGATCCAATCACCAATTCTTGGGGTAAGTCGCGTACCTCCCCACTATCAGTTCGTAGACACACGAAGCCCCAATTCCCATTCGTCGCTCCAATTTCAACGTCCCGTTTCTACTCGAGGCGAGCTTCCCCTCATCCCGCCCCATAATTTCTCCCCCGCCCAGAGCGTTATTGGAGCCCCTCTCGTCTCCCGCCCCTCCTCCTCGGCAGCGATGGCACGCGCTTCTACCCGTCGCCTTATACCAGCCACACCCCTCCGGTTTCATGATTTTGACCGGCCTAGGCTCGCGGTTATCCGCTCGTCTTTCGAAGCGTACGTGCGCTCCCTCTTATGGTATTGCCCCTTCTTGAGTGCTGGGGCGTTTCTTATATGGGTACTGCTTACCCAATGGCCTACTATCCCGCTTTACACTCTATACCTGTATATCTCCCTTCGTTCCCTGGCAGGTGTTTCCCGTCGACGGCTACGGATACCTTCTTGGGGGCTACTGCCGATTAGTGCGCCTTCTCTCTCATTCCTTGAACTGGTTTGTAGGTGACGTGTCTCGGGAACCCCCAGCAGTCGCCCCGTTCTGAGTCGGGTTAGGGTGCCAGCACCTCCCGGCTCTGCCTACGGACCTCTGATACGGACATCACCTTCCCACGCCAGTACCAGATCCTCTGCTGCCCTCCTGTCGTACCTATCGTTGCGGCAAAGGGGTGTAGGCCGGACTTAGCCTTCGTTCCCCCTAATTCCAGCCTCTCCTTACCCCCCCCTTGTTGCCGATCGTCGTCCCGAAGTTTCCGCCCAGTCTACTTGGGGTCGGAGGCGACGCGGTCATGTCCTCGACGACTCCCGCGCCTCCGTTCCAGGGCTCTTCTGCAGAGGGTGAGGAGGTTCAGAGCGCGGGTTTGCCGAGTTCGGTCTCCAAGGTCTCCCGAGCCACCCCTTCATGCCCCTCTGCCGACCATCGGAACACCCAGTTCCGTCATTCCTTTCCTCCTACATCTAGACTTTCTATACCCTCGTGTCCCTCGCTCACCGAGCATTCCCTTCCATAGGGCACGCTCAATTTCTTTGAACTCTGCTTTACCTTGTTTGCCTCGGCGCGGTCCCACCCCCGTCTCTTGAATGTTTATCCCGCTACTCGGTCTGCGAATATACCAATTTCTATCTTGTTCACCATCCCATATTCACAAATCTAAATTATCGCTCCTTCGGTCACACAGGACGGTGGGTGTTACAGTTGAAGGTATTCATGAGTAACTGGAGAAGTAGGGTGATTGAACTGGTGCTGATATTGGAGTGGCACGTACATCTGATCCAATCACCAATTCTTGTGGTAAGTTGAAATTGGTGGAGGGATAGAATGATGTGTCACTGGTGGTGTTCTTCTTCTTAACTGGTTCCAATTTGTTGTAACTGGAAACATCTTTTGGTGAAACAACTGACGGATGAACTTGGTCAGTTTCATCAAAATTGATTGGAACGACTGGAGTAGTATCAAGGCTTGGTCTCTTGTTGATTGCTTCAGTTGATTCATCGAATGTGACATGAATTTTCTCATGAACCTTTTGGAGTCTATAATTATAAACTCTAAAGGCCTTTCGAATATCTGAATAACCTAAAAATACCCCTTCATCAGCTTTTGCATCAAACTTTCCAAGCTGACTGGAATCGTTTAAGATATAAACTGGACAACCAAATACATGGAAATATCCAATATTTGGTTTACGATTCCTGAGTACTTCATAGGCAGTCTTCTTATGTCTCTTGATGTAGACTGACCGGTTTTGGGTGTGACAAGCAGTTGCAACTGCCTCAGCCCAACAACTGGTGGGAAGACCAGATTCAGATAGCATACTTCTGGCGGCTTCTATCAGTGTGCGATTCTTTCTTTCCACAACTCCATTTTGACTCTGGAGAGTGAACTGATGAGAAGTTTTGAGAGATGCCAGTGTCATTGCAAAATGTTTCAAGTACCTTATTTTGGAATTCAGTACCATTATCACTTCGCAACTGACAAACTTTTCGAGTATACTTGAGCTCAATTCTTTTAATGAGAGAGATGATTTCAGTAGGTGCATCACTTTTGGATCTGATGAATACCACCCAGCAGTATCTGGTGAATTCATCAACCACAACTAGAGAGTACTTCTTTCCAGCTCTAGTTTGAACATTCACTGGACCAAAGAGATCCATATGTAGCATGTGAAGAGGTTCAGTAATGCTAAAATTTTGCCTAGTTTTGAAACTGGCCCTTTTCTGCTTGCCCATCTCACACTCTGGACATGGCTTTTCTTTATTGAAAGAAATTTGAGGTATCCCATCAACCAGTTGTTTGCGAGACAACTTGTTGATATTTTTAAAATTAAGATGGGATAATCTTTTATGCCATAGCCAGTTGGTGTTCTCATCAGCTTTGGTATAGAACATTGCTCTTCTGGAGCTGGTTCCATATCCATGATGTACACATTTCCTTTTCTTGGTGCAATCATCACCACTTCCAATCCTTGTTAAATATGGTGCCTTGTGCAATATCGAACAAAACTCTGAAGCCATCATCACAAAGTTGGCTTACACTGATCAGGTTGTATTTCAAACCATTCACAAATGCAACTCATTTGAATTCGACTTGTCCATTATTGAGCACACCATATCCTTCAGTCTTTCCAGATTGATCGTTACCAAACGTCACTGTCGGTCCATCTTGGACAGTGAACTCTTCCAGTAGGGGCTTACATCCGGTCATAGTCCGGCCAGCAGCGCTGTCCAGATACCAGATATTCTTCTTTCGATCGCCCTACACACACAAAAATCATTAGTTCTTTTTGTGAACCCATCTTTTCTTGATGGGTTCACTGGACTTCTCTACGGAAGTCACAGTTGATTGTTGAGGTGTTGAACTGGAGGCTGCATCTGGAGCTTTATCACCAGCTCCAGGTGCAGGAGTAAAAACTATTGGTACTTGATACTTACTCCATTTATTTTTACCAGATTTTGTTCCAGATGGAACATTCTTTTGATTAGGTTTTGAAGGGAGTGATTTAATATTTTGTTTGAAAACTGGAGGTAATGAACCTCCTTCCAGATTTTTAATACGGGCAGTACAACTCTGAACCTGTCGAGACAAAAGTTGGAGTTGACTTTCCAGATTTAACAAAATATTATTTTCATCAGGCAGCTGAACCTTGGACCTTGGTTCAGCTGGAGTTTTAGTCTGTCGGGTCTTGGGCACCTTAGACTTTTGAGGTAAAGGCTTGGTACCAGTGGTCTTTTTGGCTGGAGCTTTAGCCTGTTTGGCTCCAGTTTTAACCTCAATGGGGGTGGTCTCAATGGTTTCAGTTTCAACAGCTTCAGGTTGATCATAAGAGGTTTCAACCTGAGAGCTGGAGGCAATGCATGAAGATCTGGTATGAGAGCTGCCATCTCCAGATCTCCAGATTTCCATGCATTTTACTGGGCATCGATAGTTCTTGAAAATGCATCATAGTTTTTACCAGATGCTTTTACCCATGACTTGATAATCTTTTGTTCTTTTTCAAGATCAGAAAATAGTTTTTGATTATCAAGTTCTAAAGCCTCAATCTTTAAAACTGACTCCTTGAGAGCCAACTGGACACTTTGTAAATCATTCAGTTGTGGTTTAACAATGTTCAGTTCAATTAAGATAGTGTCAAGATATCTTTCACTATCAGCTCTAACAGTTTCCACAAAAGCTAAATCACCACTTAATGATTCAACCAGGTCCAGTTTTAGTTCAGGGTCAATCTGGTGATCATAATCACATACCTTTTTCAAGATGATGTCCACCCATCTTCCAGTGATGACATCTTCTTTTGCCATGTGCTGCTGTTGATCTTCCAAGGCCATGAAACACATGTCCCTTTCCTCTTCTTCATCAACTGATGAGTCATCAGAGTACTCCCATTTTCCCTCAGTTTGTGCCTTTAAGCACTGATCCTTTTCCTTTTCCATGGACAGGAGGGCAATCTGGGCCTTAAGCTTCTTGTATTTAGCTTTGTAGCTATCATCAGGCCGATTGAAATTAGGGACAGGGGGCCAGTTTGGTTGTTCAACTGACTAGATCTGCATTCCTTCATAAAGTGACCCTTTCCACACTTATAGCATGTAAGATTGGTCTTATCCAGAGAGCTGGAGCTGGAAGCATTGTTGGGGCCATTAAATCTTTTAGATTTATGCTTAAACCTGTTAAAGGTTTTAGCAATCATGGCTACCAGATCATCATCGTCAGTTTCATTACAACCATCACTGTTTTCAGTGGTCAGGCCAGGGTTCAAGAAACTGTTTAACATCTCCTTCATTGAGTGTGCCTGGACACTCTCTGCAGACATTAAGGCAGCACAAGGTCGCTCAGGTACACTAGCAACCTTGGAACTCTGAGCATGGTTCATGGCATCTTACTCAGCCACCAGTCTTGCAGCATTATTATCTTCAGTGAATCTGAAGGCTCCATAGAGCGATGCAAGAGTATGGCTGTGCAAGGTTTTACCTTGTCTCAAGACAAGAACCATGTTTTTCCATTTGGAAGGAAGAATATCACAAAACTTCTCAAGAAGAATATCCTTATCCTTCTCTACACCCAAGCCTCTCAGCTGATTAATGAGGCTAGAAAATCTGGTGTATGTACCAGTTAGACTTTCATTGGGCAAGGCAAAGAAGGATTCATTCTTCTTGTTCAAGGCAACTTTTCTGGTGACAATAGTGTCATCACCTCCTTCAAACTGAATAACTAATTCATCCCACATTGACTTGGCACTGGGGAACAACACAAGTGTTGGAATTAGATCTTCAGGAACAGCCCCAAGGATCATGTTCTTGAGTCAGGTGTCCAGATCAACAAGTCTACGATCCTCATCAGACCAATGGTCTTCAGGCTTTTCTCTTGAACCTCTTCTTCCAGTTGGATCAAGAAGAGGACTGACCCCAAGGGACATGGGTATATATGGGCCATCCTTAAGGATTTTCAACATATACCTTTCAATCCCACCAAAATGCAAAAGCATTCTAGCTTTCCATGTACCAAAAGTCTCACTGTTTCCATCGAATTTGGGAACAGGAGTGTTAGAGTAGTGTACATGGACGTGGTTTGGGGTAGTAGGAGGAGGAGGGTTAGTATTCACATTTTGAAAAGGTTGGG
>CM067168.1:89939034-89960009 GCA_034093135.1 Erigeron breviscapus | reverse complement strand
GAATAAATTGAATCAAACGTTAAGCCATGGCAAACTGCAATTTGAAAATTCAAAAACGTCATTTTAAGTTTCGTGATTGATAAGCACCTACACTTACAAGTACGGCCCACGTTGCTAGGGTAAAATGCACCATTACTGCATTCACAAAGGTTTTACAAAAACAACTGACGCCATCATTGATATTAAGCAAAGGTTGCTGCTTAAATGCTAATAAGAATTGGTGAATCTTTTCGAGGAGCATTGATCAAATGTCTAAATGGTAACTGCTTTTTACGAACATTATTTATCAAAAAGTATCGTTGAATTTTTAAAGTTACAAACGAAATCTTAACAGAAGCTATCCATGCTTGCAAAGATACGCGGTAGTTGTTATTAGTAACAATACTAGTGATTCACAATAATGACGCCCCCCCCGCAGGGCGTGAGGTATATTTCCATTGGGGGGCGTCATTATTGGCATCACTAGTATTTTATTGCGACATATGCCGCATGTATTCCCATACAGTTTCATACAATCTTCCACAACATATTCATAATTGTGTCATCTTGGAGTGAAGCCGCATTGTACCCGGCGATGCTGTTCATTGTATACAAATGCTCAGTTGAAACGTGTCCCGTTGTCCAAATATGGTTTTATGTAATGCATTCAAGCCACAAACTTGCGCAATTGCAAACATTTCCCAATGGCAGCACATACTTGCATAGACAACATTGCACATATCGTTCAGAGCCGTCTTAACTTTGTTTACTCTCTTTCACTACTGATCATGCATTCATTTTCATGCAAACAAAAGACGACTTGATGATAATTCGAATGAAGCGACATTTGACACTATCGGTGCCGTTACAAAAATGGGAAAAGATTTCAACGCGGAAGCGGTAAGAAGACCAAATAGATTTTGCTCATTGGATGAGCTTCGCTAAACTACACACACAAAAAAACCTTTAGTCCGGCTCCGAAAGAGAACATGGATTCTTATTTAGCTCTTTGCATACAACCAGCCGAGGTCCGAACGATCTGGAATCATGACGTCTAGACAATTTCGGAGAACAATGGTCGACCGGTAACTTTGGTGCCATTTTTTGGGAAAGATAAGGGAAGGAATGATATAGCTAAGCTATTGTGGGAAAGAAGTGAGATCAGCTTTTTGAGAAGAGAGAGGAAAAAAGCTAAATAGCCAACCTTTTTCTGAAGCAATTTTTTTCCCTCTCTTCTTCCCATCTCCTACCACATTCAATCACATTCCTTTCTCTCGTTCCCCTCCCACCCATTCTTATTCTTCTGAAAAGATGAGATTCTCACCTCTTCTACTCGCATACATTGCAGTTTGCTCTGTATTTGCATCGATTACGATTCCATCGGAAAAATTTGATTCTATTCCACACATTTCAACATCTTTCTACCTCCCAACAAACAATGGTGGTGGCCTTATCGCCTTTCAAGTCGGAGCAACATTCATGCAGATCTTCAGCTGTAAATTGATTTTTCGTAAAGAAGTTTGGATGTGTAAGGGGAGAAATCTTTCCACCTCTTTCTCCTTGTTGCTTTTCGTTGGCGTTCTACGGTTGCAGAAGTTAATTTAATCCTTAACGTTTCTTGTGGAAATGGAACTTTTATTAAACATTACGATTGATTTAATTCTTGACTCCGCGATTGGATTAACATTCTTGGGTTGGAGATGAATGCGGTCAAGATTTATTGGATTTAAATGGTTTTCCGTTACAAGCTTCTTGATGCTTTGCTTGGGTATCATTCCTCAAATTGCGGGTAGTTGCAGGAGAGAAAAGCATCAGAGTTACCAATCAATTCCCGATACATCACAAAAGTTGTGCAAGGATATGACACTTGCCTGAACTAGAAGTCAAAGTAGTTTCACTCTTTATTATACAATTGGAACACTTTCACTTTTTCTTCTTCGATATCACCTGTAAGAACAATCCAATCACTTCTCTACTCCACATACTTTGTGGTGTTTTGATTTGAAACGTATCAGTATTTACAAGTCAACGTGTGATCTTTAGATGATCGCGCCGAGATTCAAAACTTCCTTTGTGGGTATTTTGTTTACGCCTTCTGGTCCCTTTGTCATGTATGATTTGGGTGTGGTCGAGGGATTTTTTGATTGTTAAAGATGAAAGGTATTAGGATGCAATCAAAACATTTCAACATCTTTAAACCCACTACCACCAATTCAACCAAGTCAACCAATTCAACCAATTCAAATTTCAAACAACGCAACTACTGAAAAAAGATGAGTGTCTCTACTTTTTCATCTTTGCACTCTTTGCTGTTCAATCAGTATTTTGCTGCAGATGTTACATCTGTTAAAGCAAAACTTCAAGCACTTGATAATCAATGTTAATAAATTTCTCTAAACTTTCTTCAAGTATTACTGTACTGTTTTTCTTTGCAGCAACGATTGCAGCTGAAATTATTGCAATCATTACGGCTTTAGTGATCTTCCAGCTGAAATTAATGCTTATGTTGGTGTTTTTTTGCAGAAGCGATGCAGAAATTCTTATTGAGCTTATCTGATATTGAAAGGTGATATTAGTGCCGAATTGCAGCTGTGATTGCACTTAAGCAGTTTAACTCGTATTGTGAAAATACAAAGTGGTCAAGATTTACCTTACTTTCAAGTTGCAATTAATGCTTTCGTTGGTGATTTTTTTGGGTAGCCATTCCTTCTGCTTCAAAGATATTGCGAAAAGCGTTTGCAGAAATCTTCAAAGTGATGGCAACAAAGGTTGGCCAAGCATATGCACATGCAGTTAAACAAAAGTGTTTCTTTCATCATTTTTATTACGACTCATTCTGGCCAATAAATAATTGAAATGAAAATGATTATGCTTCCCTCATTTTTACACAAATACAATCCAAATGAGTGATTTAATGGTTTGAATAATAATAATAATGATAATTCCAAGATTTGTAAGCGTCAAATTGATTGATGAAAAAAGACTGATTATCTTCACAAATAATAAAAAAAGGAGCAAATGACGGAGCCGTAGATTTACGCCGCCGCGATAGGCAATTCTCCAGTTTTGACAATGATCGTTAGAAATATTCCAGGAAAAGAAAGAGAAGAACGACGGAATTCCTTCAACAAGACAAAGAAAAGAATAAGAACAGATACGAAGTAAGCGGAGAATGTATTCTTGGAAGTGTACTTCCGTACGAAGAAAAGAATTCGGCTCACTATTTTCTGAAAGAGATAAAAAGATGCCTTTAACGGTTTTCACTTCTCTTTCTTTCCTCCATCAACAAAAACTCCTTTTCTCAATTCTCTTCATCTTTTTCAAACAAATCCATCAAAATGAAATTCATCACTTATCTTTTAATGCCCTGCATGCCATCCTCTATGTCATGGCCACTGATTCAGGTGTTCCCACCATCAACTTTTTTGTTAAATCAAGGCAGAAGTTGATCTTGTTCTCCTGATAGTTGTTCAAGTTTAATCACAATCTCTCCTTCTGAATCGTTTCCGTTGACGTTTTCCGCTCAAATTCAGCACAAGTTTCAGCAATCGTTGCTGTTTTCGTTGATCTTAAAGTTTATTTCAATCTTATGTTGGTGTCTTGGCTGTTGTTGCAGTTGATGCATCGTGAAGGTTCTTAGTAAGCGCTCATGTTATCTTAAAATTGCAATTGAAATCTTGTTCAACTTCAAATCGCAATTATGCTTCGTGGTCATTCTTGTGGAAAAGATTTACTCGATTTAAACGTTCAAGTCAAGCTTTCGTAGAAGCATTTTTTGGAAATCATTCCAGATGAATCTTCATGAGTCACAAACAAACTTGTCAGATATCAAGATAATGCACTCAAGGTTGCTCTGCTTATGGCTCTTGTTATCAATTTCATCTTCATCCAAGATCTTTTCTCATCATGTCACCATAAAATCTCATCTCTCATTTGCATACTGCTTATAAGAATTTTCAATCGTTTCATTTCAACCCCACACAGACTGTCTTTGTGCCTTGTGTTAAGAGAGATTGGTGTATACAGTCAACGGCGCTCGCGAGTTTGACATAATTAACATATTCTAGACATTTTATCCGGACCCTTTTTAGACAGCCCAGTGGCTAAGCAAGAAATCCAAGATTTTACCATATAAACATCTTTTCAAGGATGAAATGTTCTACCACGTTTCAGCAGCAATTGATTATAATACATTTCAAACAAGTATCAATTACACATATTTAATCCCCTCAGAAATTGTCAAATTACAATCAAAATAAATTTACACAAACTTCAAGAATACTCAAATGCTTTTAATGTTATTTCGACCATACGTTCATAGGCACATCTTCTTCACCCACACAATGCACTAAACGAAAAACATAACAATCCACATCATATATTATATTCAGCGAGTGTAAAACTAGTGTGGGTAATACAGTATGACAGCCCCGCAATAATATAAACTCAACTCAATATATTTCTTCTCGAAAAATTTTACGGTACGCTGTTCAAGTCAAATTAATATTAATATTATCACAAGCGCAACACAACAAAGGAATGATAATTCATCACAAACACAACACAATAAAAGAATAATTAATTCATCACAAATTTTCAACTCCTCCCATTCATTTTTCAAAATGAGACAAACCAAGTCACTTTATCTTTTTATATTTGTCAACATTGTATTAGCGACTGACTATCATAACGTTCAACGAGTATCATCTTAAAGAGTATATTCCAACGAATTTCAAGATGTTATCAACATCAGAGAAAACTCCAAACGCAGGGGACATTCCATCTTCTTAAAGGAGATCCTTAACCAATCGAAGAACAGTAAAGCTCAAATTTTCAAGCTTGTAACGCGAGACATTACAATCGAAGGAAGCAGAACAATCATATCGAGTATTTCTTAATCGAATCCGATTTCGCTAAAGGAATGTCAAGTTTTATTGATCTTAAAGCTCCTCTTACGCTGCAGGTTGTAAAAGATGATAGGGAATATTATATGTATTACTTAATGAGCAATTCATGGATTTGCGACTTTTACCAAAGATTTACCATCTCTCAAAAAGCAAAGCAAAAAGAAAATTTGTACTAAACTTCAAGAAGATTACGCAAAATGGCTGTAAAGCTTATTATAATAAATGTTCACATAGTTCTTTTAAGTTGAACTACTTAGCCCACCCCCTCCCATCCTCATAATGTATGTGAATGATAGATAAATAATGCTCACCACATGAAAATTATTAGTATTTTGGCCGGACGGTGTGATTGGTAAAATACTAGACAACAATCACGGTTTCCGCAAATTTCCGGCTCCTGAAACTGAATTGTGTTTGAAAAAGAAATGATAGCGATTAAAACTGGCTTAAAAAGAGTATATCACCGAACCTCTAGAAATTGAAAGTATTTTAAGAAGGTTGGATTGTGATATCTTTTTAAAAAAGTATATTTGTAAAAGATGCTATTCTGTCTTTCAACATTGTTCACGATATCACTAAAATTTCAGTTTTTCGAAGATCGAGTGCTATTAATAGTATCGTTTCCGTACTTTGGCGTAAAAGTGATCGATGACAAAAGAGAGTACCTCGCAAGTGCGAAGCGTATTTAACAAATATAAAGATGGTCGATGTAACTTTCGAAGACATCATATCGAAATGGGAAGAATAAAAGAGTCTGAAAAGCTTTTAAAGGAGGACCATTTTTTTAATATATTTTCCCTTTCTTTCCTCCCATCATCATGCCAAGCAAAAATCACACTATTCTATTAAAACATTAACGCAAAGATGAAGTTAATCAGCTATTTTATTGTCATCATTGGCTTAATTTACCTTGCCTATTAACGGCTGCCTGCCATTCGGCGGTAAAGCCTGCTAGAGTTTGTCAATAGACCACACTCTGGTTCGAAAACAGCCATAAGCATCAAAACAGTTTTGTCAACCATATAGGTAGAAAATACCTCCTATTTCACTAATGAGTTCCGTTTGGCTTCCTTAAAGTTTTGTCTGATTCAAATCCCCCCCCCCCCACCCCCCCCCCCCAATTTGCCTCGTTCGCATGCTCTTTTGCTGATCTAGGTTTTCTTTCTTGGTCTGGATCGGGGGCCAATCCTTGATCTGGCTTTGGATCCGTTCTCAAAATTCTTGTTCATATCTTGTGCAGCTTCGAGCCCAAAGTTTTCCAGGATGACATATATTATATCATTCGTTGTAAAATCACCATCCTTACGTGGATCAATGAGAGGAATTTTGAGAAAGAACGTGAAGGTGAGGAACAGCTTGGACCAGATTCTTTGCCATCTTGAATTGCAACAGGCATCTCAGGTGATTTTTTAAACGTTGAACTACTTGTGTACTCTTGTAGCGCATCAAACTAGGTCTGCCCAGTTCATCCTTTGGAATTTCCCTAACCGATGATAAGGATTTTCGGGGAAAAGAAGCACATGCAAAGTCAATTGGGCATCAAATTGACGATTCCATCGTAGGCTTGCGTTTTCCAGAAAGACTTGATTCGATACGTCAAACGTGTGGAATCGGATGGGACTACCGCTTGAAGCGCCTTTGACGAAGCGAAATCGGTCATTATTCCCTTCCTCTCAATGATGCAAGGTCAATTCTTAATGTAAATTGTGGTGGTGGCCTGTCCAGAAAATTGGTAAATTGTATATGCTCTGGTGGCTTGTGATGTAAGCAGAATAGAAAAGGTTGTTTTAACGGCGAAGACGATCACAATTCATATCCTAATTACCCACTCCTCAAAGAATGAGTGCTTGAATAGATGCGCAAATTCAAAAGAAACAAATGATGCAGTTCAACACCGTAGAAAAGTGTTGTTCTATTTTACGCGTGAGAATGTGTCGGCTCCTGTCCGGCTAAAAAATTGATTTGGTGAAAAACAATAAAACAACGATAATATGCTTAAATTACACAGGTGATGATTATATGATACAATCTCACGTACCAAAGCCCTGCCCAAGTAAGCTAAAGTAATCACTGATCCCCAAGATCGTACTGGCAAGATCATCCTTTCCCCTCCAAACGAGCTTGTCTGATTCTGATTTTCATCTTGATGTTTGCATTAGGGTGACAGTGCATAACAAGTGCGCCTTCTTAACTGCTGTACCTAAATCTTTCCTGCAGATACCAATTCTTGTGCCGGTATATATTGTTCAGGCTTACATTGAATAGTTTGGCAGTACAATGAAATGAATAACGTAAAAATCGCCTGGTAACACATTCAAAATTCCACCAAATCGTAACCCTTTGCCATAAAATAACCACGAGAACGTAAGTCTTCAAATGTTCACAAGGGCAGCTTGCATAGGTGTATTAGGATATGTCCATAAGCCCTGCCTCGCTGGCTAGAAAGGTTTCAAATGCATTCGCTCCTACTTTTAACGATCCGCCAAGGTACTCTAGAGAATTTGTTGCAATTGTGATAGGGATGGATATTGTCTTCCATGCATCATCTGTGTTCGTCTTTCTGTGCTGAATCATCTGCATTACTGCTGTCGGATTTGGTGCAAACAATCCCCTGTATCACTTCTTTCTCTCCATCACCTTCTTCCCATTTCGTTCGTTACGTATCCTCCCTTCTCTGTTTCTCTTCTTTCTTCCTTTCGACTGCTTTCTCTTTCCAGCTGTCTGCCTGTGCCATCTTTCTTTGGTCTGCTTAGCCTTTCGTAGCTTTTGTTGTGTTCTTCGGTTCTGATTGCCGTGGGGGCTTGTCGAGATTTGTGCCAAATTGTAACTCTTTTTTTTTTCTTTGGTAAAGAATCATGCAAAGCAGAATGAGCAGCTTTGTCTCCACCAAAACTGCAATACCCTTCCGCCATAAGATATACAACTTCTTCCGTCAAATAATTGTAATGGAATACCGAGAAATACGTTCTGTTGAGGAATTAATGGTAAACTTCCCTCACATTCCCACAATTCCCATGTTCCTCTTCTCAATCGAGCAATCATTCTGGTCGACCAAACGAATGGCATCTCCTTTCAACGATGCTATCTGAACACGATCTGTTCCGATTGTCGACTCGTGTTGCTTCCTCTGCCGAAATCCATTACTCTTTGTTTGAACTTGAAAGAAAGAAGCAATCGTCGTTGTTTGTTTCGCCAAATTCAACTTCTTCTGACAAAAAAAACTTGCATGCATTTTGAGCTACAAAATTTCAAATTGCCCGCGTTAATCTTCTATCGCCAGGCGCGTTCATTACGGTACAGACCTAAAAGTAGCTTAAGGCAATCAAAGAGGCATACAGTCTAGTCTACTTTTCTGATCTTGGTCTTCGTATATGGCGACATGAACCAGCCCCACCCAATAGTCACCAATTAAAGGAAACTCTTTGATTGGTGAACTGAAAATGGGGAGTGCCTAGGTGCAAAGTTGACACAAACACAACAGATAATACATTCCACTGGAAGATGTTTGGGTAACATGATGAAAGATGATTGGTATTGATTCTATTCCTTCATAACCGTTTTTCATAATAAAAACGGTTACCATTCGAGTTGACTGTGATAAATTGAACCCTTCAATGGTTTTCTGAATATATTGACTTGCTAATACTTGATCAGGACATGTTTTGACAATGGAAGGGTAATGAAGGCGTAAACGAAAGGCTTGCTTTTGCAGGTGTATCATTAATTCGAAGTGCTTTTGTTGTATTGGGCTCCACCGCAATCAATCTGATTCGGTCAAATATCGTTTGACCGGTTCATCTGAACCTCGTTGTCACATCATTCTGCATAGATAAAATTTTCTTCCTCTTCATGTGAAGCCCCTACAAAAGAATTCATTGTTTAGGCTTGTGATATTGTTCTTCCAAACCCAATTTTCTGACTCTGCTGCATAGGCACTGCCCACAATCTACCAAGAAAAGCAAATGCCATACGGTCCATAGCATGTAAAACGCATTTGACATTAGGGGAGATATCATGTAAGCGCCGTCCATGGGTGGAAGTAGTAAATTGGTCTGTTTTCCAATTAGAGAAGATACAAGAGTTCGGACTCTGCATGGAAATGTAACCTCTCATAAATTCATGACTAGTCGTGAAAATTATAGTGCTGCCAAACTCTTGCGTGAATTTCGGGCCGAAAGTCTTCTCACATTTAATCAATCATAGGTCTTAGTTCACAGTTGTGGAGGTAGCCATAGGCAAAAAGTATCATACATAATTGTTCCAATCAAAAGCGAAATCTCGCTTGAAATTGGTAATCAAATTATATCAACGTGGAACCAAGGTCCTTTCACGTGTTGGACATCGATCAATTGGGCCATCATATGGGTTAATGTTTTTTTGCGAATGTTCCATCAACATAGTAGATCGTGAGATTTACCACGGAAAGATAATTGCAGAAGTCATGAAAGTTTGTGATTGATTCTTTGATTAGATCGTCGTTTTGACATATTCACGAAAACATTCATGTGTGAAACATACTGTGGCCATTTTCGAACAATTTTTAACCGTTTTGATCGCAGAATGGAGCCCAGAGACCATGAAGGTTGAAGCCTTGACGTTCCAAAATGGGAGGTTGGACTTCTGTGAATCCTTGCGAGCATTCAATGTTTGATCAACATTTTTGATTGGTGTGCATTGACGTAAAAGTTGACGAAAATCGTCAGAATGGATAAGACGGATGACTGTGAAACCGCAATCTTGACATAAGTGATAAGCGTACAGAAAACTTGATAGGTAGGTTCAAAACAAAACCCTTTTCAGTCTTCTTCACTCAGTTTCATTTATACCTTTCATCCACAATTGCAACTTCATCAAATCCTAAATGATGCAACCTTGTTGATGAAATGGTGAACTTTTTCCTTGAAGTTTTAGCCGAAGCAAATGTGGTGTCAATTTTCATTAGAGTTCCCTCAACAAGCAATTTACCCACCATGGTAAAGAGAGATTTTCTGGACAATCAGTTTGTCTTTTGCACATTCAACCCTTGCCTGGAATTCAAGTCGGTCATTATGGACAATCTCAATCAACCCGATGACATGCATGATGTATGCGTCATAAGTGTCATTTAAAATACATCCCCTATGTAGGTCTACTATTGAGGTATAGAAAGACCATTTCAAAATTTCAATGATTGACTTCTAGACAGTTTCAAAATACTCACAGAAATACCCACTTCTTCAACACATCATTACCGTCGCATACAAGCACACTTTTGAGTGATTGGAAAGCTTCCTGCCGCCGCATTACCGTGACATTGTGCGGATCCTTCTTCTCGTAGAAGGAGTCTTACTCTCATTTGATCTTTTGAATTGACTTTGCTTGGAGCAGCATTAATGCATATAGCAGCATTGCTACGAAGGAAGAAAAATCACTATTATCTTCATTTTTATGTTCTGATTTGAGCTGAAACTAAGGGTTTGGTTTGGTGAATTTTGTTAAATAGTGATAGAAGAAAAAAAGAGGCGTTTCACGCCTTTCCAGCAGTTTTGTCAAGGAACAAGTTTTCAGAAAAGGGTGTTTTGTTTAATGCGATTTATAAGTGCTTCTACGCTTAAAACTTTGCTTGATGAAACAGTAATTCGTGAAGTCCTCTAAAGCGACAGGCAAAGACACAAACAGAAAATGACAAGGGACGTCGACTTGTTCAGTACAGCCTTCATTATAATTTCCAGTTTAATGTGATGTTCTGCATTCGTCAAATCCGACAGATATGTTGCTGAATGAATAACCGTCAAAATCTCTCCTTGGATTCGCGTTAGCATAGGTATTTCATTACGCAATATTGTGGACAATATTTGTGACCTGATTCCATACAAGGATGGTTGAAAATGGCCCACAATTGTATCATTATTACGATGAGGAGGTGGATCAATATTGGCTTCTTTTTCATCGGTTTGAACATCGTTTCTGAAGGCCACCATAACCCGGCGAGAATGCCAGCATTTACTAGTGATGCTCATCAAGGCTAAGAGTCAACCAAGACATTTGGCAAATAATTTCATTCGTCTTTCAAATATTGTTATGTGAGAGTTGGCTTTGTCTTAAATATTTGTGGTCTAATTTAAAATGTGTTGGCATAAAGAGAAGTATTACGAAAATTGATCAATTGAACCTTTAAATAGATTAGAAGCGCACCAATTTATCTACTAGCCATCAATTCAGAATCAAGCGCACATAACGCAATTCAAACCATGAATTCACTTGATTTCTCCGAAGAAAGAGCACTTACACTGAAGGTTTACCTGAAGGCACGTATGAAAATTCACGGACGGGACGTCTAAATTGATAACAATGCGCTTATGCCACCACAAAGTCCAGGCAGATGTGTGATACCTCCACTGAAATAAATATATCACGCGGGGTCTTCCTACGACCCGAGCAGAAAGAATGTTCCAAAATAAAGAATACAGGGAAAGTATGAAGAAAGGGGGTGACCGTTACTTAGTTAAAAGGTTAGAGCCGGAAGTTCCTCAGCTGTACTTCTATGTTATTGGTAATTGCAATATTCGATTTAAGCTTTGGATGATAAAACTGTAAATACCATCATGTTCTTGCATTTGAGCCACATATTTGATATCGAGCACTCCATCGTATACAAATCTTATGTCCGGCTTCGATACAGGATTGTGCAAATCGTTTTTTCCACATTGGGAAATCATCACGGCGAGAAGGATGAGTAGTCTCACTTCCTCCCTTTGGCAATGCCTTTTCGAATGGCCATAGCCTGTCGCTGGCGCCAGCAATTGGACATACGTAAGAATGTCAAGGCTAGTTACCAAAACGTTTGATAGAGATTGCATCTTGTCTTTGAACAGTTGTTTTGATTAGAGTTTGGTTTCGAATGAATATTGGTAGACTAATTAAAAGTTGGTTGGCTGAGAAGAGGTGTTTGCTAGAATCTGAAGAATATGTGCCTTAAATAACTTACAAAAGAGCACCATATTTATCCACAACATTTTGAAATTCTTGATTCAATTCAACAGCATGTATTCATGAAAATTGGTTATCAGACAATTCTCACAATGAACAAGTGTCTAGGCATGCACGGACGAGACCTGTCTCGAATTGATGCATTCGTTCATGGACAGCCACTTACCTAGCCAGAAAACATATGATTTATCTCCACTGCATAAATTTGCTCACGCGGTTTCCTACGACCGGCAGAAAAATAATGGGATTTTATGCTTCTCCGCACAATAAAAAATTCATTCTCCAATTCATAAGAGATAATACATCGAAATGTGCTGGATAGTTCAATGATCGCAAAAGAAAATTGTTCAAATTGGATTAACCGTTTTGAGGTTGCAAAAAAGGTATTGATGCTCATTCTTGATCTCTCGCATGAAAATGAGTCTTGATAATCATCATCGTGAACACTGCCCAAATTAATTGCCACGACGTTCGATTTATCCTGCCAGCATTATATCTCACGGACGGTTCACGTTACCAGCACCTTTAAATCACGTACAAAATTGAAGCAAGGGGTGACTAACTCCTAAGGGCACGAGCAATGCGAAAGGGTGTTTGCTTCAACGTGGGCGACGTGGAGCAGCATTCGCAATATTTACCGCAATGATGCCAACTACCAAAACGAAAATGGTCGAAAAGCGCATTTTGATTTTTGACAATGTGAGACGGGAAGGAAGGATTGATGAAAGATGATTGTAAGTGTTTGAAGAGAAGAGAGTGGATGAGTCATGATTGTGGCCATTATCATACCTCTACTTCCGCAAGTGGTGCTCCAGTTGATGATGACTAAGCTTGAAGATAAATGTTGTGAATCCGGCGCTTCATCTATAGTTGAAGGCCTCTCTTCTTTTTCTCAAGGGTCCATAGAGAAATACTACCAGTTGGAGATCTGGATCTTGAAGCGCAATACATACTCATACTGTATGATGCGAGTGTCTCAGCGTTTGCACTTTATCTGATCGCCTAAAGAACTTGGTCATATGGCGTGATCCAACCTTTCGACGGAAGATGTATGCGCTGCGTGCGTGTCAAACCAGAATACCTGTTCTTACCGGCATGCAAGATCATTATCACTGACTGTTGAACGATCGCCCTACATGAACTCATCAATTGTTCAAGAACGCTCACGTGTTAAATAGAACAAAGGCAGAGCGATTGAGCACCCTTGGAAATTGGAAATTCCGAATGACGAAGCAAAAACAGTCAAGTTCTGCACACTTGTTCGGCCTTCTGTCATCTTCGCTTGTATAAGTTTGAAAAAATTTACTTTTCGACAGAAATCGATTAATTGAAAGTAGTAAGGCTTGTGAACCCATTTCTTTTCTTTGGTTCAAATGTTTCAATGTAAAATGTTTTGTCAAAACAGTGGCGCTTCTGCACATCCGTTTCGCATGAATTTTCTCAAGGCTAAAAAGCTTGCGACTTGCGAAGCTCGCAATCCAACCTTTTCGGTTACGACATTTACGCAATCGCATGGTCCACAACATTTTGTCTTATGTCTTTCAGAAAGATTTAATAAATGCAATTATCATCTTCCACTATGACCATCAAGCTTGGAGTAAGGTACGCACTCATGAAGGTTCAAGCCTCGAATAATGAGGTGGTCACAAGGCGGCAAGCGTAAATTCGCAACACACCCTTATACGGTTACCTTCTTCTCGAGCCAGCTTATTCTGAAAGGTGTTAAACACTTCGCCAGCGCTGCGCTTGCGCCGTTGTTACGCGCCAAAAGAGAATCCCAAATTTCACTTTCTTTCTACGACTCCTCCTCCTGTTCTTAGAAACTACTTTCATACGACCTTGAAGTATCACATTTGACAAAACATGTGTCTTTTTACAAGGCAGAACGTAGTTCTGGCTTTATGCAAAGCATTGAATCTTAACAGTTTTATCACCGCATTATGCATGTGGAAAGGTTTATCTGATATCACAGATTACCGAATCCCTGTGGTGTGGTTTTAAGTGGATCGAGTGGAACCTTGCATTTTATCGTGGTGATTTATTATTTATCAATGCCAACGAACGTTTTCTGTTGGTGATATCAAAGTTATTAAAATGCCACAAGTGATATTTCCAATCGTGCATCTGTTCTGTTTTTTTTAATTGAAGTTAATGATATGTGGAGCATAATTCGTCTGGCGTTCGAATGGCCTTTCTAACCCTATTCTCTCATTCTAAAATTCAGCCCTGGAGTGAGAATGACCAGCTAATCCTAACAAGGTGACAATAACGACGAGATGATTAGGTTTGTTCCGATTGGCCACGTGGTTAAGTCGCAAGAAACAGTATTGGGAAAAGTGAGAGGGTAAGTAGACCCCCCCCCCAAACCTATGCGACAAACATCTTTGGTGAATCGCTAATATTTATTCCCAAATGTATCGAGATATGCACCATACGTGCGAGATTTGGACATTTTGCTAAACGATTACCCCAAGCTCAAGTATTACTTTTGGGAGGCTTAGGTCTATCCCTATTATTCACAAAAGAAGGGTGAGATGGAAGATGTGACCTGATGCTTTGTATGATAAAATGCATTGTCTTTGACATTGAATGTGCGTGACATGAGTCAAGAGTGTTGTGAGGTGGGATCATCAAGATCTGCAGGATTGAGTCGCTCTTCGATCGGTAAACGCTCGGAACTAGGGCATCAACATATCTCCCAGTATCATTAGAGGTGCTCCATTCGCCATCCATATTTTTGTATTCTTTCTAATGGAAGGGTTTGAAGCGTCTGCGCGATTTTCGACGATATCGACATATAATCCTCCAAGGGGTTCTCAAACAAGCTTGAATCGAAAGAGTGGTATTCCTCGGACAATTGAATCATGTCGGATCTGACCAAAGACTCGTCATCATTTCTTTTGCACTCCTTCAACTTTCCATTGACGATGCTCTGCCATTATGAATCGTACACGATAAGTGAAAGTGCTTTGCTGCTTTTGGCGTGCCGGATCCTGCATACCAATCCATCTTACATCTGATCCGCGGGTGTTCCGATAGGACAACCATCCTTGATCTTTTTGGTGAGATGCACAGACGGACTGTGGAAGCAGTAATGGTTCCACTAAAGCTTCCACAGTTTGTTACTACTTGCAACCCCATTCAATCGCTAGAGGCGGAACATTTATTGATCGACTTTCAAGAGAATAGCTGATTAGATACAATCAAACATGTCAGTATCTCGGACATTGATCGAATTCAAGTTCGGAAGATGAACTTGGTCTCTGGCCTTCCATGCCAGCCCATCCCGGAAAGCAGATGCCACCAAGATTGCCGAGACGTTTATCAGCGTGTGTATTAATTGTATTCACGCTCATCCGGATCCATGCTCGAATGCAACAACATCGTTATAAGGTAGTCCCATCATCTGAACCAATTCAAAAAATTTTTGCCGGAGCTTCGGCTGCGAGTTTTGATAATGATAAAAATTGGTGCTGTTGAATCAAACCGCACAAATGAAGCGCCCTCTAATCTGTGACTCAAAAGTCGATCAGGATTCGTCCGACTGACAGCTTCATACTGAGTCTCTTTGATTGGACATAATCGGATGTGTAACGGAAGCCAAGGAGGGTGTTGTTCGAAGAACGACTCAATTCGGCCTAGATGAGTCGTTTTTTCATTGAGTTGTAAGCGATAATGGAAAGCCTGTCGCTCTGGTTTTCAATCCAGAACAGAGACAGCTGCCAAAGCAAAATTGTCAGACAACCTTCATGCTGGTCCGACAATTTTTACATATTCTATGTGTTAGTCCAAGCTCACCAGCTTTGGTGTACAGCTGTGTGGCACGAGTGAAGTACAATCCCAATTGTCAAACCACGGATGTGAAGGTTTGATCCGCCAAGAGTATTAAAGCAACAGTGATCTTTGTTAATGTGGTTTCTGCTTCAAGATATCTGTGTTTGCGTTGTCTGAATCAAGACCCATCTCAATGTCGGAAGCTACATTGCATCCGAAGGTTTCAGAGCATGTCGGCAATGAAGTAAATTAATGCTACGCTGGAGCAGTCAGGCCGTGTAAGGGATAGGCCGATCCTTGGCTGGTGTCACGAGCGTTATGAATACGAAGCGATACTGGGTCAAAGGACGTCTAATCAAGATGCATAACCTGTTCTGACCATAGTAATATAAAGAAGACGGATTTCTAGTATGCTCAAGTATGTATCAGTCTGTTTGCGTTGGAGGCAACTGGATCGCTGAGTAAATCTCGCGACTGTGAGTTCGATTGCATTCAGCGCCTAGAGTAGAGTCAGCGGAGTATTAGTCTTATTAGTGTGCGGATGAAGATCAGCTGAAAGGGAAGGTGACCAAAAATAGCTTTATACTTTTGGTCCTCCGGCGTTCCAGGGTATAGTTTGGCTTTGAAAGATGCTAAAAGTGAACGAGGAAAAACGAACGAAATCTCGTTTCTATTCCCCAGCCTCAAATCTCATCGGTTCAGCGCGTGATGATTCAGGCTGGTGTATTGTGTGTCATCTCGCTGAGCGTGTTTCAGAACTTCTCGATCGGTAAAATTGACAAATTCGTGATGTGAAGAGCTTTCACCCGAAAACCATGGCCGCCTTCTTGCATCATAACTCTTTGTCCACCTGTGACACGCCAGTCCAACTTGGGAGACCTCTGCTTGTCCAAGAAGAACTTTGGAACTTCACGAAGATGTGTATGTGTATCTGCAACTTTCGCCGTATCAAAATGCCATCTTCTTATAACCATGTGCTTTCAGAAAAGTTCTAGTACATTCCTCTTCGGACCACTCATACCTCCTTAGGCTCACAAACAATTTTGCTCGTCTTTTGTGTTCTGCAGGTTGCAGTTAATTCTTCTAAAATGGATTGTTTCGTCTTTCTGAATGCTGGCCAACCAGTTTGCAACAAAATCTTTCGGTGTGTTCCATATAGCTTCCACAAAAAGATCATCGCATCAATGAATCGTGCGTTCAAATGCTCGCTTGCTAATGAAATAAAGGCGTCTGCCCGATCCTAGCATACCATCATTTGAAAAGGATGGAGCATTATGCGTTAGGCTCGTCGATCGTAGGAAGCCATTCGTGGTCCATAGCAATCATGAATGCAAACGTTTGGTGGACAATATTCTGAGGGAAGAAGGTGTTGGAGAGGAGAACACGCTAACGTCTGCAATTCCGAACTTTCTGATAATGTCGAGAAGAATTTGGTTTAGCGTGTCAGGGGAAGGCCTAATCTACGGCTAGCGCAGATTCCATTTTTTTATGATGACATGAGAAGTTCCTCTATCATCTTCATTAATCATTCCTTCAAAATGTCCGTCAGTCGGATTCGCCAGCGCCTCAAGGGTGATCACTAACGAACAACAAGAGGCATTTCCCTCCATAATCCGGACAGAATAAGATCCAATACGGTTTGCTACACCTCGACGATTGTGTGTACTTTCTTCCGAAGATCCGACAAATGCTACCTCTCGGCCATTGACCATAGTACCTTATCAGGAATATGTTTTCCATATTCATCCTGTTTAAGATCAGACCATCAAGGATTCTGCGCGGGGTTAATTGTTGGAGGTGGCGTGTGGTGTGTTGGATTATCATGTTCCTCGCTGCAAACCCCGCATTCCAATCCGCAAAAGGACGCAGCACTTTTAGGGGAAGCTTCACCCTCTGGCACAAGTTACGCTTCCTGGTCCCAATGTCCAGACACACAGTCTGCATAGGAAAAATTACTGATTGGTGAACTAGAGCAATTACCTTTTACTGAAGAAAATCGGATGGTTAGGGATGTCTGGGAGTAGATATTTTATATTTTTTGGTTGACAATCGGTAGGTTGATCCTGTGCATTCTATGCACGTTACAGATGGCTACGGGCGCTGCCTTCTAGACTTGATGTCTCGACAGACTCTGGTCAGCCTATGGTTGTTCCCAAGGTGGAATTCAGAATCTACACACAAGTATGTTGAGTAGCAATAAGAAGAGTGCTAAAGTCAAACAGTACAGTTTCAATTCGTGTCCTATGGAAACAAAGATGAAAATGATTGAAGAAATGCAATCGAATCCAAAATGCAGAACAAATAGCAACCACGTAAAAGCTATACGGGATGCCTGGCCTTTGGTTTCCCATTGAGTGGAATCATAAGCCTATGCAAAGCAAGATTGTTAGTGGCGCTGATGGCCAGTAAAATTCACCTGTACGCAAATCCGCTGGTATTATTAATGTGTCCACAGGGATGGCCATATGGACTGAAGGGGTGTTGCAACATAAAGATCGCACACGGGTTGTCGTGTTCTTCAATTCATATATTCCCGAAAGTTTGTGGGCATATCAACGTTCTTATCGACCGGACACAATGCTTGTGCTTCCTTGCAGATGACGCTGTATATGTCAATCGTATGTGACTTTACCACCAGACGTTGCAAAAGCGTTAACTGGGCGTAGTGTTAGTATATAAAAGCAATTTGAAGTCTGAAAATTTTGCGAACAATGATAGTTTCACCATTGCACATCTTATAAATCGCCGCTTTTTCGCTTACCAGGGGCACAGTCTCTTAGTCCAATCACTTGACCAGGATAGCTAGTAATGCAAGTCCCCTTGATATCATTTCATGATCATTCGTGGATGCGCCTGAGCACAATCGAAGAGCAGCTAAGACAAATGTGTATATGTTGAGCAAGGATCTGGTTCGGATGTATTCCTTGGTATTTTCCCAGCTGCCTCAGTTCTTAAAGAAGTGTGGGCCGGTTTCCCGCTCATTAATTACTCTCACGCTAGAAGCCTATCTGGCAGTCTTCCTTTACGTCAAACAAGCATATGCCAAGCTGAGCAAGCTGTTTATTACGTCTACCTTCCTGCAAAAAAAGCGATCGAAGTGAATGTCTTCTGTTGCTTCGGATTGAGTGGTGCCCATTATATATACATATCGAATTCAGGCGTTTCAACTATCGATCATGGCAGGACAGTATGACTAGGAGATGCTGCCCATAGATTCATACTTTAGTGGTTCAAGGCCTTTCCTCTAGGTTGTTAGCAGAGCTCGTTGCTCTTGGCGAAAACCTTACTTGAAGCAACACACAGAGGGTGATTGGGAAGTCCAACAAAAAAAACTAAGCTTACAAGCTTATCCACGTCAAAGATTATCTAGCTAAATCAAGTAATTTTAGCGCAGTAGATCATCTTCATTGGTTATTCGGGCACACCTTCACCTCCCAGTAATCCTTCCAATGCATTTTTGGTGATTTAATCATCGAGCAACTATTTGGGGCAGAAGTCGGTTTTGAAGTTTTAAATGAATTGGACATCGTCAAGGCAATTATTGGTGCCGCGGCAGTAAACTTTCCAGTCAGACTCATCTAAATCAAAGTGCGGAAAAGCCCTTTGAGGCGGCCAATTTTTGTATTAAATACAGTATAAATTACGGTACCGCTTTTTCGGTGTATCAAATTAGAGGGCAACCTTTTCAATGCAATATTTTGGCAAGTCACTCCGAAACTTCATACACGGTAACTCATTAACCCTCTGCGTTGGGCAGGCTTAGCGAGGCTTGTTGTTATATTTAGAAGTCGGGTATTGGTTGATTTGGTTTGTTATTATTCCTCCTTCCTTGAACCGAAGCTACTGCTGCGCTGCGTATGTATTAGCAATCAACCATCTTTGTATGTTAAGCAGCTCTTCTAGCAATAGAAAATTGAATTTCTTCCATAAGCCGCTCGCGTTTTCAGGTGTCGTTAGCTATGACATTGGCTTTGGAAGGTGCTTGCAAACGTAACAAGTGTTCTTGACGCTCAATGCTGCCGGTCCGAAACAATGCAAATCTGCATTGTTTGTATAATCTTTGAAATAAAACAAACCAAGTCAAAATATTTATAACTTTGGTCTCTTGCTTTTTGCTCTTCTGCTTGTGCTGGCTGCTGTGGCCGCAGCTAAATGCATTGACATCATATGTGTCGGTAAATCTAGTGGCGATGGCCGTCCTTCTTTCCCTTGGCGCATGAAACGACTTTGTATGGTAATTTTGTTCGACAGATTGTGGCCCCATCATCCGCGTCATTTGGGCCTTCTCATCACTGCTGGCGTCTACTGCTTTGAGCAAAGTGACGGTGGAACTTGCAAGCTTGGAGATGTTTCACTGACTGAATGGATTTGGCGGAGTGACGTTGAAGCGAACTGAAAACGCGGAGACTGAGAAGCTAAGTTGATTCTGTATCTTGAGCTATGCGATGCTTTGTCCATGGATGTTGGTGGATTTGGAATGTTTCGGTGAGGCAGGAGAAATCGTTTAGTTCACATATATCTCCGCTTTCCATGAGTCGATTATACACATTGATAGCCCATTCCGCTTTCTGCAAATAACCATTCCGAGCTGAAGCGATTGAAAAGGCGTTCGAAGCACTGTCGAACTTGCATAATAGAAAAATTGTATCTCGGCAGATGCTAAAGCTCGACATTGCAATTGCGGCAGACATCTTCTTCTACGTCCAACACGTTTGCATCAAATTATCTGTCCTACGCGATTGCGAGCATATCGATTCCCAAAGCATATTGATAATACTCGTCGCATCGAATACCAAATGTGAATGATCTCCATCCAATTCTTTTTCACATCAATTTTCGTGCCATTAAGGCAATAGATCCATCGCTGCTAAGACAACATCAGCGTTTGCTATTGCTCGTTTGAACGTTCAAATGCCTGATCTTTTTCGCTTTCTTCTTCGTGCTTCTGCTCGGATATTGAGTCCGACACCCAAAAGCTGAGGGGGGGGGGGGGGCATAATAAAGAAAAGGAAAGGGACATGTGTTTCATGGCCTTGGAAGATCAACAGCAGCACGTGGCAAAAGAAGATGTCATCACTGGAAGATGGGTGGACATAATCTTGAAAAAGGTATGTGACTATGATAATCAGGTTGACCCTTAACTGAAACTGGACCTGGCTGAATCATTAAGTGGTGAATTAGCTTTTGTGGAAACTGTAAGAGCTGATAGTGAAAGATATCTTGACACTATCTTAATTGAACTGAACAATGTTAAACCACAACTGAATGATTTACAAAGTGTCCAGTTGGCTCTCAAGGAGTCAGTTTTAAAGATTGAGGCTTTGAAACTTGATAATCAAAAACTAA
>CM067168.1:89927046-89938034 GCA_034093135.1 Erigeron breviscapus | reverse complement strand
TCCCCATCATCCCTCCCGGCCTCAACGAAGACCTCGCGGCGACTGGCCGTCCTGGGGCTCTCAAGCAGGCCCGAGATGCGCGGTGAGGGGCGCTACGGATGGCGTGTTTTGGCAATGTGGTACGGCAAGGGGCCGGGCGTTGACGCGCTCCCGGGCGATGTGTTCCGCCAGCCAACGCTTGCCGGTTCCTTCCCGCAATGGCGGGCTCATCGCGTTGATGGGCGATGATCACACTTGCGAAAGCTCGACCACAGCAAATACAGTCCGACTTCCATTTTGTCGACGTGATGATGCTGTGCTGGCCACCGGACGGTGTGCAAGAAGATGCATGGATTTCGGCCTCTATGGCTGGGCCAAGTCGCGTTTTGCCGGCGTATGGGTCGGCATCAAATGCCTGAAGGACACCATCGAAAGCACTCTCGGTTTGTCGATGGCCGCGTGGACCGCATCAACATCGTTGTTCCTGACTTCTGTTTCCGAGGGTGGCCTAACATCCCGCCCCTTTGATACGCCGCTGGCAGCAGGAGCCCGTCTCCAGATACAAAGCGGCGATGCCCATACGGCCTTTTTCTTGAGGCCAACAGCATACCGCATGATCCTCACGGGGCGGCAGCCGAGGATCGGCATCGCCGCCGTTGGCAAAAAGCTACCTTGAATCTGCGTCAGGCGCTGGAATGAGCCTGGATTGACGAAGTTCGGGCCAATGACCTTGGCCTGCCGCATGCTGGAAGTCGGTTGCCCCTGGCCCATGCAGACCCGGGGCTTTATGACTTTGCCCGTGATCTCGACCTCGTCAATGGTGATCGGAGGAAAAGCGCTCACTGGTCGATAGTGCAGATCCGTGAGGAACTCTATGGCCGTCCCATCAGCCGACCTGCAATCGGCAAGAGGGACGAGAACGGCCAAGTGGCTTGTTTCCGGTAAAGGGTGCGCTTCGACCGCCAACGACATCGCCAATCGGCGCTGGGCGAGCGGTTGCTGCGCTATCGCATGGACAGTGAGACCTTCGCGGCCGTCTTGCGCATTTGAAGGAACGTGCAACGCATTCTTGCGCCTCAACGCAAGGATGTTTTGATGTGCGTGTGCCTTACTTCTGTGCGGGCTGCCGCACAATTCCTCCACCAAGGTCGCCGGAGGGCGACGTGCCTATGCCGGCATCGGCTGTCACTACATGGTGCATGGATGGACCGCGACACAGAGGGCTTTAAACCCCAGATGGGGGCGGCGAGGGCGTCAAATTGGGTGGGCGAGGCGCCGTTTTCTCGGGCGGCGAAACCATTGTTCAGAACGATTGGCGACGGTACATTCAACCATTCCGGTGTTCTGGCCATCGCGCCGCCATCGCTGCCAAACCAACATCACCTACAGATCCTGTTCAACGATGCCGTTGCCCATGACCGGCGGACAGGCCAACGAAGGCAGCCTGACGCCCGATCGGCATCGCCCCGCATCGTTCGCAGCCGAAGGCGTCCAGTTGCGCTTGCGCGTGGTGACAGATGAGCCCGGCAAATATCCAGAGGGCGACCGACTGGCCCAAGGGCGTGCACATCCATCACCGCGACGAATGTTGTATGAACGCTGCAAAAGAGCCTCGCTTGCGGTGCCCGGCGTGACGGGCCATGATCTACGATTCAGACCTGCGCCCGCCGAGAAGCGCCGGCCGTCGCAAGCGCGGCGCCTATCCTGATCCTGTACACGCTGCATCCTCATCAATGAGCTTGTTGCGAAGGGATGCGGTGACTGCGGCGTGCAGTCGAACTGTGTCGCCATCCAGCCCGTGGAAACCGAGTTCGGGCCGTAAGCGCCAGATCGACCAGACAGCGTGCCCCCAACAGGATTATTCCTGCCTCAAGGGCCTTTTGCCCGAGCTTTTGTTTCCTTGCATGGCGCGGCGCCTGAAAAAGGAAGGTGGGCGCTGCGACCGGGCGACAGGTGGCGGTAGCTGAACCTGCCGGGCCGAAACTGCCCATGCTGGGAAGATAGCCATGGGCAATTTTTTTTTTTTTTTTCAAACCCGGTCACCCCCGGGCCCGTTTTGGGGCCGGGGGGGGGGCCACGGGCGTCTGTTACTAGTGGGTGCGATGCTTGGGCTGGCGGCGCATCTGGAAGGCTAAGGGGGCCTGCGGCGAATGATCGACATTGGCCGCGTCTCGCGCAGAAAGGCGGCGCCGTCTACAAGCCACTGCGCCTCGCTTAGAACCCCCGCCGATATTTCATGCGATCCGCGTGGAAGCAGGCGCGCTGCGATCTTGTTCTCGGTTGTGACATCGTTGGTGGCTGGCAACAAGAAGTGCTCTCGGGCCATCAAGCCGTCGGGGTCGCCAACGCGTTGTCGCGGTAAACACGCATGAAACCTATCCCGCACCTTCACGCAGGATTGCTTTTTTCCTGCCAGGTGAAAAGCTGAGGCGCGCCAATCACGAAGCCGCCCGGGTCCGAACCAGGTCAGTTTTGTCGAACTTCCACCCATCTTGCTACACAGCTCTTCGGCAATGCGGTTGCTGCCAACAATTGTTTTTGCTGGGCCTGCCTTGGCAAAAGGGCGGCCGCCTCTGTCAGCCGATGCTATCGAGCAGGCCATCAACCTCAATGGCGACGTGGAGATGAACATTTCGCAGCTTTCCGCTGGGTTCGCCGGGCCGCCGTCGATATCTCTGAATCGAAGCCTGGTTCTGGTCGGACACAGATCATCCGCCCATGGCGCAAACACTTGGAGCGAGTAGTGTCGCGGTCGGCGACTGCTTTCCTCGCCGGGCTACCAGAAGCCCACGCTAATGGCGCCCGTTACGAACGCACCGCATCGCCGCGGCTGGCGCGGCGCGGGAAACGGATTCTTTGGTCTTGAAGGCCTGCAGAGGCGGCGCGCGCTCTATCTTTCAAGCTTATGGCCTACAAGGTATGAGTATGAAGGTCGCGCGGCCTTTAACACCGATGGCAACTTTCCAGCGGCATTGGAGGAAACCTTCGAACCCGGCTACAGGCTCGAGTTTCATCTGGCCCCACCGGTTATCTCAGAGACCAGACCCCAACAGCGGTCGTCCAAAGAAGCGTTTCTTTTGGCCCTTGGATGATCGGGCTTTCAGAGGGTGCTTGCCAGGTTCAAGGTCTTGCGCGGCACGCCGCTCGACGTCTTTCGGCTATTACGCACGAGCGCTCGTAGTTGAGAGCGGAGGCTTATCGAGAGCTATCTTGCGCTGCTCGATCATCTCGAACGCGGGCGTTGTCACCAGCGAACCCACGCAGTGGCCGTTGGCGCTCGCTGAGTTTGCCTGATAAGATCCGCGGCTATTGGTCCGGTGAAGGCAGGCAAGCATCGCAAAGGTGGATGCGAGAGGGCCGCGCTGCTAAAGGATTTCGAGCAAATCGCCAGCTCCTCCTCTGGTGCAGGCGCGGAATAAACCGCCGCCTGGAGTCGCTACGCACGCAGATAAGGATGACGGCGACATGCGGTCAGTGCCGCGCGTTTGACCGCTGCAAGACCTGGTCCCAGTTTGCCAGTTTCGGCGGCAAAGCGCAGCGGCTTGCAACGCTCGACAACAACCTCGTTCGCCTCCGGCTGGGTTTGGGTCAGAATGTCCATGACCCCGTTAATGAATCCTCAAGCGCATGGCGGCGGGGTCCGAATAGCGCTTGCTCTTCGCCGCGAACGGGTGGTCTGCACATAGGGCGGCACAATCTCAATCACGCGGTTCGATGTGTCCTTCAAATTGCTCACGCAAGGCGACGGAATAGAGCGTGATGGGCAAGACTTGGTCGCCCACTGTTAGTGGGTGTGACGCACCCCACCATAGGCGACAAAAGCAAGAACCCGAAGACACCGTCAGGATGGCCGAAGCCTGCTGCTTCAACAGATGCGGCAGCAGTGCCGCTGTCAGGCGGATGGGCCGAGCAGGATTTGGGCGATGGTTTCCTCCGCCCACAGCAAGATAGGCCGCCGCGGCGTCCAGGATCGTCTCATCCTTCATGATGCCGGCATTGTTGATAACACGTTCAGCCGACCGGGAACCGCGTAGACCTCAGCCGCGAAGGTCTGCACTCTGGGCATCCGCAAAGATCGCCTTTGGCGGCTTTCGAAATTGCCGGACTTGCCGCGACCACCTGTCGAGCGCGACTGGCGTCGGCCGAAATCACGACCTTGTTGCCCGGCTGCGTGAAAGGCTTCCGCGAGGAGCGCGGCCGATGCCTGAGGGCGCGCCGGTGATTGAGGATGGTGTTGCCGGTCATGTTCATGGCGGCGTTTCTCCTTGCGCATGTTGAATAACGGCAAACTAAGCGTCCATGATCTCGAAGAAAGAAGGCACCCGAAATATCTATACGCACTGAAAAGAGAGTGTAACCGATGAAGCGGCAAGCGCCCGAACCAGCGTTTGATCGGAGGCTGGGGAGATCCCCCGCCGGCCCAGGGTCGATCCAAGATCGAATCTCTTGGTTGCGTGATATCATCGGCCAGGTCGCCGACAAGTGGACATGCTATCCTCGAAGCACTGGAGGAGGCACGGCACGCCTCGGTTCACACAGGTGGGCCGGCATGCGCGGCATCAGCCAGGAAGGATGGCTTGACGCAGACCTTGCGACAGATGGAATGCGACGGCTCGTCACCACGCACCGTGGCATCCGGTGATTATCGTAGCTGCTCACCTTCAGATGATACTTCCAACCGTACGCGCGCCCGCCCCCTTGGCCAAAGCCTTGCGGCGCTTTTTGCGGCGTGTGGGATTTGGGGCAGAAACTCTCAGTCTATTCCGAGCTCTCGAATCGACACGGACGCGCGGAATCCTGCTATGCGGGCAAAGTTCAGGCCGGGAGCCCCTCTCATGGAACCTCGGAGCCCTAAGCTTCGATTTCCCTCAGGTGAGACTGCTTCGTTCGTAGGAAAACATGCCCGAAACGCGAAACTGATCGATACCTGGCACGACAAGCGCTATGATGTAAGGCGCGACGAGCAAGGTTCGCTTCAAAGAATCCGATGACGTCGGCCGCTGCTCTCGCTGTACGTGCCACAAGAGCGCCAAGACCAAGGCGAGCCCGGAACAGGGTTGAATCGCGTGATCATTGATGGCCATTATAGCATCAGCGCCGGTAATGATATTCGCCCGGTGCTGATGTGCTGTTTTCTGCCTGTCGGCCGCACTGCCGCCATCAAGGACCATTATGCGGAGACTTGTGATGCAGGCGCGGCGTCGGTTGCGCGCGCATCGCCTGCCAAGGCCATGGCCTGAAGCGGCAGCGCCGCCCGAAATCCTTCTCACGCCGGTCGCAGGTGCGGCAGGGCTCCTGCATCCATTCAGTGCCGCGAAGGCCTCGAAAGCCGGTGAGTTGTTCCAAGATGTGGCAAGATCTTGCGTGCAGCTGGACCAGAATTCAAGGCCGGGAATGGTCTCCTCTGCATGGCATTGGCAACACCTTCCCGGAGCGGCGTCACGTTTAGCGTGCGCCGGCCCCAGCCCCCATGCAGGGCTTTGGGATAGCTGGGCATAGTAATCGGGAATTAAAAACGTGGTCGATTGGTGGATTGACCTGTCGGCGTAGGCGGGTTTCAGAAGCCTCGATTTCGGCCAACTGCGGTGCGCTGCCTCCTCGCCAGAGGGGAAGTGAGCGTTATCGCGGTTTGCGCAGGGCCACCGTAATACTGTCATGGGCAATCTCAACGCGTCCCGCGCCCATTTGCACCGCCAGGTCGACCATGCTTTGGCGCGTGTGACGTTGGCGCGATGGATGACGGCGTTGACGGTAAGGGGTAGTTCCGGGGCTTGCACCACCCAAGCTGCAAAACTCTCGGTCTTGCGGGCGAAGGCGCCGCGGTTAGCCGCGATGCGATCTGGCTTTTCGGCGGATGCGTCCTGCACAGAACAGCTGGATGTGATCGAGCCCGGGCGGCGGCAAGTTCGGCCAGGCGCTTTCCTGTGAGGGCCGTATGCCCGAGGTTGATGAGATTGGTGTAGAGCGCCTCGGACGCCGCAATGGGCGACAAGCTCCGTAAGGTCGCGCCTGCAAGTGGCTCACCGCCGGAAAGTGTGCACTTGCAGAGAACGCCCAAGCGCTGCGGCCTGCGAGAAGGACGCGTTGCCAAGTCCTGCGTTACCAAGCCTCGGTTTATCCCGGCCTTCAAGCTCAAGCGGGTGGAGCAGTAGGGACAAGCCAACGGGGGGCAGCGATGTGTCAGTTCCCGCTAGCAGCCCTGTGGGATAGGTTGCGCGGCTCATGTCTGGATCAGACGTTTTGCCGCAGGCCGTCGAGGGAAGGTTGGTGACGTCCGCCGCGATGACATCGCGCGGGGCGTTAAAGAGCCCGGCTTAGCTCGGTGATTCACATCGTCCACGTGCGCCCACCCGCCATCGCACCGTTTGAGAATCTCGACCGGCCCGACGGCGTTTGCCTCGATCATGCTTTCCGGCGCCAGCAGCAAACCCAGGCTCCGCGCACGCGATCTTCGTGAAGGCGCACGCCGCGTGCGAGCTTTTTGGTGTGCTGGAAGAGGCGATGGTCATGTTGCTCGGCTTTCCAGGCGCCGGGAGCACATGGCCTTCCACATAGGGCGTGCCAAGTGCATTCCACTGCGCACCAGAGCACCGCCGGTCTTGAATTCAAGTGCTGCGATCACGGCGCCTTGAGCCTCGTGACGTGGCGGGCGATGCTCGCGCACATAGGCGCAGGGTGAAGTCGCTGTCGCTTTTGCTGTGGCGGACGCTCGGTGAAATAGTGGAAGAGTGTGTCCTAGTGATAAATCATAATGGGCAACATGCCCGCCGTGCGCTCACCGATGATCTGCGTGTTGTTGAAAAGAGCTCGGTGAGCACGAGGCTATAGCCTTCCAGCAGCGATTTGCCGGGGCGCAAGAAGTGACACGTTAGGGTTCCACCGCAAAGCGCGTTGCCGGCAAACAGCAGGCGGAACGAGGTGACCTCGTCCGGGAAAAAACCCCATTGGCATCGGTTAAGGCCAGCCAACCGCGCGATGCCGCCGTCGCGGTCGGCATCGGAGTTGCCGTCTGTGGTCGCTGGATTCGGCGGCGCCATTCGCGGCGCAGCGCAGGGGCCTGCATGCGCGCGATGATGGTCGCATCCTTTGATGGGGATTTGGGACTGTTAATAGAAGCGGTTCAGCGCCCAGCCGCGATTCCTCACCGCGTGCATTCGCCGTCGCGCATTTGCGTTGATGGAAGGGATGGAGGTTGTGGTAGCGCTCAGCGCCAACGGCGCAATGCGGCTTCCAGTTCATCGGGCGAAACATCACATGCGGTCACAGGCAAAACTCCATGGCCGTCATGGGTCACGGTCCATCCAACCCGCGGCCTCAACCTCCAAGCGTCGGGTGAGGCATTTGATAAGGACGGGCGTTTCGAAATTATGATGTGAATATAGGCTTTGCGAGCGGCCTTTTGCGCCTGCAGCCCCAATAACCGAGCCATTTTTCGGGGGGGGGGGGGGCCCCGTCATGGCAATGTGGCCCATGCGGGCGGCGGTTTTGGGGTGAAAGGCCAAGGCGTGGCAATCTCGGTTCGTCGGTGAAGGTGGTGCCGTCGAAACAGGAGAAGGTCTGCATCGGCCTATGCGCTTCACGAGATCATCGAGACATGGGCGCAGTGGAATGTGAACGAGCCGACGGGCCATTGGCCATGAAACTCACGCCCATAAACGTCGTCCGGCCTTCCTCTTGGGACGCACCAAGTTCCATGTAAGCGGCACTGTCGTGCACGGCGAAGGCCTTTTGCCATGACGCCTTCGACGATCTCATAAGGGCTGCTTGGGAGTGATGCTCCGGCGAGACACGAAGTCCTCGTTCAAACTGCGAAAGACCGGATTTTCGCGCAAGCAGCGGAAAGCGTTTTCAGGAGCTGCAAAGAGAGGCAAAAAGTGGCTGGCGTTCGCGAAGGTTCAACAGACCGGCAACAATGGTCGACCTCACCATTTGTGAATGAAGCACGCTTTTTGATAGGACTGTGTCGAAGGCCGTCCTTGCGGGTGTAAGGGCGGCGGTGGCGAGGTTTGTTGGCCAGATCGGGTGAAAGCGTTGATAAGCCGCCATCACGGCCGTTGCACTGATGGAGATCGATGAATGCGTACGGGCAGGAGCCCGAGGATCGCCTGCCCAAGCGGAGCTCAAACAGTGACAGGCGGCAGTTCCAACTGAAGGGAAACCGCCGCCTGCCGCTGGATCCCAGTATGCAGGATTTTCCATGAGGCCGGAATGCCGGCTCAATCGATGCTGTCGATGCGTGATGTAGCGAGCTCCGTAGCTCGTTACTTCCATGCCGCAAACGATTTCAGTGATTGCGGTGTTGTCCAGGTCATGCCATTCTCCCCAGGCTGTTCCAGCGTTTTGACGCGGATTCCTTTAGCGCCAATTTGGCAAACGCCGAAATGTCTCTCGTTGAGCTTCTCAAATCGTTGACAATGCATGTGAGCAGGCTCGTGCGGCGCTGAGGGAACCGCTTTGTCATGACTGTGAATTGTGTTCCATCCTCACAACGAGCAGATCGACGTCGTGAATTGAAAAAAATGGATTCAATCAGTCTGGCCGCTGGTCCTTTCCGGCCAAGCGCAACCCGGTCGTGCGGCGGGGTACAAATGCCTGGCCAATAGAGCGTGCGGAGCGTGCTTCCGTCCTTGTCCGAATGGAGCCGCATACTTCAATCTTGAGCATACGCTGAGGCAGCAGAGCGCGCATCTTCATCGCCGCTGGGACTTTTGGACGCGCGCATCCGGCTTCGACCCGATGTGGAGGCCTCAGATATCGCCTCCTTTGGGAGAGCTCTTGCGGCAGCTTTGTGATTGAAACCCCGATCTGGAAGTCCACTTCTTGTCTGGAGCGGTTGCGTGCTTCCATGCGCCCAGCGGCCCCCGGCCAGTTGTTGATGTCGCCTGAACTGGCAGAAACCATCCGCGCATTCATCTCCAGCTCGATACGCATCACCTTTCTATGGCGCCCACCACCAGAAGATCGTCGTAGTGGACGAAGCGGTGCTATGTTGGTGGCATGGACCTGACGGTCGGGCGCTGGGACACGTCCCGCATCATGCTGCGCGCCAATCCACAACCGCACATCGCCGATGGCGAGGAGTTCTGTCTGCCGGTGCAACGACATACAGATTTTGGTGGTCCGATGGCGCGGCTGCGAGGTGCCGTGAGCGTGCTTTGCTTCTCAGCGCGAGGCGGCCAACAGGAAAGCCGTTGACGCCGATCACCAAAGGGGGCGACCGGTGGCCGAAAAGGATTGATGCGGAACTTCACCAGTGTCGATGTCGCGATTCGCGGACGCTTTCCGCAACTCGAATGAACCAGGATGAGGTGTGCGAAGTTGAACGCATGACACTCGAACGCGCTGCGCTCTGCTCGCCCGCCAAGCTTTATTGGAAGCGCAGTATCTGGCGGCCGCCCTATTCGCCAAGATTTCTCGAACAGCTGCTCAAGCGCGAGGAACGGTCCACTGAGATCGTCATCGTCATCTCATGGAAGGCCGAGGGTTTCAATTGAGGCGCTTATGTCATGGGCATAACCGTGACCGCTCAAATTGCGCCCGCCTCTCGCGGCAGCGGACAGGCACGGGCGTTTTCGCGCCCGTCTATCCCGTCGTGCCGCGCCGACGGCGACCCGTATGTCCACGTGCACGCCAAGCTTATGGTGGTGGACGAAACAACATATTGCGCATCGGTTCATCCAATCTTGCTCAAACGCGGTCCGTGGGGCTGGATAGCGATGCGATCCTGACGATCGAGGCAGCAATGCCGAGGAAAGCGCCGCTATTCGTCACAGCGCGACAGCCTGCTTGCCGAACACCTTGATCAAGCCCATCGATGTCGTTGCCCGACGCATCCGACGAAGTGGCCCTTTGCGCACGTAGACGAGCTCGGCACAGGCCCACGCGGGCTCCGGCACTTGAAACGATGGGGCAGAGAAAGACCACGGGCGCACTGTTGCTTGGACCTTCCTGTTCAGATCCCAAGCGGCCTTACCGGCCGATGCGTTTTGCGCGGATGGTGGCTTCACTAACGCAAAACTGATGAGCCCCCAGCGCCAGTGGCGCGAAGAAGTAGATTTGCGCGAAAGGCCAAGACGCGCCGAATTAAGTTTTGTGCCGGGCACGAGATACATTGACCGTTGCTTTCGATCACGCCCAAGCCCGCCCGGAACATGGGTCAGCATGGTCAAACTGTTGGGCGATCACATAGGCAGCCGTCGTCTCGGCAGAAAGTTCACTCGGCCGCTGCCAGAGCAGCACCTGGTGCAGGCATTGCGGCCACGAACGTAAAGTTGACCAGTGCCGGACAATGACCTGCCCAGGCCTGATGCTGAGTGGTTGGCATTCGAGGCGCCAGGATTTGATTGCGGATTTCTGCCCGGACGAAGGCGCACAGAGCGGAGATAGCCTGCGACAAGCGCGAAAACACCACGCCCAGCCCAGCATCAGGCCTCTCGCTCATCTTTGTCATGCCGCGCAAGCATCCGTCGCATACCAGTGAGATTCCCGCGAGGGGTTAGTTAGAGGCCAAAGGCAACCGGCGCCGCCACAGACCAGTACCACCTTGGCCACATCACCGGTTTTGAGACCCCAGCGCTCATAGTAACGGTTAGCGTACAGCGGCCGCTGCTGACACCGGCAAAACCGATTGGAGTGGGCCAATCGACAGGCTGGGTGGTAAACGAGGTAGCGCTACATAGGGGTAGGGCAGGGCTCTTCTTAACATAACGCAGGCCTAGGTAGTCGAAGAAAGGTCAGCGGTAAAGTAGCTTCAAAGCAGCAAACAGGCCCGCCATTCCCAGACGATAGTCCGGATGCGGAGCTTACCGACGCTACGATCTTCGTCAACCGCTGTATTGGCAAGCGTGCGATGAATCAAGCCAACCGGCAAGAATGATGGGCGCTTGATACCAAAGACCCAGTTGAAGATGCGGCGGATCCCTTGCCCGCTTTTTCAATGGCTCGTCCACGTTGTGATCTCGGACATCGTCTGGGCCACCATGCTTATCCCTCATCGTCAGCATGGGTCA
>CM067168.1:89853922-89926046 GCA_034093135.1 Erigeron breviscapus | reverse complement strand
TCCTCATAAACCAAAGGTGCACAACACTATATCCAAACCATTCGAACTACTTCATATGGATCTCTTTGGTCCTGTGAACGTAAGAAGCATTGGAGGGATGTCTACTGTTTGGTGATCACTGATGATTACTCAAGTTCGGATAGGAAATCAACGTCAGGTGGATGTCAACTTTTAGGGGGGAGAATTATATCGTGGCAGTGCAAGAAGCAGACATCTGTTGCACAGTCTACCTGTGAAGCAGAGTACATAGCTGCTGGTCAATGCTGTTCTCAGGTCCTTTGGATACAGCAACAATTGCGCGACTATGGTATGGATATCTCAGACTCTCCTATTTGTATTGATAATAAGTCTGCCATAGATATTACTAAGAATCCGAAAAACTTTAAAGTCACCAAGCACATAGATATAAAGCATCACTTTTTTACGTGACTGTTTTGAGAAAAAACTTATTCATTTAGAAAAGGTTATTACTGATGATAACCTTGCTGATCTTTATACACTAAAGCTTTTGATAGACCTCGTCATGAGTTGTTATATCAACTCAATGGTATGAAAAATCGAAACACTTAAAGTTGTGAAATGTTCCCTTTTGCGATTGAGAGAATATTGCACAAGTTCACCAAGAATATTGCAGGTTTGCAAAGTTAATTTCTTGGTTGTGCAACGACTCATATTTATAGTTGAAGTTGGTATTGGGAATACAACTTCGACGTATAAAATATGGTTGAAAGTATATAAGGAATTATATTTAATTCCTTATAATACTAGATAAAGTATGGGAAAACCAATACTTTATTTTATCAACCATTTAGTCTTTTGTATTATATATATGGATAAATGCTTTTATCCGTATACAAATACATAAGACAAAAGTCTTCCTCGAGATCGGTGTAGAGCTTTGTAAGTGTGTCTACACTGATGGTCTCCAGTTCTCGATCTGGTTAGAATGACAACTGGGCTTCGCTGCATTGTCATTCTCTTTCTTCCACTTGACGTCTTTGACTTCAACTGGAACGGTTCTTCATCTGGTCAGATCTCAACTGGAGGAAGTCTTCAGTTGCGTTAACTGTACGGTGCAACTGGACTTCTATATTTCTGGACATTTCCTTCAGGTCTCCAGATGCAACTGGAGACTCTCCAGATACAACTGGAGACTGACCAGTTTTCAGTAAACTGGTCCTATTGGTGAAATTTTCAGTTTCAATTGATGAATATGGTAGGTTAAAACTGTATGTTGACTTTTAAGGTTTAGGTTATTGGCTTCCCAAGTCAAAACTGAATGTACATTGTGAGATGTCCATTTTCATGACTCGATTCCAGGTCCTTATATTAGAGGTGGCAAAACGGGTTGATTGGGTAATAGATTAAAATGGATTAGGTTGAAAAAGAGACATTTTCCCAAATTTCTGTCACTTTGTTTTTCTTATTTACTCTACAGTTAATCACTAAAATAGCGGTGTAGCGGTCAAGGTCCGCTATATGCTATATTGGTTATAGCGGTGATATAGCGGTAATTAAAATATTATGCAATATCTATATATATATAATTCTTAATACTTAATATTTAATAAAAATATCAATTAATACTTTATACTTAATAGAAATAGCAAAATTCAAGCTTAAAAGTGTCAATATTTGAAACATTAGTGTTAATACTTGCAAAAATTAGTGTTTCTTTCAAGTTTGGGCCAAAAGAAAAAACACCTATAGCACCGCTATTTTACCACTCTTTGGACCGCTATAGCACTGATATTGGTAAAATAGCGCCGCTAATAGCGGTACCGCTATTTTGTGACAACTCGTAATTAATTAACATCGGGTTAGTCCTAATCTCAATTAGACAGTCATTTGACGTGGAACTTATTAGACTTTTGGACTTTTGACTTAGTTAAAGTAGACGTATCTTGTTGACGTAGACTATTAGCTATCTAGACGAATGCCGAGTCTTTAAAATAACTTTAAATTAATATTTAAAGGTTATGTCTTGAACAAAATAAATAGACTGTCTAGACTTAATATTATAAAGTTCCCTTTGACGAAACTTTATTGGCTTGTCTTGACTAAAATGAGACGAGGGAAAATACCCTTACTTTAAATTATAACCTTTTAGTCATACGGTATTAAATCGTAAGCATTTTACCAAATAAAGGGTATATTTATACAAAAATTAAAGCCACATGGGCTGGTCTTTAGTTGTGTGGCAGGGAACTAACCAACAAAAACCCCCCCATCCTTTTCCTTTGATGCCGTCGACACACACACGTAACACACACACAACAATTGTTCATCTCCATCAAATCTAAATTTTTATTGAAATCAAAAGGGGGATTTAAAGGAAATAAACATCTAGTGAATATTCAAGGCTTCATCAACATCAAAGCATCACCATCTTCTTTTCTTTTTCTTTTTTTGTTCGACCGCACCAAGTCACACACACACCAAAACTCTAGTTCTTTTTATTACTTGGATTTGGAAAGGAAAGATTCAAGGGGAAAGATTTTATTGCAATAATAATCAAGGGTTTGTATCATCATCATCTTCATCTTCAAATTTCTTCAAGAACATCAATTTGGTAAGTAACTTTCTTTTAAACTTTGATTTTAGTTTGATTCAATTTATGGATTGATTTCAGTTTTGAGTAATGAATTAGATAGCCATGAAAATGAAATGAGTTTGGTATTGTAGTTGGATGAAATTTGATTTGAAATGGGTTTTGGAAATCAAAAAGTGTAGAAATGGTTAATGGTTAGCGAAATAAATTGTTTCCAGGCCTATTGGTCATGTTTATACTAGTTATAGTGAAAGGAATTGAATCAAAAACGATTTGGGTTATTTCTGCTTATGGAGCTGCTGGTTTTTGGCTGCAGAATGGGGCCACTGCGGCGCAGTGGCATTGTCTAAGCCCACTGCGGCGCAGTGCCCAGACTCTGGTCTGGTGTCGACTTAAGCCACTGCGGCGCAGTGAGCATGTTTCTAGCTCACTGCGGCGCAGTGTAAACCCTCGGAAAATATTGTTTTTGGCTGACTGCGGCGCAGTGGGGTGAAACTTTTCCCACTGCGGCGCAGTGGTATGTTGCTGAAATATCTGACATTTCTAGTTTTTGACAACTTGAACGTTTGGACTTGGTAATTATCGAATGGTACTTTAGACTACCTTATAATGACAATGTCATTGATATTACCAACTAAAGTTAAATAAAATGAAAGTTTAAATCACATTCTCGGTTATGGCATTCTAGGGTCTATAGCTAAGTAGTTGTACGTAGGATACTTGTAGTCGTGAGATTTGATCCTCACCATTCGTACTCATATCCTAGGTTTTGGATAGACGTGGAGACTAGACTGCTCATATTCTCGGACTACTCATTCTTTAGCTCGTAGACTGCTAAGGTGAGTTTATGGCGCCCTTTTTCCTTTACTTTGGGCCTGAAAGCATGTACTGTATACACGACTACTTTGTAAATGATTTGTCTTGTCTACGCCATGAGATTTGGTAAACGAAATCATTTGTCTTATATTGCCATGAGACGGCTGTCTAATAATGTGTATACATGTCTTATGAAAATTGATCTATATGTCTTGACTTGCCATGTTGTCGGCTGACTAAACTGTTTCTTGTGTTTTGACGAACTAAAATGATCCCCCTCATGTAGTAATTATTTAGGTTAGACTTCGGTCTGAACCGTCTTGTCATATTATTTAGGTTAGACTTCGGTCTGAACCGTCTTGTCATATTATTTAGGTTAGACTTCGGTCTGAACCGTCTTGTCATATTATTAGGTTAGACTTCGGTCTGAACCGTCTTGTCATATTATTTAGGTTAGACTTCGGTCTGAACCGTCTTGTCATATTATTTAGGTTAGACTTCGGTCTGAACCGTCATGCATTAAATAAACTACAACAAACGACGATTGATCTTTTAGTCAAACATACTGTAAACTCACCAACTATTTCGATAGTTGATCCTCTCAAATTTCATGCTTTTCAGGTGACCATCAGTAAGTCTTGGAATCGTCTTTGGCATTATAGGGACAATCTTTTGACTTTGGACGTACAATTAGCATCAGACATTGAGGACTCTCATGCTTTTGGCTTTAATTGTATTTGACTGTCCAATTTATATAACTTGTATTTCTGTGGGCCCAGTTCCAAATGAGGATGGCTTGTATCCGTATTTTGGGGGCCACACTTGGAACGATTGTACTTGTTTTGACTTGTATTGGTATAAATGGATGTAATTTCTATTAACCTTCTGATTAGTATGCAATTCTTTGTTAACCCTGTATTTCCGCTACAACGGGGTGTGACAAAAATTGGTATCAGAGACACAGGTTATAGTTAATACCGAGTTTTTCCGCTGGAAAAACTCAATCTATAGCCATTTCGTTTCAAAAGGGAATCTAAAGTCTATTTAGGTTTAGGATACTTATTTCAGGAGTTATATTATTTGTCTATAATTAGACCTAACCTGATCAACTACGTCCCGATTATGTAAAATAATATAAGGCTCGAAATAAATATCTTAGATTTTGTATATACGTTATGGTTTGAGCTATATTCACAACATACTGTAGATGTGGTGGGAAGGCTGCGGGTGACCCTATATATAAACATTGAAGGTATGTTAGGAATAGAAACTCAAATCGTATGTGTATGCATAAGGTTTATATACGTGATAGTTTGGATTATATTAACAGCATATTTAAAATGTGGTGGGAAGGCTGCGGGTGACCCTATATATAAGCATTTCAAATATGTTGGTAATAGAAACCCAAACCAAATGTGTGTAATCTAGACGAAGATTTCTTTAAAACTCAATTTGCGTACTGTATCATCCATTTGAGACGTACTGTCTTATCCGTTGGACTTATATGGATTCTTGACTATCTTTTCAGGCTAGTCATGTCAGACGGAGTTAGCTCTAATGCTGTTGTACCTTGTACACCTCCAGTTCCTGTCATAACAAACTCCATTCCTTATGTTCCTGACTCTTATGAAGAGGAACCAATGGAGGAATCGGGCAATGAATCACGCCCTATCAACCTTGTTTCATCTTCCAGTGAATCTGGAGGCGAACATGTGTCTATCCATGTTCAATCATCTGTAACACCGGTATCTCCATATCAGAGGAGTACTACCGAGGGAGCTCATTTGCCTTATGCTCCTAGAGACCCCTATGCTCCTGGTCCTTCTGCACCAGTTCAGGGCAACGGTGGACTTGGACTTTCATTCCTTCAGGGAGATCCGTATGCTGCGGGTCCCTCCAGAGCGCCTGTCTACAACCCAAGTGCTGTTATGCCAGTTGCATCTGCAGCTGATAGGTCGGAATATTATCGCCGACAATTGTCAAGATGAACAATTCCCTCATCTGTACAAGGGAGAAATTAGAGAATCAAGCTCAGGCGTTGTCTGGAGCTTATCATCAGGCGGAGGCGTGGTTGCTAGAGAAGGGAAGGAAACTATTGGGAGATTGATCTGGATACTGTCTGTTGTGGTGGTTTTGGCGGTGGCTTTGCTAGTCGTTGTTATTTGCAAGATGTAATTTTGTAATAAGTCTTTCTATTGTAAGCCTAGAACTTATAACAACTCGTACTTCTGTACTTTGAGTTGTAATCTTTTTGGTGGATGTTTTTCCCACGTGTCCATAAATCGTATTGCTCCGACTATGTAGTCTATCGTTGTGGATGAAGTTTCCCACATGTTTTTGGACTGTACATACCAGACTATGTAAAATTTTGAACATCAATGAAATACGATTGTCTTTTGGCTTACTTACTTGTTCAGACTATGTCAACTGCTTATTCTTAGCTCTAGAAATATGACTTTTCATATTTTCTTGTCTTGTCTAGTACATGAATTCATACAAGTCAGCAATTTGTGACTTGCATTGTACTGTCATCTGTCTTGCAAAGCTACTTTCTGTTTAACCTATCAAGGAGATCTCTAAATGACATTTTTGGTTCATATCTTAGACTTATGGCTCCTAAGACGAAAAGCAAAGTTCAGAAAAAGGCTCCAGTCAAGAAAACTGCACCAAAGAGAGTTACTCGATCCACTCCTTTGAATAATGAAGCTGAACAGGAAGAACCTGTAATCCAGCAAGAACCAGAAACTGCTCCTGTCCAGGTAAACACTGGTCCTGGACCTACCCCAAATACTGACGGGGATAATAATATGGCAGCATTTGTGACGCAGCAACTGTTGGCCGCCATGCCTACTTTAGTTGCTTAGATCACGGCAAGCATGAACGCAAATAATAATCATCATACTGATAATAGTAACAATGTTGAACCTACTGCTGAGCAAGTTGTTCCTCGAGCTCAACTTCGAGTGGGTGACTACAAGACCTTTACCTATTGTAAACCAAAGAATTTCATGGTACCGAGGGTCCGGTAGGTCTAATCAACTGGCTAGAAAGCATAGAGGCGGTGCTTCATATTAGTCGTTGTGCCGAAGAGCACAAAGGGGAATATGCTTCCACTCAACTTCAAAAGCACGCTCTATCATGGTGGAACGAACAGGTTAGGACCCGAGGTCGAGACCAAGCTAATCGGATACCTTGGTTTGAGTTTAAAAGTATGTTGATGGAGAAATATTGTCCTAGGGAGGAAGTACAGAGAATGGAAGGCGAATTTTGGAATCATACTATGGTCGGGCTAGACAACGAGAAATACACTACTCGTTTTCATGAGCTGACAAGACTAGTTCCTCGTATGGTAGATACGGAGGAGAAATTGATCGAGAGGTACTGTTATGGCTTGTCACCTGATGTCCGAAGATTGGTAGCCGCTTTTAATCCTATGACTCTTCAAGCGGCAGTTAGTGCAACCAACCGGATGGTGATAGACTTGAAAAGAACCACTGGTTCTTCTGTTGGAACTGAAGTGGTCAAGAGAAGGAGTGATCATGCCTCAGGTAGTGGATATGGTGGCGGTGGAAATGGCAAGAGGTTTAAGACTGCCAGAAACTTTGCGGTAGTTACTCAGGACGTCACGAGGTACACCGGCACAGATCCTAGGTGTAATAGGTGTAATCTCCATCACAGAGGAAATTGTCTTACTTGTCGCCGTTGTAAAAGGGCGGGACATCTGGAAAAGTTTTGTAAGGGCAAGACACAGGCTCAATGCTACGAATGTGGGAGCGAAACCCATCTGCGACCTGCATGTCCAAGACTAAATCTGAACCCGAACAACAATGCAATAGTTCCAGTAAGGAACCATGCGGGGAATAATCAAGCAAGAAATCAAGATGGACGAGGTAGAGGCCGAGTTTTTGCTTTGGATGCTGCTGATGCACGACGTGATCCCAACGTTGTGATAGGTACATTCATACTCAATAATCATTATGTTTTTGTGTTATTCGACTCTGGTGCTGATAAAAGCTTTATATCCTTAGAATTTAAGTCTCGATTTGGTATAGTAGCTATCCCCATGAAAGACACTTATATTGTCGAATATGCAAATGGTCAAAAGTATATTGCTAGAGATCATTTAGTAGATTGCAATTTGACATTATCTGGCGAAACCTTTAAAATTGATCTTATTCCCATAGAACTAAGTAGTTTTGATGTAATTGTTGGAATGGACTGGTTATCTAAGGTTAGAGCTGAAATAATGTGTTACGAGAAGATTGTTAGGATACCCCTTCAGAATGACGAAACCCTAGTAGTGCAAGGAGACAAGTCAGGAAAGGAATTGATTTTAGTATCGGCGATAAAGGCGAATAAATATTTACAAAAAGAATACCCTGCCTTCTTGGCACTAGTTGTCGAAAGGAAGCCGAAGGGTAAGGACATTCAAGACATCCCTGTAGTTAAAGATTTTCCAGAAGTATTTCCTGAAGATTTGATGGGACTTCCACCTCACAGACCAGTTGAGTTTGGAATAGAATTAGTCCCTGGAGCTGCACCCGTGGCCAAGGCACCATATCGTCTTGCGCCGTCAGAAATGCAAGAATTATCCGAACAACTTCAAGAGTTGTTAGCTAAAGGACTAATTCGCCCAAGTTCATCACCTTGGGGAGCTCCGATCCTATTTGTGAAGAAGAAAGACGGCTCTATGCGTATGTGTATTGATTACAGAGAACTGAACAAGTTGACTGTCAAGAACAGGTACCCTTTACCTCGTATTGACGACTTGTTTGACCAATTGGAAGGTGCATCACACTTTTCCAAGATTGATCTCAGATCTGGGTATCATCAACTCAGAGTCAGAGAGACGGACATTCCTAAAACAGCTTTCAGAACTCGTTATGGGCATTATGAGTTTTTGGTTATGCCATTTGGCTTAACCAATGCACCTGCTGTGTTTATGGACCTAAAGAATCGAGTATGTCGACCGTATCTTGACAAGTTTGTCATTGTATTTATTGACGACATACTGATATACTCAAGGAATAAAGACGAACATGAAGGTCATCTGAGAACCATTCTGCAACTGCTCAAGGATCAGAAGTTGTACGCGAAATTCTCAAAATGTGAATTCTGGATTAGGAAGTACACTTCTTGGGTCATGTAGTGAACAGGGATGGGATCCATAGTAGATCCATCTAAGGTCGAGGCGATAAAGAAGTGGGAAGCCCCTAAGACTCCGACAGAAATCCGTCAATTTCTTGGACTGGCTGGCTATTACAGAAGATTTATTGAGAATTTCTCAAAAGTTGCTCAACCCTTGACGTTGTTGACCCAAAAGGCCAAGGAATTTATTTGGCAAGATGCCCAGAAGAAGCATTTCAAACGTTGAAAGACAAGCTATGTAATGCTCCTATTTTAGCGTTACCGAATGGAATTGAAAACTTCGTGGTATACTGTGACGCATCACATCAGGGAATGGGATGTGTACTTATGCAGGAAGGTAAGGTCATTGCTTACGCCTCTAGACAGCTCAAGATCCACGAAAAGAACTATACAACCCACGATCTTGAACTCGGAGCGGTTGTCTTTGCATTAAAAATTTGGAGACACTATCTGTATGGTACCAAGTGTACTGTATTCACGGATCACAAAAGTCTTCAGCATATCTTCGATCAGAAAATGCTGAATATGCGACAACGACGGTGGGTAGAATTACTCAGTGACTACGACTGTGAACTCAAATATCATCCCGGTAAAGCAAATGTTGTTGCTGACGCGCTAAGTCGAAAAGATAGAATTTCACTATCTGTCATAACAAGAGCAAGTTCTTATCTGGGCTCGTCATTAAGGGATAGAGTTTTAGACGATCAAAACGAAGCCCTACGGCCAGGGCGTATCGAGGAGGAAGCATTGTGGAATGCTGAACGTTTGTTTGAATTGGATGGCGGTGGAATCCGACATGTTAAGGGCAGAGTGTGGATTCCCAAGTATAATGGACTTAGAGAACTTTTAATGAACGAAAGTCATCGATCTAGATATTCAATCCATCCTGGCGCTGACAAAATGTACCATGGACTAAGGACTTTTATTGGTGGCCTGGTATGAAAAGAGATATCGCCACTTATGTCTCAAAGTGTCTAAATCAATGGTCAAGGCAGAGCACCAAAAGCCTTCTGGATTGCTCCAACAACCCCAAATTCCTGACTGGAAATGGGAACAGATTACTATGGACTTCATTACGAAGTTGCCTCGAACCTTGAAAGGATACGATACTATTTGGGTCATTGTCGATCGATTGACGAAGTCTGCTCATTTCATTCCAATTCGGGAGAACTGGAAGATAAGGAAATTGTCTCAAATATACATTGAAAGGATTGTATCTCTTCATGGCGTTCCTTTGTCTATTATCTCTGACCGTGATGGTTGTTTCACTTCACAATCATGGCGATATTTTCAAGACGCCCTAGGCACTCAATTGCACTTAAGTACGGCTTACCATCCACAGACTGACGGACAAAGTGAACGTACCATCCAGACTTTAGAGGACATGCTTCGGGCATGTGTCATTGACTTCAAAGGTAGTTGGGATACCTTTTTGCCGTTAGCTGAATTTTCATATAACAACAGCTATCACACTAGCATCAAATGCGCGCCTTATGAGGCTTTATATGGACGAAAGTGTAGATCTCCTGTCTGTTGGCTTGATGCTGGAGAACGTCGTTTATTTAAATATGGACTGGTTCAGAAGACTACTGATCAAATTGTCGAAATTAGGGCACGGCTGAAGGCGGCTCAAGATCGTCAAAAGAGCTATGCCGACCGTAGACGGAAACCACTTGAGTTTCAAGTGGGAGACAAAGTCATGTTGAAAGTGTCACCTTGGAAAGGCACTGCACGTTTTGGCGTACGAGGGAAACTTAGTCCCCGTTATATCGGACCATTCGAAATTTGTTCAAAGAATTGGTTCCGTGGCTTACAAGCTCGATTTACCTAAGGAGCTAGAACACGTGTTCATCACACATTTCACATTTCGAATCTTAAGAAATGTCTGACTGATGAGACTTTTGTCGTACCTGTCGAAGAGCTGCAAGTGACTGACTCTCTTCAATTCGTTGAAGAACCTGTTGAAATTTTAGACCAACAGCTCAAACAACTTAGACGTAGTCGTATCAAATTGGTCAAAGTTCGTTGGAACTCAAAACATGGTCCCGACTTGACTTGGGAACGTGAAGACTTTATGAGGAATAACTATCCTCATCTTTTTACTGAGCAAGACTTGATTTCGGGACGAAATCCTTAGAAGTCGGGGATGCTGTGACAACTCGTAATTTAATTAACATCGGGTTAGTCCTAATCTCAATTAGACAGTCAATTGACGTGGAACTTATTAGACTTTTGGACTTTTGACTTAGTCAAATTAGACGTATCTTGATGACGTAGACTATTAGCTATCTAGACGAATGCCGAGTCTTAAAATAACTTTAAATTAATATTTAAAGGTTATGTCTTGAATCAAGAAATAGACTGTCTAACTTAATATTATAAAGTTCACTTTGACGAAACTTTATTGACTTGTCTTATTTAAATAAGACGAGGAAAAATACCCTTACTTTAAATTGTAACCTTTTGGTCATACGGTAATTAATCGTAAGCATTTTACCGAATTAAGGGTATTAAACAAAAATAATTAAAGCCACATGGGCTGGTCTTTAGTTGTGTGGCAGGGAACTAACCAACAAAAACCCCCCCATCCTTTTCCTTTGATGCCGTCGACACACACACGTAACACACACACAACAATTGTTCATCTCCATCAAATCTAAATTTTTATTGAAATCAAAAGGGGGATTTAAAGGAAATAAACATCTAGTGAATATTCAAGGCTTCATCAACATCAAAGCATCACCATCTTCTTTTCTTTTTCTTTTTTTGTTCGACCGCACCAAGTCACACACACACCAAAACTCTAGTTCTTTTTATTACTTGGATTTGGAAAGGAAAGATTCAAGGGGAAAGATTTTATTGCAATAATAATCAAGGGTTTTGTATCATCATCATCTTCATCTTCTAAATTATATTGCAAGAACATCATTTGGTAAGTAAACCCTTTTCTTTTAAACTTTGATTTTAGTTTGATTCAATTTATGGATTGATTTCAGTTTTGAGTAATGAATTAGATAGCCATGAAAATGAAATGAGTTTGGTATTGTAGTTGGATGAAATTTGATTTGAAATGGGTTTTGGAAATCAAAAAGTGTAGAAATGGTTAATGGTTAGCGAAATAAATTGTTTCCAGGCCTATTGGTCATGTTTATACTAGTTATAGTGAAAGGAATTGAATCAAAAGCGATTTGGGTTATTTCTGCATAGAAGCTGCTGGTTTTTGGCTGCAGAATGGGGCCACTGCGGCGCAGTGGCGTTGTCTTAGCCCACTACGGCGCAGTGCCCAGACTCTGGTCTGGTGTCGACTTAAGCCACTGCGGCGCAGTGAGCATGTTTCTAGCTCACTGCGGCGCAGTGTAAACCTTCGGAAAAATATTGTTTTTGGCTGACTGCGGCGCAGTGGGGTGAAACTTTTCCCACTGCGGCGCAGTGGTATGTTGCTGAAATATTTGACATTTCTAGTTTTTTTGACAACTTGAACGTTTGGACTTGGTAAATATCGAATGGTACTTTAGACTACCTTATAATGACGATGTCATTGATATTACCAACTAAAGTTAAATAAAATGGAAGTAAAATCACATTCTCGGTAACGGCATTCTAGGATGATAGCTAAGTAGTGGTACGTAGGATACTTGTCGTCGTGAGATTTGATCCTCACCATTGGTACTCTTATCCTAGGTTTTGGATAGACGTGGAGACTAGACTGCTCTTATTCTCGGACTGCTCATACTTTAGCTCGTAGACTGCTAAGGTGAGTTTATGGCGCCCCTTTTCCTTTACTTTGGGCCTGAAAGCATGTACTGTATACACGACTATTTTGTAAATGATTTGTCTTTGTCTACGCCATGAGATTTGGTAAATGAAATCATTTGTCTTATATTTGCCATGAGACGGCTGTCTAAAAATGTGTATACATGTCTTATGAAAATTGATCTATATGTCTTGACTTGCCATGTTGTCGGCTGACTAAACTGTTCCTTGTGTTTTGACAAACTAAAATGATCCCCCTCTTGTCATATTATTTAGGTTAGACTTCGGTCTGAACCGTCTTGTCATATTATTTAGGTTAGACTTCGGTCTGAACCGTCTTGTCATATTATTTAGGTTAGTCTTCGGTCTGAACCGTCTTGTCATATTATTTAGGTTAGACTTCGGTCTGAACCGTCTTGTCATATTATTTAGGTTAGACTTCGGTCTGAACCGTCTTGTCATATTATTTAGGTTAGACTTCGGTCTAAACCGTCTTGTCATATTATTTAGGTTAGACTTCGGTCTGAACCGTCATGCATTAAATAACTACAACAAACGACGATTGATCTTTTAGTCAAACACACTGTAAACTCACCAACTATTTCGATAGTTGATCCTCTCAAATTCATGCTTTTCAGGTGACCATCAGTAAGTCTTGGAATCGTCTTTGGCATTATAGGGCCAATCTTTTGACTTTGGACGTACAATTAGCATCAGACATTGAGGCCTCTCATGCTTTTGGCTTTAATTGTATTTGACTGTCCAATTTATAACTTGTATTTCTGTGGGCCCAGTTCCAAAAGAGGATGGCTTGTATCCGTATTTTGGGGTCCACACTTGGAACGATTGTACTTGTTTTGACTTGTATTGGTATAAATGGATGTAATTTCTATTAACCTTCTGATTAGTATGCAATTCTTTGTTAACCTGTATTTCCGCTACAACGGGGTGGAATTGTGACAATTTTGACGCTTTGAATGTATTTTGCTTGAGGACCGCAACCGCTATAGCAACGCAGGTGATAACATTAGATTGACTTACTAAATCACAAAAATAGTATAAAAAAATGTTTTAAGTGATCATTGTTTATGTTTTATGTGGGCTTTAATCTAACATTTATTTCGCCGCTTTATACACATGGGCAAGGTCACACTATGGGAGAAGTTAGTCTAAGAGCCGGTCCATCGTGTGGGTAAGAACCGTGAAGTTAGGCGATGTGTTGCAAGCTCGCTTATTAGGTTTGTCTATAGTGTATTGTTTACTTTAATTACCGTTTTATAAATAAAAAGGGGGCCCTTAAGTACGGAATCGACAAAACGAAATCGTTGATTTTTGTGTAAGTTCTTCTCATGATCAATGTCAATAATTGATCAACTTCTGTCAAAAAGTCAAAGAATAGTGATTGAGTGAACCGTCACTTTACGGAGAACCGGCTGACATGAGGGGAGGCTATTCTTCCTAGCACACGGAAGGCCCAAGAGGGAGAAAAAACTACCATTTTGGACGAGGGACTATTATGTGAGCCCCCTAAATAAATCCAAGAAAAAATAATGTGTGTGTTTTTTTACATGTTTAGAGTCCATTTTTTGTTGTATCATAGCATGCCTCAAAAGAATTCTGTGGCTTATGCTTTATTGATCACTCTCTACAGGTAAACATAAGATATACTTTTCCTCCTTTTGTGTATCTTCGTTAACTACATCAATTTTGAGGGGTAAATTTTTTGATGTTAGAGAAATGGCTAATGGAAGCGAGTTTATGCGAAAACAAGAACTAATTGATGCTGCTGAAGCAAGTGGCCTGTCTCGGTCACCTATAATGTATGTAGTTACTATTATTAACTTTTGATACCTAATTGAGGGGGTGTCGAGGTGTTACTATAATGGGCAGGCCGGAAAGAGAAAAATGGAGAAAGTAGTCACCGCACGGAGTTGGTACAGTGGATGGAGTGTGCAGAAAAAGTGATAGACAAGGGATGGTAGGTTAATTAGTTGCTCGGCAAAGTAATTACGATTTGGGGTTTACCCCCCCCCAGATGTAGAGGTGCATCTGCTTATAGTTGATTCAGGTAGTATAGAAGTCTCTACATTGTGCATTTTTTATGCATGTGATCTTCTAAATTATCTTTATTTATGACTAATAGTGTACAGAAATAATGCAAATTCTATTATTATATTTGACGCATTTTTTGTAGTAAATTCAGGAACTTTGGACACAAAGAGTTCAGTTCAAGTGTTCACCCAGTATGTCTACACAAGTACAAATAGCTAACCATTGTGAGAGTCACCACTCTCCTGTTCATTTTATTAAATTTTTGGTTTTATTGTATGTGATACTCATTATTTAGTAACTATGTATATTTTAGTAAATTTCACCACTCGGAGAAGTTCACATGAATCAAGAAAGATTACAGTAACTCCCACTATTACCCTTGGGAGACACGGGAAAGACTTACCGTAGCTCTTATCCACGCTGGTAAATTCCTAACATACATACACACATTATTCTTTTTGGCTCATCACATACAGGATCAACGAGTTCGAGGTTGAGTGAGTTATATGATGGATAAGTTAGATTTCTTTTATAAAATTTATAAATTTTGTCGTTAAAGCCACTTTATTTTGGCAAAACTGACGGTTTATCCACTCAACAATTCTTTTTGCCAATAAAGCTTTTGAACTTGATTAGTAGATTCATTGTGAATATGCAAATTTTTGCCTTTGTGTTGATGTGGTTGGAACATTCTTAGTACAATTTAGTAGTATGTATTTAGAGATTCTTATGAGGAAATTTATGCTCTCATATGTGGCATCATGTATAAAAATTCATGCAGAGTTCTTCGAGATATGGCAAAATGGTGATACTAACAAAGCTGTCCTAAAAAGCTTGTGTGGTTTTATGAAAGCTGTTATGGCGGGTTGCATATGATATGGTTGTTTTTAAAAGAACTTCAAGGGTGTGTACGTATTTCTTATTTGAAACGTCTGGTGTTTATTATGGAATGTGTTGTTTTGAATGTTGGTGGTTGTTAGTTACTGGAAATTAATGGACGAAATGGTAAGTGGTGTTTCATGTTTTAAAGAGTATAGTGATAAATTGGGTGAAGTGTTGGTTAGTATTTAGTAATAAACGATAAGTATCGTGATTGGTATGTTTAATCAGATGGGGAATAAGGATTTTAGAATGTGGTTAAAGTGGCATATGTCTTATGGATATGGCTGAGTCTTATTGTTGTTAGTAAAGTTGTTTTTGAATTATATTTGAAGGAATGTTTGTCATGAAATGATGAAGCAGATTGGGATTAAGATTAATGGTGTTGGGCTAACGGGGTTTGGAGAATATGAGAGTTTGGGCTTAAAGACTATGAAGTAGATGAATGAGTATGTTATTGGATTTATAAAGTTTGTTCTTATTAGAATTTTCGTTCATATTTGTATCTTTCGAAAGTGATTTTAATAGCTTTAGTTATATATAGTTTTCTAATTTGGGATGTGTTAAAGGTTGGAAACCCGAAAGAAACAATCCGTAGTATAGTAATAATTGGCACCAATCATCAATAGATGGATTGGTATATGGTGGAGCCTGTAACTGAGAGGTTTTGGGTTCAAATCCTAGTGTGAGCAAAAATGCTCACAGGAATGGAGACAAGGTTTTCCCATAATGGGTTTCCTCTGGAATTTTGGAGTTGGGTAATGAAGCTACTTCATAACATGTATAAATGGTTGAAAAAAGAGAAGAAGAAAAACTTTAGTCAAGACGTCAAACCCATGGACTTACCTGGCGGGCACTGGTCTTCATTCTAGTTTACGTGAAAGTTTGATAAACATAATTTGTTTACAGCTAATTTAAATTATAAGCTCCTGAATTTCTTTAATTGGTCATTGGCTAACCCGATTATCTTCACACCATAAAAAAAAATTAGATCCAACATAATGGAAAAAAAGTACCCAACAAATGAGAAAAAAATCCAACATAAAGAACCTATATTATTTTCCATTACATATTTGGACTACTGATGTCTGAGCTTAACCAGTTGTATAGAATATCATTGACTTCGATATAATTTTATCGAACTATTGTACGATAACTAGTTTTAGTGTTTTACCGAACAACATACAGTATCGCTCATGTGATTTGATTGAATTTACACTAACCCTTTGACTCTACAATATTTACAACACTCAGCCCAAACTTGAGCTGCTTACTTCATTTAATTACATACAATGAATAAACTTGTGTTTCATCCTCCGATTTTCTTCACTGCATGTAAATTTCATCCGGTAATCTTCCTATGCTTAATTTACATATTACTTACTACCTATATTGGCCTATTGTCGGTCGAAAAAAAGCATAGGAACATCTGTAAACCCTAATTATCGCTGCTATTATTTTCGTATATATGAAATTGTGTATGTATATGTTGTGGTTGTTAATAGATGGTCACATTCTCATTGGTAGTATTAAAACTTATGATTTATGGTTTACTGATTTGGCTATCTAATGAGCTAACAAGCCTAGTTCTGTTTCTCCAACTAGTTGATGACTTGATGGTGGTGAATGGGTATATGTATATGGTTCAAGGAATTAGAGAAATGTTTTTCGTTCATTTTATAAGCTTGTTGACCTACTACATAGGTGCAGGTAGTGAGATCTCTGTTATAATAACGCAGGATGGTCTACATATCTATTTACATGCCACACAAGAATAACTATTGTGTACATTGGGTAAGGTAACCGGAAACCATGAATATAGGAGTTAAACCTTTTAACGATTTTTGGTATGAATGGCACCCTTCTTCTATGCTTATTTTGTATAGTTAACCGAAACTAAGTCTGCTTTAATCCTACAAAGGTTATTCACCACTCATTTCGTGTCCAGTATGACACCGACATTTCATATAGACCTAGAGTTGTTTATTAAACCCACACAGAGTGCTACTGGGTGGTACGGTTATGGGAACACATATGACAAACATATCGATGTTTTTCAACTAGTGCAGTAGAGGATCAACCAAATAACGTTTACATGGTCTGTGGTCTATACTGACTAGAAGAAAGTTTGAAACATTTTTGGTGGCATGAGACCCAACTGTGAAGTCCTACAGCGATCCCAGTGTAAGGGAGTGTTTCCAAGCACATCATCAGCTCATTAAACACACTCCACATCCAAATTAGAAATTTAACAAGAGACGAAGTCAAGCAACAATGACAGCTTATTTGGTATAACCGTATAGGTGTCAACAGCAGAGTTTTTTTGTTTTTTTTTTTTTAATTTTATAGGCATAGATTTTATTACACTTTTTTTATGTTTTTTTAATACATTTTTTCCTTTTTTTATCTTAGAAATACTAGCTCAACCTTCTAATAAACACAACTAGGCCAGTGGCAAATATCCATTTAAAGGACGAAGCTTTACAAACCTCAACCAGACAAGCTTGGCAACCGTTTTTATTTTTTGTACACTCAAGTGTACCTTTGGTAAAGTACCCCATAGTGTCCCGCCCATTTGGTCACCTCGACTGAAACCACATTGTACTAAACCCTGACGTCTGTAGATAACCCTTATGTGTTCTATTTTCAGCAACAGTTTCCAGAAACAACAATGTAGTTGGAAAATGACTTTTGCGTTAAACATGGGTGGTTTACCAAACAACGGTGATCAGGAAAGCATCAATGGTAACACACCCACGGGGCTGGGTCAAACAAGATTGAGCCGGCTAGTGGATGCAGACTCGAGGCAGCTATTAGAGAAGCTAAACTCAGCTAGAAAGAATTTCCCCATGAAGGTATTTCTTCTACTCCTTGGTTTCTACACTGCCAATGCACATAAAACAACCTATCCAACCTATATTAAACCCCAAGTTGAGAGTTTCGGTCATTTTAGACATCAGTTTCTTGGATAATCTGAATTTTCAAACGCTAAACATCTACTGTTTCTTGGATAATCTGAATTTTCAAACGCTATAACATATCATATCTCACTGTCGTATTCTACCTGATTATCTATGTATGTATAAAACATTTAAATATTACTAACAGAACAATTGCCAAATTGTATAGACAACCCTATCTGACAAACTTGTTTCACAATGATGTTAGATAAAGCAAACAAGATCTCAATCACTTCACAACAAAAGTTTAAAAGGAACTAACGGTTGATACTAGTAAAAAAAAAGTAAATGTGAAATAAACATCAATTCATGCATTCAACAATCAGTAGAGAGTAGAGAGTAGTAACTGATACTAGTTAAAATAAAATAAAAAGGTAAATGTGGAACAACACATTGATTTAACTTTCATCCACCATCCATTAACAACTTGATGTAACGGTTGTTTGTGCAATTTTTTTTGCAAAATGATCCTCTGAACCACATTTGTAACACCCAATGATGATTTTGCTGCCGGCACGTCCTATGTCCAATTCGCCCACACTTAAAACACGGATCCTCCTCGCTGACGCCACCGCTTTCATCACCCTCATATGGATCAACCGGATATTCGACATTCTGACTACAGTCCCGAGCTTTATGCCGAATATCTTGTTGAATGTTGATCCTTATGAGGGTGTGAAAGCGGTGGCGTCAGTGAGAAGGATCCGTGTTTTAAGTGTGGGTAAATTGGACATAGTGTTTTGAGGTGTATTAACAAAGGGGGACGTACCGATGGCGAAATCATCATTGGGTGTTACACATGTGGTTCAGAGGATCATTTTGCAAAGGATTGCACAACCAACTGTTAGATTAAGTGGTTCAGATCCGCCACCACCAAAAGAATCACCACCTCCATGTCCACCACGACTCCCACCGTTATACCACCGCCACCAGATCCGATGCGACCACCTGCATACCTTCCACCGCCGCGTTCCATTCTTTTTGGTAAACCCCATTGTTGAGTATTAAGATATTAGAAAAGAAATGAAACGGATAGAAAAGAAAATAATGGAAAAGAAAACAGTTATTTTATTTACATTCTAAGTTCTATAGAAAATAAAAGAAAGGAAAAGAAAGTGATAAATTTATCATATTCTTAAGTTAAAAAGAAAATAAAAGAAAGGGAAAAAAATATTCAATTTTATAATTCTATCCTTTTTTATAATATAAAGACTTAATAGTAACACCTTTAGTTAAAAAACTAACTCATTTAACGCTTGCAGGTCTAACATGATTGATAAGATAGAATTCAGAATTTAGAGAGAAAGAGGAGAATTTGTTATCAATATCTGGATAATATTGATATGAAATGTAAAATAGGCTTATATAGCTGATACAAGCGTTGAATATTCAAACAAGCTAATAACCGCCACTCTAATTTCTACAATTGGTCCCTCTACTTATTAAATTGTTACATATAAAACTAAATAAAGGGTAGTATTAGGAATATTAATAAGTAGAGGGACCAATTGTAAATTAGAGTGGCGGTTATTAGCTTGTTTGAATATCCAACGCTTGTATCGGTTATATAAGCCTATTTTACATTTCATATCAATATTATCCAGATATTGATAACAAATTCTCCTCTTTCTATCTAAATTCTGAATTCTATCTTATCAATTGTTACATATAAAACTAAATAAAGGGTAGTATTAGGAATATTAATAAGTAGAGGGACCAATTGTAAATTAGAGTGGCGGTTATTAGCTTGTTTGAATATTCAATGCTTGTATCAGCTATATAAGCCTATTTTACATTTCATATCAATATTATCCAGATATTGATAACAAATTATCCTCTTTCTCTCTAAATTCTGAATTCTATCTTATCAATGGTATCAGAGCCATCACTGCTCTCTCTTCTAATATCGGCGAGCTTGTGATCCCGATTATCTTCTCCGGCGAGATCTTCTTCTCCGGCGTCAATTTCCGGAGTCAATTTCTTATTGTTAAAAAAAAACCTAAAAATCATCAAATTCATCACAATCTCAAATTCAATGACAACAACTCGTAATCAAGCCTCTGATATGGAACGTGTGCATAAGCAATTAGCCATAGCTCAGGAAATTATCATCAATTTACAGTCATCTGTTGAAACGTTGACGAAGAACATGGAGACGATTGACAAGCAGAGACAGCTTATTACTCATGGAGAAGATGAGCGTAGCAATATACATCGATTAGCTAAAATCGATTTTCTGAAATTCGAAGGTGATAACGTGGAAGGCTGGAATTATCGATGTGAATACTTTTTCACCATTGATAATACTCCAGAGCATAAAAAGGTTCGATATGCATCCATTCACATGGAAGGAAGGGCACTTCAATGGCATATGGCTTATATACGATCCAGCGGCTCTACGATTGATGATATCGGTTGGCCAGAGTACTCAAGAGCCATTAATGCACGATTTTCTGAGACTTTGGTGGAGGATGCTATGGGATCATTGAAGGCTCTCACGCAAACAGGTCAACTCGATGATTATTGTGATAGCTTTGATGCTTTGTTAAATAAGGTCACAATTCCTGAAGAATATTCTGTTAGTTTGTTTATAGAGGGCTTGAAACCAGAAATTAAGTGTATAATTCGTATGTTTAGGCCTAAAACTCTAAGAGAAACATACACATTGGCTAAACTGCAGAATCAGGCTAATCAGTCTATAGGTAGAAGTATTGGTTTCAGTAATAATACTGTTGGATTTAGATCCACTAATAATATAACCAATATTCTGACTAGCAATGCTAAGCAACCATTATTACCTACTCCTGTAAGCACACACACAAGCACTGTTGCAAACACAAGCACATCTGCTCTAGTTCCTAAGAAGGTCACAAATAGATTTATGGAGGAAAAGAGAGCTAAGGGAGAGTGTTTTTACTGTAATGAAAAGTTTGTGGCTGGCCATAACAAGGTGTGTAAGGGTAAGAGGCAATTGTTTATGGTAGAAGTGGAGGATGAAGGTGAAGAAGGTGAAACTGTGGTGGAATTAGAACCAGAGTTGTTGACAGTTTCAGGTGCTCCACAGAAAACTCTTAATGCTATATTAGGAATACCTTCATATCACACTATGCAGATCATAGGAACCATTGGGACAAGGAGACTGCATATACTTATTGATAGTGGATCTACTCACAACTTTTTGAGTAGTAGAGTAGAAGAAAAGCTCAAAAGTGTTCTCACTCATGTGCCAAATGTTCTAGTAACTGTGGCAGATGGCAAAATTATGGATTGTGCCACCATTTGTAGGAAATTTAGTTGTAATATGCAGGGAAATTGGATGATATGTTGGTAATAGATCTCACAAATTATGATGTGGTGTTAGGAGTTCAGTGGTTGGCCCCTTGGGAGATATTGTTTGGAATTTTGAAAACCTTATCATGAAATTCATCTTGTGCGGTAAGGAGTGTATTCTAAAGTGAACTCAACACCAAGGGATGAGTATATGTTCCATGGAGAAGATGACTTCTCTAGTGGCAGCACAATATAATGTGGCACAAGCACAATTGTTTGCTATGCATAATTCTTCACAAGAGCAGTTAAATTACCAGCCAGTGGTGGAGGGCAGCCAGCATGATGAGACAACCAGGACTGAATTGGCCACATTATTAGCTAAATTTGCTGATATTTTTGAGATCCCTAAGGGTTTACCTCCAATTAGGCTTGTTGATCACAAAATACATCTTAAGGAGGGTACTAAGGAATTGAATCTTAAACCTTACAGATATCCAAAGTTGCAAAAAGATGTGATTGAGAAAATGACAGATGAACTCTTGGAATCTGGAGTTATTAGAAATAGTACTAGTTCATTTGCAGCTCCAGTGGTCCTAGTTAAGAAGAAGGATGGGAGTTGGAGAATGTGTATTGACTATAGGAAGTTAAATGAATCCACAATTAAGGATGTATTTCCTATACCCCTCATTGAAGATCTTTTAGATGAATTAGAAGGTGCAGAGGTCTTTTCTAAGCTTGATTTAAGGTCAGGATACCACCAAAACAGAATGCATGAGGATGATATATATATATAACTGCATTTAAAACTCATCAGGGGCACTATGAATTTCTAGTCCTTCCTTTTGGTCTCACTAATGCACCAGCCACTTTTCAATCATTGATGAATCACACATTTAAGGAAGTCCTAAGGAAATGCACACTTGTCTTCTTTGATGATATATTGGTGTATAGTGGAAGTTGGGAGTAACATTTGGAGGATTTAGAAACAGTTTTGGAAATTAGGAGAGCCAACTCTTTAAAAGCTAAGCAGTCAAAGTGTTGTTTTGGTGGAAATAAGGTGGAATATTTAGGACACATTATCAACAAAGAGGGTGTCTCTACTGATCCTATGAAGTTTCAAGCTATTCAGAATTGGCCAGTTCCTGTGTCTGTTAGGCAGTTGAGAGGCTTCTTAGGACTGACAGGGTATTACAGAAGGTTTGTGAAATCTTGGGTTCATAGCAAAACCATTGACTGATCTATTACGGAAAGATGGTTTGAAATGGGGACCAGAGGCTCAACAGGCTTTTAAGGAGCTTAAACAAGCCCTTAGTTCACCACCTGTTCTCAGGCTCCCTGATTTCAGTAAAATGTTTGTCATTGAGACTGATGCTTCAGCCAAAGGAATAGGGGCAATACTCATGCAAGAGGGACATCCATTAGCTTATATAAGCAAAACTTTATCCCCTAGGCAGCAGCAGTGGTCTGTTTATGAGAAGGAACTTCTTGCCACCATTTTAGCAGTGAAACAATGGCATCATTAACTTGCCAATTCTCACTTCATGATCAAAACTGACCATAGGAGTCTTAAATATCTTTTAGAACAAAAGATTGTTACTCCCTTGCAGCAGAAATGGCTTTCCAAACTCATGGGGTATGATTATGAAATTAGTTATAAGCAAGGTGTGGAGAATGTAGTTGCAGATGCCCTGTCCAGAATTCAGAGTATGACAGTCATGGAAATGGGAGTCAGCTATATCAACAATTTGTTATGGGATAGAATTCAGGAGTCTTGGAAGTCAGATGAGGTTATTCAGTCATTGATACACAGATTGGAGCAAGGAGAAGCAGTACCCCACAGAACTTGGGATGGGAAGGTCTTAAGAAGGAAAACAAGATTTTTATTGCAAACGATTTGCCATTAAGAAATGATATTATTGCCTACTGCCATTCCTCTCCTGTGGGAGGTCATTCAGGGGTAACACCAACCATGGCTAAACTCATGGGAATGTTCTTCTGGAAGGGTTGTCATAAGGATGTTCAAAAGTTTATAAGGAAGTGCTCAGTGTGTCAGAGATCAAAGGTTGAATATGTGCCTTCTCCAGGACTTTTGCAACCTCTACCTGTGCCACAAACTATTTTCAGTGATATTGCTATGGACTTTGTGTCAGGATTTCCAAAGAATAAAGGGAAGGACACCATTTTGGTGGTAGTGGACAGGCTTACTAAATATGGCCATTTTATTCCATTAAGCCATCCATACACTGCTGCTACCATTCCTCAAGCATTCGTGGATAATATCTTTAAATTACATGGGTGTCCATCAACCATTGTTAGTGATAGGGATCCAATCTTCTTAAGTCACTTTTGGAAGGAGTTTATGAGGCTGCATGGGGTGGATTTAACTATGTCTTCTGCTTACCATCCACAAACTGGTGGCCAAACAGAGGTGTGAACAGATGCTTAGAAGTTTACCTGAGAAATATGTGTTTAGATGAGCCTTTTATAGTGGCTCAAATGGTTACCACTGGCCCAATGGTGGTATAATACTTCATGGCATTCTTCCATTAAAATGACCCCTTATGAAGCTCTTTATGGGGTGAAGCGAAACATCCATATTCCTTATATACCAGGGGACACTGCTATAGAAGCAGTTGAAGATAATCATAGACAAAGAGAAGCCATGATCATAAGGTTGAAGTCCAATTTGGAAGCTATAAGAAACAAAATGAAGCAGATGGTAGATGCCCATAGAACTGAGAGAGAGTTTGAACAGGGAGAATGGGTGTATGTGAAATTGCATCCTTTTTCTCAACAATCACTGAAGAATCACCATACCAGGAAGCTTTCTCCCAAATACTTTGGGCCTTTCATGATTGAAAAGAAAATGGGGAAGGTGGCTTACAAGTTGGCATTACCAGAATCTGCTCAAGTTCATCATACCTTCCATGTCTCCTTATTGAAAAAGGCACATAGAGATATTACTCAGAGTGTTCCTCTGCCTGCTAATCCCAAGCATCTATTGTATCCAAGGGTTGTCATTGACAGGCAACTGGTTAAACATAAGGGCAAGGCTTCAGTGAAGGTTTTGGTGCATTGGGATGGACTACCAATGGAAGAAGCTTCATGGGAATTCATTGAGGATGTTCAGGCCAGATTTCCAGATTTCAATTTTTGAGGACAAAAAATTCATATGGGGAAAATAGGCTTATATAGCCGATACAAGCGTTGAATATTCAAACAAGCTAATAACCGCCACTCTAATTTATACAATTGGTCCCTCTACTTATTAATATTCTTAATACTACCCTTTATTTAGTTTTATATGTAACAATACATCCCACATATGAAATTTTTGTCCTCAAAAATTGAAATCTGGAAATCTGGCCTGAATATCCTCAATGAATTCCCATGAAGCTTCTTCCACTGGTAGTCCATCCCAATGCACCAAACCTTCCCTGAAGCCTTGCCCTTATGTTTAACCAATTGCCTGTCAATGACAGCCCTTGGATACAATAGATGCTTGGGATTAGCAGGCAGAGGAACACTTTGAGTAATATCTCCATGTGCCTTTTTCAATAAGGAGACATGGAAGGTATGATGAACTTGAGCAGATTCTGGTTATGCCAACTTGTAAGCCCCCTTCCGCACTTTCTTTTCAATCATGAAAGGCCCAAAGTATTTAGGAGAAAGCTTCCTGTTATGGTGATTCTTCAGTGATTGTTGAGCAAAAGGATGCAATTTCACATACACCCATTCTCCCTGTTCAAACTCTCTCTTTGTTCTATGGGCATCTACCATCTGCTTCGTTCTGTTTCTTGTAGCTTCCAAATTGGACTTCAACCTTCTGATCATGGCTTCTCTTTGTCTATGATTATCTTCAACTGCTTCTATAGCAGTGTCCCCTGGTATATAAGGAATATGGATGTTTCGCTTCACCCCATAAAGAGCTTCATAAGGGGTCATTTTAATGGAAGAATGCCATGAAGTATTATACCACCATTGGGCCAGTGGTAACCATTTGAGCCACTATAAAAGGCTCATCCAAACACATATTTCTCAGGTAAACTTCTAAGCATCTGTTCACACCTCTGTTTGGCCACCAGTTTGTGGTTGGTAAGCAGAGGACATAGTTAAATCCACCCCTTGCAGCCTCATAAACTCCTTCCAAAAGTGACTTAAGAAGATTGGATCCCTATCACTGACAATGGTTGATGGACACCCATGTAATTTAAAGATATTATTCATGAATGCTTGAGCAATGGTAGCAGCAGTGTATGGATGGCTTAGAGAAATAAAATGGCCATATTTAGTAAGCTTGACCACTACCACCAAAATGGTGTCCTTCCCTTTATTCTTTGGAAATCCTGACACAAAGTCCATAGCAATATCACTGAAAATAGTTTGTGGCACAGGTAGAGGTTGCAAAAGTCCTGGAAAAGGCACATTTTCAACCTTTAATCTCTGACACACTAAGCACTCCCTTATAAACTTTTGAACATCCTTATGTCACCCCTTCTGATAGAACATTCCCTTTAGTTTAGCCATGGTTGGTGTTACCCCTGAATGACCTCCCACAGGAGAGGAATGGCAGTAGGCAATAATATCATTTCTTAATGGCAAAGCTTTTGCAATAAAAATCTTGTTTTTCCTTTTTAAGACCTTCCCATCCCAAGTTATGTGGGGTACTGCTTCTCCTTGCTCCAATCTGTGTATCAATGACTGAATAGCCTCATCTGACTTCCAAGACTCCTGAATTCTATCCCATAACAAATTGTTGATATAGCTGACTCCCATTTCCATGACTGTCATACTCTGAATTCTGGACAGGGCATCTGCAACTACATTCTCCACACCTTGCTTATAACTAATTTCGTAATCATACCCCATGAGTTTGGAAAACTATTTCCGCTGCAAGGGAGTAACAATCTTTTGTTCCAAAAGATATTTAAGACTCCTATGGTCAGTTTTGATCATGAAGTGAGAATTGGCAAGATAATGATGCCATTGTTTCACTGCTAAAATGATGGCAAGAAGTTCCTTCTCATAAACAGACTACTGCTGCTGCCTAGGGGATAAAGCTTTGCTTATATAAGCCAATGGATGTCCCTCTTTCATGAGTACTGAACCCATTCCTTTGGCTAAAGAACGAGTCTCAATGACAAACATTTTACTGAAATCAGGGAGCCCGAGAACAGGTGGTGAATTGAGGGCTTGTTTAAGCTGCTCAAAAGCCTGTTAAGCCTCTCGTCCCCATTTGAAACCATCTTTCCTTAATTAATCACTCAATGGTTTTGCTATGACCCCAAAAGATTTCACAAACCTTCTGTAATAGCGCCAGTCCTAAGAAGCCTCTCAACTGCCTAACAGACACAGGAACTGGCCAATTCTAAATAGCTTAAACCTTCATAGGATCAGTAGAGACACCCTCTTTGTTGATAATGTGTCCTAAATATTCAACCTTATATCCCCCAAAAGAACACTTTGACTGCTTAGCTTTTAAAGAGTTGGCTCTCATAATTTCCAAAACTGTTTCTAAATCCTCCAAATGTTGCTCCCAACTTCCACTATACACCAATATATCATCAAAGAAGACAAGTGTGCATTTCCTTAGGACTTCCTTAAATGTGTGATTCATCAATGATTGAAAAGTGGCTGGTGCATTAGTGAGACCAAAGGAAGGACTAGAAATTCATAGTGCCCCTGATCAGTTTCCAATGCAGTTTTATATATATCATCCTCATGCATTCTGATTTGGTGGTATCCTGACCTTAAATCAAGCTTAGAAAAGACCTTTTCACTTTCTAATTCATCTAAAAGATCTTCAATGAGGGGTATAGGAAATACATCCTTAATTGTGGATTCATTTAACTTCCTATAGTCAATACACATTCTCCAACTCCCATCCTTCTTCTTAACTAGGACCACTGGAGCTGCAAATGAACTAGTACTATTTCTAATAACTCCAGATTCCAAGAGTTCATCTGTCATTTTCTCAATCACATCTTTTTGCAACTTTGGATATCTGTAAGGTTTAAGATTCAATTCCTTAGTACCCTCCTTAAGATGTATTTTGTGATCAACAAGCCTAATTGGAGGTAAACCCTTAGGGATCTCAAAAATATCAGCAAATTTAGCTAATAATGTGGCCAATTCAGTCCTGGTTGTCTCATCATGCTGGCTACCCTCCACTACTGGCTGGTAAATTAACTGCTCTTGTGAAGAATCATGCATAGCAAACAATTGTGCTTCTGCCACATTATATTGTGCTGCCACTAGAGAAGTCATCTTTTCCACGGAACATATACTCATCCCTTGGTGTTGAGTTCACTTTAGAATACACTCCTTACCACACAAGATGAATTTCATGACAAGGTTTTCAAAATTCCAAATAATATCTCCCAAGGGGGCCAACCACTGAACTCCTAACACCACATCATAATTTGTGAGATCTATTACCAACATATCATCCTGAAATGAATTTCCCTGCATATTCCAACTGAATTTCCTACAAATTGTGGCACAGACCATAATGTTGCCATCTGCCACAGTTACTAGAACATTTGGCACATGAGTGAGAACACTTTTGAGCTTTTCTTCTACTCTACTACTCAAAAAGTTGTGAGTAGATCCACTATCAATAAGTATATGCAGTCTCCTTGTCCCAATGGTTCCTATGATCTGCATAGTGTGATATGAAGGTATTCCTAATATAGCATTAAGAGATTTCTGTGGAGCTCCTGAAACTGTCAACAATTCTGGTTCTAATTCCACCACAGTTTCACCTTCTTCACCTTCATCCTCCACTTCTACCAAAAACAATTGCCTCTTCCCCTTACACACCTTGTTATGGCCAGCCACAAACTTTTCATTACAGTAAAAACACTCTCCCTTGTCTCTCTTTTCCTCCATAAATCTATTTGTGACCTTCTTAGGAACTAGAGAAGATGTGCTTGTGTTTGCAGCAGTGTTTGTGTGTGTGCTTACAGAAGTAGGTAATAATGGTTGCTTAGCATTGCTAGTCAGAGTTTTGGTTCTATTATTAGTGGATCTAAATCCAACAGTATTATTACTGAAACCAATACTTCTACCTATAGACTGATTAGCCTGATTCTGCAGTTTAGCCAATGTGTATGTTTCTCTTAGTGTTTTAGGCCTAAACATATGAATTATACACTTAGTTTCTGGTTTCAAGCCCTCTATAAACAAACTAACATAATATTCTTCAGGAATTGTGACCTTATTTAAAAAAGCATCAAAGCTATCACAATAATCATCGGGTCACCTGTTTGCGTGAGAGCCTTCAATGATCCCATAGCATCCTCCACCAAAGTCTGAGCAAATCGTGCATTAATGGCTCTTGAGTACTCTGGCCAACCGATATCATCAATTGTAGAGCCGCTGGATCGTATATAAGCCAGATGCCATTGAAGTGCCCTTCCTTCCATGTAATGGCTGCATATCGAACCTTCTTATGCTCTGGAGTATTATCAATGGTGAAAAAGTGTTCACATCGATAATTCCAGCCTTCCACGTCATCACCTTCGAATTTCAGAAAATCGATTTTAGCTAATCGATGTATATTGCTACGCTCATCTTCTCCATGAGTAATAAGCTGTCTCTGCTTGTCAATCGTCTCCATGTTCTTCGTCAACGTTTCAACAGATGACTGTAAATTCATGATAATTTCCTGAGCTGTGTCTAATTCCTTCTACATACGTTCCATATCAGAGGCTGATTACGAGTTGTTGTCATTGAATTTGAGATTGTGATGAATTTGATGATTTTCAGGTTTTTTTTTAATAATAATAAATTGACGCCGAAGAAGATAATCGGAATCACAAGCTCGCCGATATTTGAAGAGAGCAGCGATGGCTCTGATACCATTTATAAGATAGAATTCAGAATTTAGAGAGAAAGAGGAGAATTTGTTATCAATATCTGGATAATGTTGATATGAAAAATGTAAAATAGGCTTATATATCTGATACAAGCGTTGAATATTCAAACAAGCTAATAACCGCCACTCTAATTTCTACAATTGGTCCCTCTACTTATTAATATTCCTAATACTACCCTTTATTTCATTTTATATGTAACAATGATTGATAGAATATTCATAGATTATATTTCGATGAAATACCTGACCATACAATTTTTTTGGTGACGAATTTTATTGATAATAGGAGTATTAAAACTAGGAGTATGAAAAATATTAAAAAGGTGAGTATAAACAATATTTTATGTAACTGTACAATCATGTGTATGAATAGCAGAATGAAAGTTAGTTTTCAACTTTTCATTATTTTGGATAAAATTATAAAAGGGTTAAGGGGTGAAAAAAAAATTACATCATCAGCTTTCATAGTAGTTACTAGGTATAAAAAAGTCATTATGCGGAAAAGTGAGTTTCTTGCATTTTGTTCCCCTCGGAATCATCTCAAATGTGAGCGGAAATAATTGGAACAAATATAGTTTGTAACTTCCCTCTCTAATCATCTCTTCTCATAAACTTTCCTTACTTTAAAAAAACTTAACAATGCATTTTATATATTTTCCCTCTCAATTCCTTGTCTTTCCCCTTTAAAATAAAACTTAAGAATACAATTAATTGCCAGTGGATAATGCCCTTCGGAAAACGTCGAATTCAATACTTGGAAGGTGGTTCATAATCATATGTTGTCGGAACTCAAAAACCATTAACTAGGTCGGTATATGTATTTTTTACCTTGTTCATGACCTAATTAGGTATTGTTGATATTGAACTTGACAATATGGTTTTTTTACCTTTGGTGTGGTATGTTCATGGTGTAGTTGAGGTTTCATGATCAGGAAAGTAAAACATCATGTCTCACGAAGACAAAAAAGTTCATTGGTCAAAAACATTCATTAAAAAGGTTAAAAATTAGAGAAATGAGAAAATAAAGCCACAAACCTTGATGTTTAGTGAATGGGTGAGCAACATTGTAAGCATATCAATATCCAAAACCACCCACCGTAATCAAGAGCCACACACATCACCGTTTTTTCATCTCCTTATTGTTGATCCTGGATGAATTTTTCACAATTAATTAAAAGTAAGAATGGTTAATAACTCCAAATGTTTCATAATGGATTGGGCTAGAAACCCTTTTTTTTTACAAAAAGCTACATAAAGAATTATTGTTTAATTTTATAATCAAACATTCTTATAGAAAATGATTTTGAAAAATTAGTACATTATTAACAGTACATTTTGAAATATCTTAGGATTAACAGAAAGAAGCATAAAGAAAACATGTAGTTAATAACTAGAAATGTTAGAATAGCACTAACTTAGTTGCATACCTCCAACTTGTTGATAAGCAAGGTCGTAAAAATCAGTGAACAGACTAGATATCGGGAACAAATTAGGGATTGGAGGTGTGAGGGTTTAAGCTAGCCGAAAGGCCTCAAAAATTGGTCAACATCGGTCAATGGATGAAAATGGTTAAAACTGGTTGGAAAATGGAGGGAAGAAATAACAAAAGATGGAAGAAGAATAGAAGGAATACTCCAATGGTCCTTGATGGTGGCGACAGTGATGGTCGAAGAATAGATGCTAAAAAATAGAACCATTACTATATGTTTTGAAAATGGTTTCAATCAAAATGGGGATCAGGTTTTTGATGTTTGGAAATGAAGTTTTTAGTTTTATGTACTACTATTATTGTGTGAATTGTATGTGTAAGAATGGTTTTTGAATTGCAAGAATGGTAGATGTATCGAAGTAAATGAGATATAAATTGGTAGTACCATATAGAAATGAGTTTCCTCTTTGGTTATTCGGTTAGCCTTATTAAATGTTGACTACCTTTGTCACCTGCCCACCACCTCATTAATCACATAGATATGCGTTGAAAACGACATTAGGTTAGTTACTATTTGTCTTTGAGTTTTAGCTCAATGGTTGAAAGACCATCCCCTTGCATGAGGTTTTGTGTTCAAGCCTTTGGGAGGACATAGGAATTAAGTCCCTTTATGAGTGCTTGACTTGGGTATACCCAGGTTCAAGTCTGAGGGGGTAGGATTTACCCCTATTAATCGCCGTGTCTTCGGGCGGATTAGTAGGGGGGTTTTCCCCCATTGGGTATTTGAAATAAGCATTTCTACTTCGAGAGAGCTCTCTAACGCGGACTCGGTTAAGACAACGTATGCTAGACCTCCCGCTGTCGAATCGCGACACGAAGTTTCCAGCGAAATTGACCTTTTCAAAAAAAAGGTTAGTTACTATTTGATTTACCCATGTACTTCCAAAAATGTGAATCTTCAGTCGTTGTTAAATGAGAATCATAACAAGCTGCTCACCCTCTTTATTAAATGAGAATATATAGGCACCAATCAAATAAATTCAATTAAAAAATAATTAAAACAAAAAAAGTATTATACCCATGTTCCATGCAAAAATAAATTGGTTGATAATGGCGTGGTGAATATAAAGGCTAGAATTTTACGGTCGGGTTGGCCATCGAGGTGATCAAAGAGCTCCTGGGACAATTCTACAAGGCGTTTGTAATGTTGGTGACCAACGAACTCTGCCGACAAACAGCGAGAACATGATGTAAAATAAGCAGGCCAGATTTCTCAACACTGAGCACTTAATCCGGTCGCCACATCTGATATTAATAGAACTTATCATAGCCATATTGCAAGACCCTTATTATTCTAACAAGTAGGTACGTGTCCGACTTTGTATAGCATTGGTGAATTTAATATTACGACTATGACAAGTTCAGTTGATATCACCGATGATGACTAGATCAAGTGCTTAGCGTGCAGAAAAATGCAGCTTGCTTATTATTCGTCATTTCCTCGTTGCTTGCCGACACAGTTCCTTGGTCTCCAACATCACGAACGCCAAATAGAATTAACCGATGACTTCTTGATCACCTCGTTGGATAACCCAAGCGTAATATTCTAGACTTTATATTCACGAGAAAATCAGATGCCACTATTACCAATTTTATGCGACGGGTTTAATTACATGGAACAAACTATGATTTATCTTTTTTATGTTATTATAAATTATAATTATTCTTTTCTTTCGCTATCAGTTGACAAGGTTGAAGGTATTTTATCTAATTATTTTTATAGATAGTTTTCTTAAAGTTTCTTAAAGAAAAAACTCCTATGATTTTTAAGAGTCGGTTGGATAATGAAAAAAAAAAAAGGATTTTGATTTACCCATGTACTTCCAAAAATGTGAATCTTCAGTCGTTGTTAAATGAGAATCATAACAAGCTGCTCACCCTCTTTATTAAATGAGAATATATAGGCACCAATCAAATAAATTCAATTAAAAAATAATTAAAACAAAAAAAGTATTATACCCATGTTCCATGCAAAAATAAATTGGTTGATAATGGCGTGGTGAATATAAAGGCTAGAATTTTACGGTCGGGTTGGCCATCGAGGTGATCAAAGAGCTCCTGGGACAATTCTACAAGGCGTTTGTAATGTTGGTGACCAACGAACTCTGCCGACAAACAGCGAGAACATGATGTAAAATAAGCAGGCCAGATTTCTCAACACTGAGCACTTAATCCGGTCGCCACATCTGATATTAATAGAACTTATCATAGCCATATTGCAAGACCCTTATTATTCTAACAAGTAGGTACGTGTCCGACTTTGTATAGCATTGGTGAATTTAATATTACGACTATGACAAGTTCAGTTGATATCACCGATGATGACTAGATCAAGTGCTTAGCGTGCAGAAAAATGCAGCTTGCTTATTATTCGTCATTTCCTCGTTGCTTGCCGACACAGTTCCTTGGTCTCCAACATCACGAACGCCAAATAGAATTAACCGATGACTTCTTGATCACCTCGTTGGATAACCCAAGCGTAATATTCTAGACTTTATATTCACGAGAAAATCAGATGCCACTATTACCAATTTTATGCGACGGGTTTAATTACATGGAACAAACTATGATTTATCTTTTTTATGTTATTATAAATTATAATATTCTTGTTCTTTCGCTATCAGTTGACAAGGTTGAAGGTATTTTATCTAATTATTTTTATAGATAGTTTTCTTAAAGTTTCTTAAAGAAAAAACTCCTATGATTTTTAAGAGTCGGTTGGATAATGAAAAAAAAAAAGAAGGATTACTATTTGATTTACCCATGTACTTCCAAAAATGTGAATCTTCAGTCGTTGTTAAATGAGAATCATAACAAGCTGCTCACCCTCTTTATTAAATGAGAATATATAGGCACCAATCAAATAAATTCAATTAAAAAATAATTAAAACAAAAAAAGTATTATACCCATGTTCCATGCAAAAATAAATTGGTTGATAATGGCGTGGTGAATATAAAGGCTAGAATTTTACGGTCGGGTTGGCCATCGAGGTGATCAAAGAGCTCCTGGGACAATTCTACAAGGCGTTTGTAATGTTGGTGACCAACGAACTCTGCCGACAAACAGCGAGAACATGATGTAAAATAAGCAGGCCAGATTTCTCAACACTGAGCACTTAATCCGGTCGCCACATCTGATATTAATAGAACTTATCATAGCCATATTGCAAGACCCTTATTATTCTAACAAGTAGGTACGTGTCCGACTTTGTATAGCATTGGTGAATTTAATATTACGACTATGACAAGTTCAGTTGATATCACCGATGATGACTAGATCAAGTGCTTAGCGTGCAGAAAAATGCAGCTTGCTTATTATTCGTCATTTCCTCGTTGCTTGCCGACACAGTTCCTTGGTCTCCAACATCACGAACGCCAAATAGAATTAACCGATGACTTCTTGATCACCTCGTTGGATAACCCAAGCGTAATATTCTAGACTTTATATTCACGAGAAAATCAGATGCCACTATTACCAATTTTATGCGACGGGTTTAATTACATGGAACAAACTATGATTTATCTTTTTTATGTTATTATAAATTATAATTATTCTTTTATTTCTTATATTGAGTTTATTTGATTGGGACCTAAATTATTTTTTTTTGTCTAATAGTTTTGTCGAGAGTGATTTTTGCTCATTTCAAACCCCTTTTTGAATTCTCCCTTGTAAGGCGTAATTTTGTTTTGGACGGGGTTAGGCCATGAACGAACGTTTTCTAAGCCTAACCATGTTGTTTCATGACACCAATTTCTGCCAAATACAAGTCTTTTTTCTTTACATTTATCATTGCCTATTGAGATCCCTCGAGCTAAACTCGTAGGTGTCGGTTTTATCGCGCCTTCGATACCATCACTGATCCCCTCAAATTAACAACCATCCTATGGATATGGTGGAAGTCTTTGCACCATATGTCGTGATGATGATGATAATGATGAGGCATCTTTTAGGTTGTTTCGTTGTGTAAACACACATTCCACGATGCATGCCTGCATGTATCGACCTTTTGTACCAAATGGGAGAGACCCTGGCATATTCTAATTGCTAGTGGATAATGCCCTCAGAAAACATCGATTTCAATACTTAAAAGGTGGTTCATAATCAGTTGTCGGAACTCAAAAAACATTAACTAATTAACGTATCGTTGACACTGAAATTAACAATATGCTTTTTTTTAGATTTTTACCTTCAAAAGGTATTTGTGTAACTTTTAAAGATTAAAATCTTTATCGAAAAGCTAAAGATCCTAAAACACTACTTCAAATAACGTTTCATTTTGGAGCTTTTTCTTTTAAATAAAAGTTAAAGCTAATTGCATCCAAACAAAACTTTTAATACAATGAGAGCTTTTTGTTTAAAATTAAAAGCTAAAGCTTTCCAAAAGCTCTTAAAAATCTCCAGCCAAACATGCCTGTAATCAAGAGCCACACACAACATTGTTTTTTCATCTCCTTATTGTTGATCCTGAATGAATTTTTCACAATTGATTAAAAGTAAGAAAGGTTAATAACTCGAAATGTTTCATAATTGGTTGGGCTAGAGACCCCTTATTTCACAAAAAGCTACCTAAAGAATTATTGTATAATTTTATAATCAAACGTTCTTAACAAAATGATTTTATAAAATTAGTACATATTTGGTTGATTGGTGACCCTTTTGATCCAAACTAGTACGATTTCGAATCCATACGGGTCAGGTCGGTTAAGGCTGACAAGGAACAATGTTCGAAAAATGAACTTATGAATATAACTAGTGCGTCATTTATGATTAAAAAAGTTTTAATTAAAACTACACTCTGGACACTTTGTACCAATTAATCTAGGCGATTATAATTAGTGTCAAAAATAATACTCCGTACAAAAAATATACTCTTCTAGAAAAATCTACATTTATTATTAATAAAATGAATCAAGATCGAGTTTTAACAAACTAAAAATAACTAATACTTAAACATTAAGGGAAAATGATCCGTACTGCATGATTTTACCTATCTTAGGTACTGTCATGTTAAAAAAAGTTACAAATTAAACCTTTGAATTTGATAAACATACATAACCCCCTGAATTTTACATAATCCCCCCTGAAATACACATGTTTTACCTAAGATAGGTACTGCATGCTTTACCTAAGCTTTCCCCTTTTTTATTGGATTTTTCACTTTAACCCCACACTTATAAATATCTTAAAATCTACCTTATATAAAATCTATCTTATATACAAATAAAATTATATTTATATATAATCTTATTATTATTATTATTATTATTATTATTATTATTATTATTATTTGTTATATTATTCATTATTTATATTAAAGTGAATAAAAAAGAAAAAAAATCAATCATTGAAAGTGTTACGTGCCGCAAGTCGCCCTACTCTTCAAAATCCACCCATTTTTACCTTTTTCACAAGGCAAACTTTTCTACCCCACATATCACATGGCGCAAATCGTCACACCCTCCCTTGACCTCATTCAAGTGTAAATAATGGGTCAAAATCTCACTTCAATTTCTTTTGCATATCAGGCAGTGCACTATAGGGTCATTTTTTTCGGTGCATAGATTTATGAGCTAAAGCGATAAATAAATATCTTAGGATTAACAGGAAGGAGCATAATTACTAGAAATGTTAGAATTGCACTAAATTAGCTGCATACCTCCAACTTGTTCATAAGCAAGGTCGTAAAAATCAGCGATCAGAAATAGAGAACAAATTAAGGATTGGAGGTGTGAGGGTTTAAGCTAGCCGAAAGGCCTCAAAAATCGGTTAATATCAGTCAATGGATGAAAATGTTTAAAACTGGTCGGAAAATGGAAGAAAGAAATAACAAAAGATGGAGGAAGAAGAGAAGAAATAGTCCAACAGCCCTTAATGGTGGCGGCGGTGGTGGTCGAAGAATGGATGCTGGAAGATAGAACCATTACTACATATTTTTTTTTGAAAGACAAATTTAGGCTCAGCGGCATGCCTCTTCTTATACCCAATTCCAGAGAAAACTCATGATGGAAAAACCCATGTATCCATTTATGAGAGCATTTTCGGTCACACCAGGATTTCAATCCATCTATTGATGATTGGTCATTACTATATGTTTTGAAAAATGGTTTCAAAAAAATGGGGATGGGGTTTTTGATGTTTGGAAAATGAAGTTTTTAGTTTTATGTATACTACTACTATTGTGTGAAGTTGTATGTGTAAGAATGGTTTTTAAATTGCTAAGTTTTTGAATTGCAAAAATGATAGATATATAGAAGTAAATGAGATATAAATTGGTAGTACCACCATATAGAAGTAAAAAAAAATTTTGAAAGGTGAATTTGGCTGAAAACTCCGTGTCGCGATTCGATAGCGAGAGGTCTATCATACGTTTTCTTAACCGGGTCCGCGCTAGAGAGTTCCCTCAAAGTAGAAATGCCTATTTCAAATACCCGATGAGAGAAACCACATACTGATCCGCCCGAAGGCACGACGATTAATAGGGATAAACCATACCCCCTCAGACTTGAACCTGGGTATACCAAGTCAAGCCTTCATAAAGCGACTTAATTCATATGTCCTCCCCAAGACTTGAACACAAGACCTCATGTAAGAGGGGATAGTCTTTCAACCATTGAGTGTTTTCTTTCATTCTTCGGTCATCCTTATTAAATGTTGACTACCTTTGCCATCTGTACCACCTCCTCATCAGTCACACCAATACCCAATATACCATACACAAAAATAAATTTTACCCGTGTGAATCTTCAGTCGTTAAATGAGGGTCATAGCCAGCTATTCACCTTCTTTATTAAATGAGAATAACAACTACAAAACCACATTACCTTATTAATAAAATTAAAGCAACACAATTTATACTCCCTCCGTCCCATATTAAATGTCCAATTTTGACTTGTCAAGTCTTATGCTTTTAACTTTGATCGTAAAAATCTTTGTTTATATTATAAAACACTTCATATAAAATATATGGACGGATAGAGTTTTAAATATACTTTTCATTGATATAACTTTCCTCAACTACTATATAGCACAAACAAAGATATTTATGATCAAAGTTGGAAAAAAAAAACTTGACAAGTCAAAATTAGACAATTAATATGGGACGGATGGAGTAATAAAAAGCAAGTTCACCAAGACGTTATTGATAATACTTGTCAATCAATGTTTTTCAGTTTAATATCATTTAGTAGAAATCATTAAAACTCTGATAATGAGGTGTTTCGAATGTGGGTTTGAGAATCAAGAACGAACCACCTATCAAAAGTATCCCTTTTTTCTAATTTTTGTTCACTTAGTGTGTGGATATAAACACATTGAGTTTCAACCGGTCAAACGGGTTGTAGATTGCATATTCTCGGTACATAGAACCTTCTAGATTGTCATTTTTCAAAGATTACATATTGTTATTGTAAGCATATGTAACATACATATAAACCTCTGTAGATAGCTTTGGAACCATAAAAATCTCTCTGTTTTGGGTGTAGAATGGAAGTGTATAACACCTCATTAATTTTAAAAAAAACTAATGTTAACAGAAGTCTTTTTATTTTTATTTTCGTAAAACGGCTTTGACACTCAAGATTTTCTAGAAAGAAATAGAATACAACACTCGTAGTTGTAGTCTGCAAGAACCATATAAAACTCACACATGAATTCAGAACAACTTACAAATGAACCCCGTCGTTTCTAAACTGTTGTCCAATCACATATACACGTTTTCCTCATCAATATTGTATACAACATATGTTCAAACTTTGTTCTAATATCAACAAGAAATAGCTTATGCGGATTAACGACGTGGACTAACCTTATATCGAAACGTCATTAAAAAAATTTTGTCTGGTAAAGTATCGTATGTTGATATTGGAACAAAATTTGAAAGTATGTTACCTACAAAGAGATCTTTTGAAATACATTTTTTTTTTCTTTTTGGAAAGGCAAATTTCAATCTTTTGAAATACATAACCTACATTGAAAACACAAACACCAAAGTATAAAGCTTAAATCTACTAAATGAAGTATTTACAACACTAAAACTACTCCCAACGTCCCATTTTAAGTATATTAGTTTGACTTAAAAGCCAAGGGTTATAACGGGGTGTGATCCATGTTGTTTGTTAAGCGATGCAAGGTTTGAAGCCTTTTGGCGTTCCTTTTCCGATGGCATGACACTATGACGAGGGTATAAAATCCGATCCATACCAGAGTATTCTAATGCAACCAACATCAGTATCATGATACGAGTGTTACAATTATGCACTAATGACAGAAGTTTTTCCCATATATCAAATTAGCTAATGTACAAAAAAATCACTAATCATGTAAATTTAGAACAAACCATGGAATATTAACAATGGGTTAACAGTTTAAAGAGTCCTATCCATCAATACAACAACAATGTACATAATTTAGCAAATTAATACCCAAAAAATAAAAAATAACAATAAATTCTTACACGAATCGAGCTCGAATATTCTCTACCAACCTATCATGTGTTACCATCCAATACGCCTTTGAGAAAATTCAGGCCTTCTGCTGATATACTCCTCCTGACTCGTGTTTGAGGTATCTCAATCCTTGGAGGGGGATCAGACGAAAAACAGATGACAATCACAGTTAAATTATCACAAGTATTCCTTTTTAGAGCCTCACGAACCAGTTCTCTTGAGCATCTTTCTGGATCATTGTGAACCATCAATTCTTTTCTGGTTATTGACACTGCACATTGGCTGCTCATTACATCCCAGAGACCATCACATCCAATAATTAGAAACTCATCGTCTTCGGTCAATAGGATTTGTTGCAGCTCTGGCTCAGCACTTAAGGGGCTGGTGGAGCCTTTGGGGCCTTTCATGTGCCAATCGCCCAGAGCCCGAGCTACTGATAATTGACCGTTTAGGTAACCATCGTATATGGCTCCACCGAGCTGTTCTATTCTTAGTCTCTCAGATGGACAATTGGGTTTGTGGTCTTTTGATAGTTCGATCGCCCTACCTCGTTTCCCTAATACGGCTCGACAATCGCCAGCATTTGCAACTACGATCATTCTGTAGGAGACAAAGACTAAACTAAATACCAATTCAACAAAAAACATTGCAAAACTATTAACTACTATTCATTTAACTAAAATATGATTCTCTAATGGGTCAAAGAACTAAAAAAAGGCTCAAAAAAACATGGGTCAAATGAGTTGAAAGTCAAAGTCATCCAAAATGAATTCTTTAATTTGAAAGACAGATCATTTTTTATAATAAAATCTTGTAATCATATTTAATACATTCCTTAACACAATTAAACAATAATAGGCAAAACTTTTGATAGATCAACCCGACAAGTTTTCACTGGCACTAAAAGGTTACCCATTTTGACAAGAATCTTCCAATTTGCCACCTTTAACAATCTTATACATAGGGTCAATGAGTTAGAAAGTCAATTAACGGATTCCTGTCACCATTTGAAATCAACCCTGAAAGTCAAAATTTTCCATTGACAATGTCAGAGGAATAGAAATAAGAAGCCATCTTCGTTCACCAAGTGAATGTTAAGGACCTTGAACTTTGCAAAGAAACTGTCTCCATGACCCAAACCTGTGACGGTAAGATCACAAAGACATAACCTTACTGGCTGCTCCAAATCTCACCTCTTATACAAACAAAAAGGATACCTATATATATATATATACACACACATACATACTAATACAGTGTGACTCTAAGATAATTCTGAAATCTTAAGCCTAGAAACTTCAGGTGACAACTTAAACCCGTTCCCTAAAAAATGGGTTGACACACATTATCCTTAATAGGTCAAATGAGTAAAAATAAAAAGCAACTGACTAAACAGAATGAAATGGGTAAAAGTAGCCCAAAGCGTATTGTTAATGCATGTCACCAACTAATCTCTTTATCCAATGTAATTAGATTAAATATTTTGTGTAACCATATCTAACACATTTAAACCAACCCCCCGTGTCCTGTTTTGAGTTATTAACTGGTCCAAAAAAATTATCCAATTTGACCCATTGTCCAACCCATCCATTTTGCAATCACAGGTCCACGGCTAAGCCACAAGCAAGTTCACATACCTTCCAAATACGAGAGCAGTTAAAGCAGTGGTCCCCGATGAGATGTCAAGAGATGTGTTGTCAGCAAATGCATGATCAGCTTTCACAAAAGCATTATGTATCGACTTCTCCAAACAAACTGGGAATTGAGAGTCTTCAACAATGAAGTTTAATATGTTCTGTCTAACATAAGTTGCCGCATCAGTACCACCATGTCCATCAAAAACCTGTTAGCATGAATTCATAATTTTTAGTTCAAAAAATAAACTTTCAATTAAGTAACTTCAAGAGACAAGTAAGACGCACAAACCCCATAGAAAGCTCCAGGGGAAGGGAAACTTTCTCTTGCATCCAAATATTCAACAAGGTTGTCTATACATATATGTTCGTCCTCCATATATTGCTTTGGGCCTTTCTCTGCACAGCTACCCGATCGGATCATGGGGACAAATTCAGATTTTCCATCTGTCACAGACTTCATGGTAACAACTCCAAAGCCTAAGTCCTAGAAAAGTAACTATCGGTTTATAAAGGAATTATTTGATTAATAAGATTTCATATTAGCTACAACAAAAATGATAATCAAAGGCTAATGTTAAACTACTTATAAATCTTTAATTATTCTGCACTTCCTAATAATCAGCACTGGTCAAATACTATAAGAATTGTGTATTTGTCCTAAAGGTGTCAGCTACCATATGGGATTGTTGGTAAATAATGGGCAAGTCACTTACAACCATATCCTTGACTCTACATGAACACTTGCATGAGATTGTATAAAAAATGTTCTAACTTACATGTGTAATCATATGTGCAATTGTGCATACGCCATGGTGGCTAGTACCCAATAGTGTCACGTGTTCACTAACTTAGATTCAACTACTCATATTACCCCACTTCCTGTGACACCTCGCCAACCACGACCATCAACATTTCCATTCACGAATTAGTTATTTGGAGACCACGTCAGAACTTCCCATGAATCCCCATCCTACTACTATTCTAACTTGATCATGCTTAACTGCAGAGTTCTCATTGATTCTGCTCATGGGATATGTTATGGCCCCCAAACGTGTTGTATTAAGTAAGACCACGACTTTTCTATGAACTCATGATCTCTCATCTCCATAGCTAATGTAGGATTAGCCTAGGTTATTACATCCTGTATAATGTTTTTCCTTCCACATTGCAGGTAATATCATGGTTGGATGTAAGTTGGTGATCATGTGGCATGAGCAACTTAGTACGAGTAGACATATTGCCTTGCATATAAAGTTGACTCCTTGTAATTAATAGGCTAACTATGGCATCCACTGATTAATTACAAGGGGCATATTGACTTAAATATAATTAGGATCCGTTATACTAAAAGGCTAACTTTTTCTTAACGTCCATTGAACTAATAGGCTAGATTTTTCTTAAAGTATCCAACTTGTTACGTTTTGCTAAAGTACGTATCCAACTCTAGAACATGCTTTTGTACGTATCAAACTTATTTACCAATTAATGTATCTCAAATTCCTACAACTAGTAAACATATGACGGGACAACTTATATGACTGTCACATCAGCAAAAATACCAATACCAATTATTACCTAATAAGTACATCACAAGAAACATACAATATCAATGATTCACAAGTTTGTTAGCACAATACAAACACGACAAGTCAATTACATTTCTAAACACTTATCCCTAACATAAGAATTCCACGAATAATTCACTCCAAACAACAAAACATTTAACTAATGATGATATGCTTTTAATATAATTATACCGGATTAGCTGATTGTAGAAGCATTGCAGTGCTTATACTATGTCGAACACCACCACCGGATAAATGCCTAGGAGGTTTCCTCGTCCCCATTTGTTTCAATCGGTCCGAATTTTGTACCATTTCATCTTCTTCTTCTTCTCCAACAACAACAACATTATTATTATTATTACTATTACTATCTATATTGTTATTATTATTAAAACCACTTTCTAACATCACATAAAATTCAGTCCCCGCAGCCATTATTATAATTTATATTATTTCCTTTTTCTTACATACAAAAAATAAATATCTACACCAATAACTAACTTTCTCCCCAAAAAAATCGCAACAGAAATATATATAAAAATTAGTGTATTTCAACAACAACAATGGATCATATCATATCAAATTCATATATAATAGATTAAATATGAATTTATCTATATAGATAGATATAAATATATACAAACACGGATCGTGTGTTTCTGATGTATATATATGTGTAAATAAATTGGAGAATATATATATAAATATAAATAAATTAAAGAAATGAATCAAAGTTGCTCACGAAAACGTATTGAAATAGAAATCAGAAAAGAGAATTATAGAGATAGAAAGTTGTATGTATATATGTATATAGAGAAATAGAGAGATGGAGGGTATTTTAGAGAGAGAAAGAGAGGAAGGAGGGAGGATGATCAAAGTGTTTGGAGATGAAAATAAAGGACAACTACTTGTTTGTATGTTAAAAAAGTTGTTTCACGTTTCATTTAAGACCTTGTTGTTTATGGGAATGTATATTTGGATCCCTATGTAAGTTTTATTGTATTTCATATGTTTAAAGTTCAACGTATTCGATATTTCGTAATGCGATAGTTCTTTAGTTTAAATCAAGTTTTATATGGTAAAAAGAAAGATATCACTAGTTAGTAACTTAGTATTAAAACCACTTTTACAAAAACATAGAAAACAATACCATATTAAAGCCCAAATGTAATTCTATAACAAATATTTGACAAAACTTGTTGGGAACTTTACAGACTTTTCGATCATTCAAGTATTTTCGCTCACTACTTCAATAATCTGATTGGAAAATGATTAATCATCCCAACTAAATAGTCAAAAAAACTCTTAATAATAAGATTGTGACATTTGTCAAACTCTTAATATATTATTTTGAAATTAATAATTAAATGACAATAATTTATAATTTAGGTAAAGGTTTTACCCTAGTTAACTTGGTTAACAAGAGTTTATAATTATACATGCGTGTTGTAACAAAATGAAGCTTACCCCTTAGAAGAACAATGCTTTTATCAATAAAATATTTCTAAAAGTTTTCGTACACTAATCACGTTTGTTTCTTTTTTTTTGGCTTATAAAGAATCGATCAATAAAATATTTCTAAAAGTTTTCGTACACTAATCACGTTTGTTTCTTTTTTTTTGGCTTATAAAGAATCGATAATAATATATACAAGGTCAACCATTTAGTGTCGCAAAACCTATTTAATTAATTATAAATATCAATTTGTTATATAAAAAGCATACATTATAATATTTCATATCTATATTTATGAACAAAGATATAGTCAAGGAAAAGAATCAACAAAGACGAGTGTAACGTCTTCTAGAAGAACAACATCATTTTCTCATATCAATGTGAATACCATCTTTTCTTTTTCTACTAAAGTCAAACTAATGAGGTCCTTTATAAATAATATCCAAAGTATAAGGATCTAAATGGAACTAAACTAATGGGCGGATGTCAGGCGGGAGCACGTGTCAAGTAACAATTGGTAGTTGACCTGATCAATGATTGCCTAAACTGCAAAAGGATCCCAACCGTTAGTTTTAGATATGATTGGTTAACGGCGTCTTGACTTCTGTTTATAGGAGAGTAGGTCCGTTAACGATTGGTGTTAATGATACACGGTAAAAGATGGTGTGTACGTGGCAGCATCCAAAGTACACGTGTCAGATGATAAATAAGTGTGTAATGAGTTATTGCGGCTAAGTTTCTGTTTGTCTGATAGAAACTAGTATAATATTCATGTTAAAAAAAGTATAATATTCTTTAAGAAACACATAAAATTTTGATAAAAGAAGAATTTTTTGAGCAATTGTCCACATCTTTTAAAAAATAAAAAAGAATTTTCTTAATTATTATTTTTTACCAAATGTTTTAGGCGACTAAATATATAAAGAATTTATTTATACATTCAGTCACTTAATATATATTCAACGCTTAATTACTAAAAAATACCGGATTTTGAATGTAAAGTAAGAAAAACACGGCCTTAATACTACCACCACTAATATGACTTATAAGCCAGTTTAAATATGAACAAAACAAAGAAAACTAGTATACTACGTCTGTAACAAAAACATGAAGATTTTCATTTGTTATAGAGGTAGTATACTCTATATCAAACGAATCCATGCTAAATGAAGTTTTATTTTTTATTCGTTTTATTTAGTTTTTTATAATTAAATTATAACTTGACTTACTGATTTGATATGTTTTTTCTATGAAAATCGTTTTGTCTCCCATTTTATTATGGACGGTTTCATACTCTCTCAATGGTTCTCTCTCGATGGCTGTATATTAATCTTATTTCGGTAATACGATAAGTTATGTAATACGAGTAACACTTTAAAAACATGATGCAACCAAGCAAAAGATTTTGTTTTTTTTTTTCAAAACAAAATAAACCAACCACTAATGTCAAGTGAACAATAAAATAAGCTTTTCAATTATTCTCGAATATATATAAGTATATAACTATATATAGTTTTTGTTACCACGAAATTAAAATTTGAAATGAAATTTCGAGGTCGTTCGAATGTCAATCATACAAAATAAATCACGATGATGTTACATAACGACGATGCTCTAAAGAGTGAAAGTATTATACATGCAACAAAAGAATTAAGCTTCATAAACTTTGCACTCTTCTTCGGATGGGTTCGTCTTGCAAAAATCCTCCAATGCGTCTCCACTTCCGGCTACGGCAGCCCCTGGCCATTTTGCCGCCACTAGATGTGCCAAATCGACCACACGTTGACTACGATAACAAAACAAAAAAACAAAAAAAAAAACATGTTAATTTTGTAATCATATTTGACACACCATTTTAAAGTATGGACAACGCTGTTTTAGTCTATAGAAAAAAGAATCTCTCGTTTCTCTTTTTTCGATATGTTATCCAACCAACAAAAACGAAATGAAAAATACATTTAAGAGCATACCTATATCCCCATTCGTTGTCGTACCAAGCAACGACCTTAACCATATCATCACCCATGACCATGGTCAATGATGAGTCAATACTTGTCGATACATCGGAGCACCTAAAGTCAACTGACACTAGTGGCTCGTCACAAACAGCCAAGATTCCTTTCATTGGACCATCGGCCGCTTTCCGGAAAGCCGTATTAACATCTTCTGCAGTGAGGCCCTTTTTAGCCACATTAACCACCAGGTCGACAACAGACACATTAGGAGTAGGGACACGAAGCGCAATGCCATTCAACTTGCCCTTGAGTTGGGGCAAGACCAACGACACGGCCTTGGCTGCACCAGTGCTTGTTGGGACTATGTTTAATGCCGCGGCTCTAGCCCTCCTTAAGTCCCTGTGTGAAGCATCCAATAACCTCTGTACCACACAACAATGTGTAAGTATCAAAATCAAATATGATTCCCTAATTTTTTATATTTTTTTTAAAAAAAGTTTCATTGCAAGGATATGTATCACTTATGAAAATTACAATTTAATTGAACAAGAAAATATAAAAAATCACTTATGAAAATTACAATTTAATTGAACAAGAAAATATAAAAACTACTATGTACCTGGTCTCCAGTGTAGGAGTGAGTTGTAGTCATCGTTCCCTTCACGATACCTTCAGATAAACAGAAGAAGTTTAGCTTTTACAGTCGAAAAGTTCTACATAAATGCATATCGGGTTATATATTAGAAGTCTTATCAGGCATTCGAAAAGTCAAAAAATAGTCAATGCATCATGTTTAGAAGTTCATTTCACTATATCAGAAAGTAATTTCACTTTTCCAATTTGAAGATATGAAATGGAACAAATGCTTACCGAATTCTTCATCCAAGACCTTTGCGAAAGGAGCCAAGCAGTTGGTAGTGCAAGAAGCATTGCTGAATACAATAATATGTGACTAATTTAATTCATGAATGCCGTATGTATAAACTTTGGATAACAAATTGCATAGAAACGGACCTCATGATGTTGGCAACATCATGCTCATACTCTGTCTCATTAACACCAATGACATATGTTGGAATATCAGCACCTTTGGCGGGTGCAGTGATGATGACTTTCTTAGCACCGGCTTGGATGTGCTTGCCAGCACCTGGCCCGTCCACAAACACCCCAGTTCCCTAGTCATCACATAAAATTCATCCTCAAGAAAAGTTTCTATAAATATATATGAATTTCATTAGTTGAAATATAATCACTTGAACTTCAAAAGTAAATGAGGTCATCAACATGTATTGATCTGTAACCCGCGCTCCACCCAAACCATTCTGACCCAATTTAATAATATCATTTTGACTGAACCCGTTGTAATAATATTGCATACAATGTACGAACAAGGTAAGATTAGACATACCTCGATAACAATGTCAATACCAAGTTCAGCCCATGGGAGCTTAAGAGGGTCTCGGCTAGAAACAACCTTGATCAGCTTTCCATCAACACTGATTGTCTCATTATCGACAATCTTAACATCAGCTTTGAAGGTACCCAACATAGAGTCATACTTAAGCAAATGAGAAGCCTGCACATATATCAGAATGTGAAACCTTGTAATCAAGCTTGCAAAAACTTATACCCTTTACGTTAAGCGTCATAATGTTCACTTACATTCTTGACACCACCGCTGTCGTTGACCACCACGACTTCTAGTGGGGAGTCTACGCGTCCGTGCCAGCACCTGAGAAAGTTTCGGCCAATACGTCCAAATCCATTGATTGCTACCTTCAATTTTGCAACTGTTTCTACCTTAACAGCTCCTGATACTGCAGCCTGATTCACAGATTTCATTTTAATTCAGATCTTCATGATATTTTCATATAAATGTATCCTTATCAAAAGCTTTTGTGAAAGGCATTGAACTATTTCAAAAGATGCTAACCAAACTATACAATCATGTGTTCACTTGAAAGTTGAAACAAATTTTGGTAAACAGGTATATAAAATAACCACACCCATCAATCTAGTTTTGAATTGAAGAATCTATAAACAAAAAGTATCCTAAAGTTCAAGGGTGTTTGATTAACTTATAAATTAGATGCTTCATTTTTTGAACTTTAACTGATTACATAACCTATCAAGATACAAAGCAAGTATTTGAAGTTTACATATACATGTTTGGATCTCGAAAACATATATAACTCATAAGCATGTTGTTCGTTATCAGCGTCAGATTTGTGTTTATGAACCTTGTTATGGCCTTTAATGAAACTTATGTGCTAATCAGATACTACGTTTTTCAATAAGATAGTCCCGAAACAAATTAGTACAAACTAAACTAATCGATAATGTATTTCAAAACGATATGCCAAGCAACATAGAAGAGAAAGTAAACCTTGGTGGTAAATTGGGCAGAGACAGCATCAAAGAAAGACGAGTCCTTGACATACTTAGCGAATGTCACGCTCCCACTTGATCGTAGTCCAGAGAATTCGGCTACTTCTGATCTCTGCAAACAACCCATAATCAAATACAAAAATATGAATTGGATTAGTTCATTTAATTAACAGAGAACCAATAGCCCTGGCATGTCAAGAAACGTGATTCGTACACCAAATAAATTACTTGTGACACCAAAGTTTTGTAAAATGTACTAAAACTAAAGCTAAGTGTCATTAGACAAATACATCACAACGTAACTTTGTTGTACGAAGTAATTTATCTGGTGAACATATCACCTTCTTTACGTTACGGGATCAAGTCCAACCAGTGTCCAACGACAAACGTCTGTCGTCCGTTATAACGAAAAAAGATAAATAAAATAAATAAGAGAAAAAAAGAAAGAAAGACCTTAGTGGAACATTGGGAAGGAAAAGAGGTTGAGATTGATGATTTGGAAGGAAGCCTGGTGATGGTTGGGATTCTTGTGGAAGCAAGAGCTGCATTGGAAGCCATGGCTACAGAGTGCAACTAGAAACTCAGAGGTCTATTGCTTTGTTTCTTTTTATATAGATACAGTTTTGTATGAATACATACATTTTTTTGCTTCTTAGGATTATGGGGTTGAAAATATGGTGAAGAAATGTGTGGAGGAAGAAATAGATAAGATGATGATAATATGCTTCCAATATCCACCTCCCAAACATCTCAACCACAATACCATCCTTTTTGCAACTTTATTCTTTTTTGGTAATTGTAGTTTTAGTCAACTAATCTAGACATTAAGCTTCTGTTATCTGGGTTTATCCGAGTTAATCGTGTCATACTCTTTTATAAACGATAAAAAAAACTCGTCATGAGAGGTGATTATATTAGACTCGAGTATTAGAGAGTCCTGGATTAGTTTGTACCATTGTTATATATTGTCATATAAGTAGAGTATTACACAAGTTGTTTTGTTAATGTGATGATACTTCTAAAGAAAAAAATAAAACATAGGACATGAGACACTTGAATGTTTAAAAGGATAAGATAAAATGATACTTTGCAAGGTTGAAAGGCAATATACCACAAAATACTTGGCAAAGAGGATATTATATCGACATGGCATCCATGTGTATCGATGGTCGTCGGTCCCAGTAATTTTTAGACACCACCAATCAAATGGCTTGAACAAACATGCATATGTTATTGTAAAGTACAACAAGTATTGAATTCGAGTTCATTATAGCATTTCATCAGGTCATATGGAAAGATTGAAATTTTGAGGAATGTAAAAAGGTAAGCCTGTAATGAACCAAGGTCAGACATTCGATCTTAACACAGGAAAAAAAACGAAACACGTATTGTAATATTATAAGAAGGTAAAGTTCGCATAGACAAATTTATAGCCACATATTTTGGAAGTCAAGAACAAAAGAGAACATAAAAGGTTGACCCTATTATTTCTTAGAAACGAATCTTGCGTACAGGTATTGAAGATCTGTGATGACAAAACCATGAAAGTTTCAGGCAACGGACTGGGACTTTTCTGGAACAATAGCATCGTTAGAGTTTAACCCCTCATCGTCTGATTTTAACTGAGAAGATACATCATCAATAGCATCATTCAGCTGTGCTATCTTCTCTGCCAGTTTTTTGCGTGTTTTCTGAATGAAAACGAAATCAAATTAGTACATTGTTAAAGATAGTTCCCCATTTGAAGAAACTATATAATTTTTCTAGATAATGAACTAGCAACAGAAATACGAATGAAGATTGTCTACCTCCAAAGCTTTTTCTTCATCGTAAATGAAAGCTGGCAGCTTCTTGAGCAACTCCTTTTTGTCAGTTCCAGCTAGTGTCCTGCTAATCTGATTAAAAATCAAAATGATCCTTTAAGTAACTATATAAAGCAGTGAACTATCTTTATATTAGGCATGTCAATTTCGGCCAAGTTACTTGTGAACAAGTTGATTTAGGTTTAACAAAAAAACAAACAGAAGTTGATTTTGGTTATAATTTATCAATATGGATCAAATCAAAACTTTAGCTCAAAGGGTGATGGGTCAAACGGTTAAAGTTGCCAAAGGTGTATTCTTAATGATTACAGCCTCCTAAATCATTTGATATTATGAAGCAGATACATTATTTGTTAACGTACTGTTCGCAACATGTTTCACGCATTAAAATTTATATGTAATTATACAAAACATGTTTGCGAGGCAAGCAAAAACACACCCGATCCATTGCAACACATTAAAAAAAAACGTTTCGACCCGAACCCATCACCCGACCCACCCATTTTGCAACCTCTAGTATAATCGTAACTGGTAAGTGCTAAGTATAGTGATGTAACCTGAGGTGCATACACACAACCAAGTGTGCCAACAATTAATCCTCCAAGAAGAAATCCACCAACAAAGGCACTCCCGCTGCTCGATCTTCCATCATCACTGGAGATAAATAAAGCAACATTTATAAGAAATATTACCAACATGCTTATGATTCGAAATGGTAATACATAGAGTTGTAGAGAGATGAAAGCAATAATACACATTTGAAGAAACTATATAATTTTTCTAGATAATGAACTAGCAACAGAAATACGAATGAAGATTGTCTACCTCCAAAGCTTTTTCTTCATCGTAAATGAAAGCTGGCAGCTTCTTGAGCAACTCCTTTTTGTCAGTTCCAGCTAGTGTCCTGCTAATCTGATTAAAAATCAAAATGATCCTTTAAGTAACTATATAAAGCAGTGAACTATCTTTATATTAGGCATGTCAATTTCGGCCAAGTTACTTGTGAACAAGTTGATTTAGGTTTAACAAAAAAACAAACAGAAGTTGATTTTGGTTATAATTTATCAATATGGATCAAAAAAAAAAAAAAAAAAAAAAAAAAAAAAAAAAAAAAAAAAAAAAAAAAAAAAAAAAAAAAAAAAAAAAAAAACGTTTCGACCCGAACCCATCACCCGACCCACCCATTTTGCAACCTCTAGTATAATCGTAACTGGTAAGTGCTAAGTATAGTGATGTAACCTGAGGTGCATACACACAACCAAGTGTGCCAACAATTAATCCTCCAAGAAGAAATCCACCAACAAAGGCACTCCCGCTGCTCGATCTTCCATCATCACTGGAGATAAATAAAGCAACATTTATAAGAAATATTACCAACATGCTTATGATTCGAAATGGTAATACATAGAGTTGTAGAGAGATGAAAGCAATAATACACATTGAAGAACTTTCTTCTCAAAAAACTAAGCAACTGTAGAGAGTTCAGAACGACTCAAAATGCAATTTGTATCAACTTGAAAATCAGTAACAATTAAAAGAACCATTTGAACAAACTAAAGATTAAAGAAGATATTTAGACTTCAGAGAAAACGAAACTGAAGGTTGCTGCACAGAACACGAGATCCAATATTGTGTTGGTTCACTTGGTTACAACGAAAACTTATGGTATACAGAAACATGATAACCATAGAATACTAATAATTTCAACTTTGGGATATTCCTATAACAGTTATTAATTGCAACATGACTTTTTCTGGTAGCTCTTGAAGTCCAAAGAGTTATTTACCGATACTATCTATTTAAAAACAGTGTGACGTTTTATCGTCCAAAAAGATCCCTCTACTTTGTCATTGGTAACTTAGACATTTGACTGATATCCATACATGTTTTAAAACCATGTATCTCATGACAATTACCTGTATCTTGCTTGAACAGAGAGAGTTCTCTTAGAGGTGGGTAATTGTACATTACCAACACGACTTTGTCCAAACAACAATGTGGTGCTTTGGTCAAGCGACTTCAGAGAGGAACCTACCACGAGATCACAACATCAAGATCAAACTGTTAAAGTAAAATTCCCAAGCATAAATGAAGGTTGCTTCCACAATTGTGTAGTTTAGGTTATTACATTCAAAAATATTGCACAACTGGCAAAGACATCAACTCATGTAGATTGTTACAACACACACGGCATCAGAAGGACAATCAATAGCAGATCCAGGATTTTCACCAAGATATGCACTATAACCAATGAATATTCAGAATAATAATTTTTATTTACATTAATACAATCTTCTTTTCAAGGTATGCATATCCATGTAGCTTAGCCAATAGAACTGTTGTACCAGAAATGGCATGAAATGGCATCATACCAACCAATCATTAGACGAATAATTTCAAGTTTCGGGAAGTTTAGGGTGACAGGAATAGAGTCACGATTATAACTAGTAACCAAGTTGTTGGAACTATACAAAGTAGCATTAGGAGTATTATATTAGTAGATTATATGGAATTGAAACAATGCAATTGACTTCCATGGGGATTTGAACGTTCTATATGACTTAATATCATTTGAATCTAACAATAACCAATCCCACCCGGACAGTATGTTATAGTTCAAGTTTGGAAAAGACATTGCCTAGGATATATTCCACATATACCCACAATTTAAATACATAACATAACAATTACAGTATGTAATTAACTACTTTTCCTCAAATCAAATGCATTTGACTTCATAGTAGATACATTTCGCCGATTATCACATATGTTACTCACTGTGTGTTTAATGACCATCGCCATATTAATATGTCTAATGGAAATTATCCTATAAATTTAGTAAACTAAATCCAAATACATGCATACACTTGCTAACAGATCTAAACTAATCCTGCAATGATTTAAACTGATCCTAACAGTTTAACCTATGAATTTACATACATACATAAATGTGTGCTAACTGATAACTAACAGCAGCATATAACTTGAATACATACAGATACAATACTAGTTTACCCATATAACGAAATCAACAATATATGTGAGTGATGTGACGAAGGTTTAATGTTACATACGTTATAGCTTAGTTATGAGTTCACGAAAATCACATGTACTTAGAAACGAGTGAGGTTTACAAAAAATCACGAAAGTCTTTTTCATCTGATGCGTTTTAGTTAAAAGCCCCGGTCCCTAAAATCCCATAAAACGGATATCGTTGAAAGTTACGTTAAGCCGTTAAGAAAGGCCTCGGCTTCTAGCTCTAGCTACCACCTTCAAAGCTAGCTACATTTTCCGAACATACCAAATGTGTTTGGAATTGCATTTGGGGGGATTACATGACTATGACATTTTCAAAACACTAAAACTCGGAGAAATATACATACCATGGTAGCATAGTGGACATTCAGCAAATAACGGTTTAAAACCCGAAGCCATATCCCTTTAATCATAGTGTTACGCGATACTTCTCTCATGTCTCTGGAGACAGAGGTCAAGGGTTCGATCCTCATGCCCAACAAGGCTCAAGGTCCTTTTATACCTTCGGTAGAACCTAGAAGCAGCCTCTCTAATTTAGGTAGGCATACTGTCTACATCTCAACCTCCCCCCATACACTGTCGAAGACGGTATTGGGACCCAAAACCCGTAGAAGACGACATTATGTGTTACTTTTACTTTTATGTTGGTCGATCGAACCCAAGGTAAAAACAAAAAAAAAATCAAAAATAGTGTTTGAAAAACCAACTAAACAAAAGGTGATATATGCTTGTTTTCACAAATAAGCAAAATTCCAAAACATAATAAGCCAAACCCACATTGATCATTTCCTAATTTCTAAGGTTTCACAACTTGTAGCAAAAAGAAAAATAATACAACTGCTACAAATTGAATATAATCACAAAGTACAGTAATGATTTTTTACTAAAAAATAATAATAAGATTGAAAATATGACAATAAATTAAATGAAGAAGAAGTAGGAAAAATACCATATGATAATTGATTAGGTAAAACCAATGAATTTGATAATGCTGCTGATGCACTACTCATGGCTTCTTTCTTTTTATTATTATTGTTTTTATTATTATTTGAATTTCAGATCACCGCTTTGTGTGTGTGAGAAAGAAAAGAGTTTGTGGGGGGTTAATGTGATGTAGGACTAATATTTTCTGGTTTTTTTGATCGATAAAACCGATGCTGAGGAACGTTGTTAACAATGATCTAACAAAATTATATGTTTTTTCCCCAATATTCAAACCAATACTAGTATGTATTTTATATCGACAATCCAAAGTTTTAATTAAATCTAATTATTTTTTATTATATAACTAGTCCTAATAACCTTACGACGTACGGTAGCTATATAGATTGTATAATAAAAATTCGAATATGCCTCATACATAGTATGAAATAAATTGTGGTTAAAGTAAATCGATGATCGAAGCTAAATTATAATAAACAGTAATGATAAATATAATATATGTTTAGTTAAAGTTTGGATTTACCTTAAATTTTTACAATCACATCAAAATCGGAAAAAAAATGAGTGGTTGAGATTTGAGGAGAGAGATGAAAATGAAAGTTGAAAGTTGAAAGTTGTGGGGCATTGATGTATGGTACATCATGCATTATCATGTATACATTGTTGAAATTGAAAGTTGAAAGTTGAAACCTTAATTAAATGAAGTTATAAGGAGAGAGAAAAAATGAGTGGTTGAGATTTGAGGAGAGAGATGAAAATGAAAGTTGAAAGTTGAAAGTTGTGGGTCATTGATGTATGGTACATCATGCATTATCATGTGTACATTGTTGAAATTGAAAGTTGAAAAGTTGAAAGTTGAAAAGTGAATATGCTTTATAATATAAGTGAAAGTAAGAGTTAAAGTTGAAAGTTGAAAGTTGAAAGTTGAAAGTTGAAAGTTGAAAGTTGAAAGTTGAAAGTTGAAAGTTGAAAGTTGAAAGTTGAAAGTTGAAAGTTGAAAGTTGAAAGTTGAAAGTTGAAAGTTGAAAGTTGAAAGTTGAAAGTTGAAAGTTGAAAGTTGAAAGTTGAAAGTTGAAAGTTGAAAGTTGAAAGTTGAAAGTTGAAAGTTGAAAGTTGAAAGTTGAAAGTTGAAAGTTGAAAGTTGAAAGTTGAAAGTTGAAAGTTGAAAGTTGAAAGTTGAAAGTTGAAAGTTGAAAGTTGAAAGTTGAAAGTTGAAAGTTGAAAGTTGAAAGTTGAAAGTTGAAAGTTGAAAGTTGAAAGTTGAAAGTTGAAAGTTGAAAGTTGAAAGTTGAAAGTTGAAAGTTGAAAGTTGAAAGTTGAAAGTTGAAAGTTGAAAGTTGAAAGTTGAAAGTTGAAAGTTGAAAGTTGAAAGTTGAAAGTTGAAAGTTGAAAGTTGAAAGTTGAAAGTTGAAAGTTGAAAGTTGAAAGTTGAAAGTTGAAAGTTGAAAGTTGAAAGTTGAAAGTTGAATTAAAGTGAATTAAGAAGAGAGAAAAAATGAGTGGTTGAGATTTGAGGAGAGAGATGAAAATGAAAGTTGAAAGTTGAAAGTTGTGGGGCATTGATGTATGGTACATCATGCATTATCATGTATACATTGTTGAAATTGAAAGTTGAAAGTTGAAACCTTATTTGCTTTATAATATAGTATAGATAAGGAAGTTGAAATTGAAAGTTGAAAGAAAAAATGAGTGGTTGAGATTTGAGGAAAAATATGAAAATGAAAGTTGAAAGTTGAAAGTTGTGGGCATTGATGTATGGTACATCATGCATTATCATGTATACATTGTTGAAATTGAAAGTTGAAACCTTATTTGCTTTATAATATAGTATAGATACGCCAAGAGTTAGAGTTTAATTCTAAGTATAATAAGAAAATTGAATTTATATACAACTAAAAAAGCTAATTTAACAAAATAAATAAATTAAAAGGACACGTGTCGATCAAGGATTACGCCACGTGTCGTTTCAAGAACATGTCAATCCTGTTTTAATTTATTGATAGATTATTATATATGAAGTACATTACTAATTAATTTTTTTCCCCTAGATCTTTATATTGTGTCTTGATTATCGAATGATACTCACAATGACAATAGAATTGGATTAAGTGTAAAATCCATAGTTTTTAAAGAAGTAGTCGATCTTCACCCTCACAAAATGGTTGGAGGTCATTTTAGAAACCGCCTTACTATTTTAGGATAGAGGTAATACAATTTAAATTTACATCTCACATCTACATACATATATAATAAGGTAATTACTTAACGTTTTTATATAATAGTCACTTTGATGATTGCTCTCACAGTCTCACTTATGTTTGTAAGATTTTGTTAAGAAATTGTTTGTAAACATAATATATTTTTTTAACATACATAGGAAATTTAAAGGAAAAAAGAATATTTTTATCATATTTACCCGGACCACTCCCATCAAAATATTACCATCACCTTACCATATATAATAAAACTAATTAGAATTTACAATACCACAACAGCATATTCATGGATCACAACAAAATAAAAAGGAAAACTAATCTCCTTATAGCTCAATGGTTGAACACCAGCTTTTTATGTTGGAGGTCTCGAGTTCGAGACATGGGAAAGACATTTCAAGGTATTTCACAAATAAAGTCCTCCAGTGAAGCAGGTTTGAGTCCTGCAGAGGGGGCAGAGTTTTATCCCAATTAAATGTCGTGCCTTTGGGCGGTTTAGTTGGGGTTTCTCCTCCTACTAGGTATTGAGGGTGAGGGGGCTCTCTAGCGCGGACCCGGTTAAGACAACGTAAGCTAAATCCCCTGTTGCGAGCAAATGATCTACACCTTTCAACAACAAAAAAAGATAGAAGAGATTCTTTATCTAGATTTTAAAATTTTAGCTTAACAAAGCATATGGGTTTTTATGACAACTCATATAACACAAACTAGAATATACGAAGCATCATAAGCTTAATAAATTAGTCTGAAAATACATATACTTTTTTGTTATATACATATATGTTAGGTGATGTTAGTTGCACATTTTTATAAAATCCATGCTTTATCTTCTTTTTTTAATGATTATTCTATAGTTTAGAAAATTTGGTTTATGTTGGTATGTATTAGTTATTAGGTGATTTTTAAAAACATATTTCTTTTGTCATGTGGGATGGGTGATACATGTCCTTTTAGCATGTTCTTTCATGTGTTTTTTCATTTTATTGACATGTGTTACGCTCGTTATTTGGTTTTTATGTTTGTAACTTTGTATTATAAATGATTATCTTTTTCAATCAATGTTTTTAAAGAAAATGGTTTAATGTACCTAATTAATAAGCTTAAAGATGTATCTAATACTGTAATAAAGTGTAGATATATGACAAAATGAATGATGAATATTAAGAAAATATAAATGTGTGTCACATATGTCAACAAATAAATGGAGTAGACATATTAGTAAACTAGGTTTTTGGCCTGTGCGTTGCACGAGCTAAATTAAATTTTAATAAATAACTCAACAAAAGCTCAATATAAAATAAAACGGAAAATAAAGTTTCTAACTTGAAGTAATATTATGGGCGTGTATATATAAAAATAACTTAATACCTATAGATGAAAACATGAGTCATGTTTCCTCACAATATGTCTCATGTTTGAGCTATATCTTAAACATATTTGGGGTGACCATATATATTTAATTTCCACATATGGTGAGCTTGTGCGAGTTTTTCTTTTGGTGAAAGGGGTTTCTCGTCGAGTGACTTAAATTGGGGATCTCTTTTTGCCAGATGCTCTCTAACGCAAATCTATCTAAGACGACATGTGTTAGATCTCCCATCATTCACTAGTAACTCACACCTTTCAACAAACAAAAAAATAATCATCATTTTCAATAAGTAGTCTAATGTATATCTAAATAAAACTTCGTAATCGGCTATTTTAGATTTGATATTATTATTATTATTATTATTATTATTATTATTATTATTATTATTATTATTATTTTATTATTATTATTATTATTATTATTATTATTATTATTATTATTATTATTATTATTATTATTATTATTATTATTATTATTTTATTATTATTATTATTATTCATTATTATTATTATTATTATTATTATTATTATTATTATTATTATTTTATTATTATTGTTATTAATTTAACTAAATTTTAATACGAAACCATTTTTATTATTTGGTATGAATATATTTTTATTAGGTGGAAGTTGAGCTGGAAGATAGTATAGCAATATATTATTTTCTTGATTATATTTTAATTAGGTAGATGATGAGTTATAATAGGATAAAAGGAAAAGTTGTCATGTCATCAAACTCTTATTTGTCAAGTTTTTAAGATAACCTCATAATCATAATTTGTTAGAAACTTCGCATGTAACTTAACTAATGCTCAGGTCCGTCCAATGGACGGGTAGTCTCAAAATATATTAATCAAATCTTAAAAATTGGAATTCAAGTATATTAAATAGATACCGAATAAAATTAAAATACCTAAAATAAAACATAAAATAATAATAATAATAATAATAATAATAATAATAATAATAATAATAATAATAATAATAATAATAATAATAATAATAATAATAATAATAACTAATAATAATAATAATAATAATAATAATAATAATAATAATAATAATAATAATAATAATAATAATAATAATAATAATAATAATAATAATAATAATAATAATAATAATAATAATAATAATAATAATAATAATAATAATAATAATAATAATAATAATAATAATAATAATAATAATAATAATAATAATAATAATAATAATAATAATAATAATAATAATAATAATAATAATAATAATAATAATAATAATAATAATAATAATAATAATAATAATAATAATAATAATAATAATAATAATAATAATAATAATAATAATAATAATAATAATAATAATAATAATAATAATAATAATAATAATAATAATAATAATAATAATAATAATAATAATAATAATAATAATAATAATAATAATAATAATAATAATAATAATAATAATAATAATAATAATAATAATAATAATAATAATAATAATAATAATAATAATAATAATAATAATAATAATAATAATAATAATAATAATAATAATAATAATAATAATAATAATAATAATAATAATAATAATAATAATAATAATAATAATAATAATAATAATAATAATAATAATAATAATAATAATAATAATAATAATAATAATAATAATAATAATAATAATAATAATAATAATAATAATAATAATAATAATAATAATAATAATAATAATAATAATAATAATAATAATAATAATAATAATAATAATAATAATAATAATAATAATAATAATAATAATAATAATAATAATAATAATAATAATAATAATAATAATAATAATAATAATAATAATAATAATAATAATAATAATAATAATAATAATAATAATAATAATAATAATAATAATAATAATAATAATAATAATAATAATAATAATAATAATAATAATAATAATAATAATAATAATAATAATAATAATAATAATAATAATAATAATAATAATAATAATAATAATAATAATAATAATAATAATAATAATAATAATAATAATAATAATAATAATAATAATAATAATAATAATAATAATAATAATAATAATAATAATAATAATAATAATAATAATAATAATAATAATAATAATAATAATAATAATAATAATAATAATAATAATAATAATAATAATAATAATAATAATAATAATAATAATAATAATAATAATAATAATAATAATAATAATAATAATAATAATAATAATAATAATAATAATAATAATAATAATAATAATAATAATAATAATAATAATAATAATAATAATAATAATAATAATAATAATAATAATAATAATAATAATAATAATAATAATAATAATAATAATAATAATAATAATAATAATAATAATAATAATAATAATAATAATAATAATAATAATAATAATAATAATAATAATAATAATAATAATAATAATAATAATAATAATAATAATAATAATAATAATAATAATAATAATAATAATAATAATAATAATAATAATAATAATAATAATAATAATAATAATAATAATAATAATAATAATAATAATAATAATAATAATAATAATAATAATAATAATAATAATAATAATAATAATAATAATAATTATAATAATAATAATAATAATAATAATAATAATAATAATAATAATAATAATAATAATAATAATAATAATAAAGATTTTTTTATTAAAGGTCGGCCATTATTTATTAAATAAATATTAAAAAAATAGAGGATTAATAAGGAGGGAGTATTAGGCTAAAGGAGGGGGATTAGGGGTGTCAAGTGTACCCCCAACCTCCTCTTTTAGTTTTATACATATTTAAAAATTAAAAGTAATTGAAAATAAAAATATTTAATGATTAGGTGATCCTAAACGTAAAAAATTGCATATATTAAAGTATATTTTTTTTGTGGTTAAAAGAAAAATATATTTTTTTAAAAGAGAAATTAAGAATATTTATATAATCATTGGTATTATAAAAATTAAATATATAATCAAATTTTTTTATTTTCTTTTTCATTTAATTTAATAAATCATTTATATAATAAAATTTTAATATAATAACATATTTATATGATGCGATGAAATAACTAATGAAATTATTATTAATAACTAAAACTAAATTTTGCAAATATTAAAAGGCGGAAGCTATATAAGTACATCGTGAAAATATGGAAATATCTATTAGTATTATTATTCACTAAATATTTATTGTGATTTGCAACACATAAACAAACATTAAGCCGGATCAAGTGGTTTGTGTTTTGCATTAAAAGCTAGAGCCTAGAGGTCATAAGGTCTATTCTTGTTATTGGCTTTTTAATATTCTATTCAAAAGTGATAACAAAAATATGCTTATGTGGTTGTCGACTGAATGATGATTTGTCAACTTCTAAGAGAAGTTCAACGTATAGACGTCACATAGGGAAAAGATAATGTGGTGGTCTGGAGTATGTCAAAATATCACTTAAAGATAGAGATTTATATGTTTTTATTTAAAGTTAATTACAGAAATCGTCCTTATCGTGGACCGCCACTTGCAGCTTTCGTCCCTAACTTTCAAAAATTACACTTTTGGTCCAAAAAACTTTACTCCGTCAACACTTTTGGTCCTGACTACAAACGGCCGTTTAAAAACGCATCACATGCCTTGCACATGATGGTAATTTGGTAATTTGACTAATACAAGGACCAAAATTGTAGTTAACTCTAAACGGTTTCTTCTATCATAATCATCATCCATATATCTGTACATTTGTATGTGTATATCTATATAATAACTAAATCTATATACATAGGTACATACATGAATCATCCTCCTTAAAACATCATCCCACCACCACCAGATCTATCAACCCCCCAAATAAGAAAAGATATTTGGAAACAAGAAACCAAAATACACCAACAAATCCACATCTAACAAAAACATATATCAAAACTTTTATTAATAATCCACAACTCAAAAAAATCATGGATGGATAATCAAATATAATCAAATCTTTTACATCTATCCAAAATATCGTAGATCTATGACCAAGAAAAATGGTGGTGGTGGTTGAAGATTGCGACGGTGGGAGTGGTGGTGGCTGAAAGCTCCAGTGACGGTAGTGGTGGTGGTTGTTGAAGGTTGCAGCGGCGGTATGGTGGTGGTGGTTAAAGGTTACGGTTGCGGTATGCACTTGAAGAACCAAACCCGGATCCAAGTACGATGGTGGTGGTTAAAGGTTACTGTCAAATATATTTTGTGATGTGTTCTTCTTTTTTTTGTGATGTGTTCTTCTTTTTTTTAATATTATTTATATGTTTGTAAAATATAAGTTGTTATTAATATTATTAATCCTTTTCAATGGATAAGATTCTTCTGAATTTTTCGATATGTTACTACTTCAAAATGATTTATAGTGAAAATAATAAAATTGGATTAAATGGTGATGAAGACAAAATTAATAGATATAAACTGAGATAGAAGATTAGTATGAAATTGAAAATCAAATGGTGGCTTTTTTCTTTGCTGGGCATGTATAACGATAATCTATACATCTTGTTTATTATTATTTTTTAATCTATCAAATTACATAATAGATCTTAGGGATGATTTTTTTTTTTGACAAATATGATGTTTATCTTAATGTTGATGATGATGACTTAAAGATGAGATTTGTAATTTGATAATGATGGTTTGATATTGATTTTCAAGTTGTTATTGTTAACAAATTAAATTTGATTAATTGACTTGTTGTTTGTAGTTGTTATTGGGTCACTGTTATTGATGTTGAATGTTGATAATCAATCTGGTATTCATTTTGAAGAATGTGGCCAGGTGGGGTTATTATGGGGAAGAAGATAGAAGTTTGGAAAAGGAAAATAATTGACGAAAATACCCATCACGTGTTTGACACGTGCATACTTTTAAACAGACGTTACGAGCTAGGACCAAAACTGTTGACGGAGTCGAAAAAATTGGACCAAAACTGTAATTTTTGAAAGTTAGGGATGAAAGCTGCAAGTTGAGTACCACGACAAGGCCGATTTATGTAATTAACTATTTTATTTATTCTTATTAAGCTATTAAATGTGAGATCTTTGAGACCTTTCCAAATAGTTAAGTGCAAGTTCACTGACCTCATAAGGTGGTGCATTAGTTTGATTTAAATCTTATCTTTAACGGGTCAAACGACTAAAATTAACATAACCACTAAAAGAAAGACGGTCACGTTGTTCGAGACTTAATGTATAAAACCTGAGTGAGCCCTACATTGTTTAAATTTTAATTTAGAACATCATATATCTACCAATAAACTAAAACAAGATTGAGATGTTCTTAAAACGACACGTGTCGTAATCCTTGATCGACACGTGTCGTAATCCTTGATCGACACGTGTCCTTTTAATTTATTTATTTTATTAAATTAGCTTTTTTAATTGTATATAGATTCAATTTTCTTATTAGACTTGGAATTAAACTCTAACTCTTAACTAATAATTAATACAAAGGACATTATAACCATATTTGATTGATCGTTTTCTTCAACTCCTGTTACTTATATTTACTTATACAAGTTATTAACATGAAGACTTCAAAAATTTGAGTTTACGATCCGAAATCACAAGGCTATTTGCCGTAATCCACTATGCTTACAAGTTCCGATTTTGATGTGATTCTAAAATTTAAGGTAAATCCAAACTCTAACTAAACATATATTATATTTATCATTATTGTTTATTATAATTTAGCTTCGATTATCGGTTTACTTTAACAACAATTTATTTCATACTCACAAATCACGTATGAGACATATTTGAATTTCTTTATGATATAATCTATATAGCTACCGTACATCATACGGGTATTAGAAGTAGTATACAAACAATAAACAGATAAGTCAAAAGTGTCGCCAACACATTTTTATTCTTGTAAAAAGAATAAAAAAATATAAAGAAGAATGCATCGAGTCAAGTAAGCATCTTTCTTTCCTATACATGATTTTTACCTGAAAAAATGAAGCCATAAATGAGATTACAATACAAACTAACAATTCGTGTCCACTAAGAAATTACTAATCACACCACTGTCATCGTCGCTACCACCACCTATCACCGTTGTTTCCACGCCGCATCGCGCGGGCACATGTCGAGTGGTTTCAAATATGGCTCGAGCTCGAACGTGTAAGCTCTCGATATAAGGCTCGAGCTCAAACGTGTAAGCTCTCGATATAAGGCTCGAGCTCGAACGTGTAAGCTCTCGATATAAGGCTCGAGCTCAACGTGTAAGCTCTCGATATAAGGCTCGAGCTCAACGTGTAAGCTCTCGATATAAGGCTCGAGCTCGAACGTGTAAGCTCTCGATATAAGGCTCGAGCTCGAACGTGTAAGCTCTCGATATAAGGCTCGAGCTCAACGTGTAAGCTCTCGAATATGGCTCGAGCTCGAACGTGTAAGCTCTCGATATAAGGCTCGAGCTCAAACGTGTAAGCTCTCGATATAAGGCTCGAGCTTGACTTGTTTTTGAAAAGCTCAAAAATATATATAAGATAAAATTAGATGAAAATTTTGATATAAAAAGATTTGATATAATTGGACACTTCCATATAGTTGAAAGTTTGTGTAATATCAAAATAAATAACGGAAGATATGGATGAAACCATACCTTTTTAGTTTTGGGGTGTGAAAATTTTATCAAAAGGGTTATTAGATCGGATGGCTTGACTTACTCGTATCTATTACAAGGGTGTGGGTTCAAGTCTTAGATTGTGTTTATTTTTATTTTTAACTAGTATTTTAACCTCGGGCGTTGCCCTGGGACAGATAACGATACGTAAAACGTACATCGTGTATATAGGCGATGATGCATACATAACGATAAAAACGGATGTAAGAAACAATTTAAAAATGATTATTTAGTTAGAGGAAACACTACACGATACTCTGCCCATTGATTGGTGACTACCCGGGTGTCAGAACCGTCATGTTGTTAATTTGTGAGAGGCAAACCTATGTACATGTGTAAAGTTTATTGTTTGCCTACCTTACTAATCAGCTTTTTATTTTTAATAGGTAATTTGAGTTATTTTTTTGTAATTTTTTAATCAAAACCAAACATGAGAAAAAGTTGTTGTAAATGTTTTTCTTCATATGATTCCATATATTGATAAGCTGCCAAAGTGGAGATGCAATAAAAAAATTGTATTTCATTAGTTTGTGAGCAAAATAAAAAATTCAAAAGTTTAAATGGGAAAAGGTAAAGAAATCAAAGTTTAATTAATTGTAAAGAAATGAAAGTTTGTGGGTTAAATGAAAATTTCAAAAGTTTAAGGGGCAAGATGTAAAGAGATCAAAGTTTGTGGTCAAAACAAAAAAAAGCTTAAAGTTTGGTGTAAAAAGAAGGAAAATCCAAAGTTATGGGGTAAAAACCAAAAAGGAAAAAAAGTTACTGTAGATAGCATCTCCTTTAAATGTTATATATATATATATATATATATATATTATAAAACAAATATTGATGTAATATTTTGCGTGAATATAAACACTCGTATTTGGTTACATATATATAATATATATATATAATATATATATATATAATATATATATATATATATATATAATATATATATATATTATATATAAAATACATATTAGATAAATTAGATGGAAAGTACCAATTACAAACCTAAAGCAACAATTAGATGGAAATTTGATATAAAAAGATTTGATATAATTAGAAACTTCCATATAGTTGAAAGTTTGTGTAATATCAAAATAAATAACGGAAGATATGGATGAAACCATACCTTTTTAGTTTTGGGGTGTGAAAATTTTATCAAAAGGGTTATTAGATCGGATGGCTTGACTTACTCGTATCTATTACAAGGGTGTGGGTTCAAGTCTTAGATTGTGTTTATTTTTATTTTTAATAGGTAATTTGAGTTATTTTTTTGTAATTTTTTAATCAAAACCAAACATGAGAAAAAGTTGTTGTAAATGTTTTTCTTCATATGATTCCATATATTGATAAGCTGCCAAAGTGGAGATGCAATAAAAAAATTGTATTTCATTAGTTTGTGAGCAAAATAAAAAATTCAAAAGTTTAAGGGGCAAGATGTAAAGAGATCAAAGTTTGTGGTCAAAACAAAAAAAAGCTTAAAGTTTGGTGTAAAAAGAAGGAAAATCCAAAGTTATGGGGTAAAACAAAAAGGAAAATTATTGATTACAAAAAGACAACTTTGAAAAAGAATATGTCGTCCACTATGTTGTCCACCGAATCTTGAATTATTGAGATTAAAACGTCATGGTTTACGTCATCTTCTAGAAGTCTCTGTGTGTACTGTCGATTGATACGGGTGAATGTACATCTTCATTGTCTTCATAGTTTACTTCTTCTGTATTGATTATGTCCCCAATATTAATCTGTTCACTTTCTCCTACAAATGGTAAGGTCATTTGCCAATGGCTATGTCCCCATATTTGTATGTAATGTCCTTCTGCTAATAATTTATATGGAGAAATTCTGGGGTGTGGGATTATACTTCTATTGACTAATGGTGTTTTCTGTCCTTCTATTATCCATTTTCTTGCTAGTGTTCTTTGTTCTTGTGGATTTGAAGTTATAATTTCATCTGGACGATATTGCCACCGTTCTACCTCTATGTTTGAACTACAATTTGCTTGTTTTAGTCTTTGTCTATTTTCTGGTATTTCACTAACAAAGATTCTTTTTCTTGCAAGTCTATAGGTGTGATTATCCATTTCTGGAAATGAAGAGAGGATTTTACACCCAACTATTTCCATGCTTTGTGTTGCTATGTTTCCTGCTGTGAGAAGTATATTTTCTCCTAATTTATTGAGAAGGAGTTCTACTCTTCTGCTGTATTTAAATTCGAAATAGTCTATCATTCCATAATGATAGAATGTAGCTATTTGATCATCTGTCATACTTGTTTGATCGTAGTTAATCTGTAGTAACATGTATGAAACTTCTTCATTTCTGTAACTCTGTACCACTTTTACACCATTATATTGTTTTTCTTTGAACGCTATATCCAATATTTCCAATTGTAAATCAAAGAGAATTAAAGGAAATTCTCTTCGAACTTTGTCTGCTATAATTTGTTTTGCTTCTGGAAATTCTTCTATGAGTGGCTTTAGAGTTTCTTGAAAAGGAATATCTAAGAGCCTTGCTTTGAAACTATCGAGATCTCTGTAGATAAATGTATTTGTTTCTTTTTCTTTTTCTTCAAGTTTCCTTTGAAGAACTTCTAACTTTTCTAAAAGAATTTTTTCTTTTTCTTTTAAAACTTTATTTTCTATTTTGCACTGTGAAAATTCTGCATCTGTTTTTTGTTCTAAAAGTTGTTTTTGTAAATTTGCAATAGTTTCTTCTTGAGCTTTGATAATTTGCTCAGGATGAATTTTTGCCATTTCTGAAAAAGATTTAACCTCTTCAGGTTCTATAAAATAATTTTTTAAGCCAAACTGGTTTCTGGCTGCTGTTAAAGCATCTGTAAAACTGTAAAAACCTTTATACAAAGGTTTTGGAACCTGTATATGTTGTACAACTGTTTCCCATTTGTTAAAGATTCCAAGTTTTGATCCTCGGAATATAACATAATGAGTAAATTTTTTCTGTTGTTGTTCAGACTGTTTTATGGTTTGTTCACTAAAGTAAATGCTTAAAGCATTTAAAATCTGCACTTTAAAGGATGCTGCATTTGGCATGGTTTGGACATGCCAAAGATTATCTACTAAACACTGTTGTTTTTCTGTAAGTTCTACACCCACAAGAGGTCTGAACTTTCTGTTTATATCTGTACACTTTTGAAGTGCATAGTTTCCAAAAAATATGGAATCTGTAGGCTGTTTAGACTGTGACACATATGAAGGAGTTGTTGTTTCAAACTGCCTTCCTTGTGTATTTTTATACTGTTGAAACTGTGGTCTAATTCTCAAATGAGGATTGGGATAAACTGTAGGAATTTGTGATTTGGAAGATTTTTATATCTTCTAATCCTGGTGTACTCTGTTGACTGTTTATCATTTCTGTCTGTAAAGAATTTAATGCCTTCATACTTGATTGCATTAATTTATCTGCTCTGTTGATTTCTGTACAGGTTTCCATAGATGATGAAGTTTTCTTTGTCTGTTTAGGCTGTATAAGTTTCCTTTTTCCTTTATCCTTTGGATCCATCTGCATCAAATAATCTGTTACTAATGGTAATTCTAAAGGTTTTATCTTTTTTACTGCTTCTTTAATTGTTTTAACTAATTTTATATCTTCTGTGTTAAAATGTCTTTGACCATTTTTTGTTGTTTTACTATATAATGGTCCTACTAATTTTGAAAGATTTGGGATAAATTTTCTAGCATAATTAACTAACCCTAAAAATGCTTGAATTTGTTTAAGATTTTCAAATTTTTCTGGAAATTCTAATATTTTTGTAGAAATATGTGGTTGCAATTCTATTTTACCATTACCTATTTCTAATCCTAAAAATGATATTTTTCTTTTAAATAATTACATTTTTCTTTTTGAAACTACTATACCATTCTTTTTAATCTCTTCGAAGATCTGTTGTAAATGTCTCTCATGTTCCTGCACTGTTTCGCTGGCAACTAAAATATCATCAATATAAACTAAACAAAAATCATATTTAAGAAATATACTATCCATAAATCTTTGAAAAATTGATGGTGCATTCTTTAGACCAAAACTAAGAACATTCCATTCAAATTGACCTTCAGAGCATGTAAAAGCTGTCCATGGTTTAAAACTTTCTTCTAACTGTAATTGGTTATATCCTGATTTTAAATCAAATTTTGAAAATACTTTCTTTTTCTGTATTAAATTAATTAAACTATCTTTATTTGGAATATTATATCCATCATCTTCTGTATTATCATTTAATCTTTTGTAATTATATACTATTCTAGCTTTTCCTCTTTTAATTTCACTATGGTTTCTTACTACAAAAGCTGCTGATCTATGAGGACTTTCAGATTTTCTAATCAATTTTTGTTCTAACATTTCTGGTATTTGTTTTCTAAATTCTTCTTTATCTAAAGGGCTATATTCTATATTTGCTGTTCTAATTATAATGTCTGAATTCTTTAGTTTAAATTTACAAGTATATTTCACTGTTGATTTTTTAATATCTTCTCCTATTAATCCTCTTTTTTCTAAATGTAATATCATAGGATAATTTATACTTTTACTAACATCTTTACCTTTCTCTAATTCATGTGACATGAATTCTGTTAATAGTTTTATGGCTTCATTGTTTAAATTCGTTTGAAGCCAAATTCGTTGTTTAAATTCGTTTGAAGCCAAATTCGTTGTTTAAATTCGTTTGAAGCCAAATTCGTTGTTTAAATTCGTTTGAAGCCAAATTCGTTGTCTAAATTCGTTTGAAGCCAAATTCGTTGTTTAAATTCGTTTGAAGCCAAATTCGTTGTTTAAATTCGTTTGAAGCCAAATTCGTTGTTTAAATTCGTTTGAAGCCAAATTCGTTGTCTAAATTCGTTTGAAGCCAAATTCGTTGTTTAAATTCGTTTGAAGCCAAATTCGTTGTTTAAATTCGTTTGAAGCCAAATTCGTTGTTTAAATTCGTTTGAAGCCAAATTCGTTGTTTAAATTCGTTTGAAGCCAAATTCGTTGTTTAAATTCGTTTGAAGCCAAATTCGTTGTTTAAATTCGTTTGAAGCCAAATTCGTTGTTTAAATTCGTTTGAAGCCAAATTCGTTGTTTAAATTCGTTTGAAGCCAAATTCGTTGTTTAAATTCGTTTGAAGCCAAATTCGTTGTCTAAATTCGTTTGAAGCCAAATTCGTTGTTTAAATTCGTTTGAAGCCAAATTCGTTGTTTAAATTCGTTTGAAGCCAAATTCGTTGTTTAAATTCGTTTGAAGCCAAATTCGTTGTTTAAATTCGTTTGAAGCCAAATTCGTTGTCTAAATTCGTTTGAAGCCAAATTCGTTGTTTAAATTCGTTTGAAGCCAAATTCGTTGTCTAAATTCGTTTGAAGCCAAATTCGTTGTTTAAATTCGTTTGAAGCCAAATTCGTTGTTTAAATTCGTTTGAAGCCAAATTCGTTGTTTAAATTCGTTTGAAGCCAAATTCGTTGTTTAAATTCGTTTGAAGCCAAATTCGTTGTTTAAATTCGTTTGAAGCCAAATTCGTTGTTTAAATTCGTTTGAAGCCAAATTCGTTGTTTAAATTCGTTTGAAGCCAAATTCGTTGTTTAAATTCGTTTGAAGCCAAATTCGTTGTTTAAATTCGTTTGAAGCCAAATTCGTTGTTTAAATTCGTTTGAAGCCAAATTCGTTGTTTAAATTCGTTTGAAGCCAAATTCGTTGTCTAAATTCGTTTGAAGCCAAATTCGTTGTTTAAATTCGTTTGAAGCCAAATTCGTTGTCTAAATTCGTTTGAAGCCAAATTCGTTGTTTAAATTCGTTTGAAGCCAAATTCGTTGTTTAAATTCGTTTGAAGCCAAATTCGTTGTTTAAATTCGTTTGAAGCCAAATTCGTTGTTTAAATTCGTTTGAAGCCAAATTCGTTGTTTAAATTCGTTTGAAGCCAAATTCGTTGTTTAAATTCGTTTGAAGCCAAATTCGTTGTTTAAATTCGTTTGAAGCCAAATTCGTTGTTTAAATTCGTTTGAAGCCAAATTCGTTGTTTAAATTCGTTTGAAGCCAAATTCGTTGTCTAAATTCGTTTGAAGCCAAATTCGTTGTTTAAATTCGTTTGAAGCCAAATTCGTTGTTTAAATTCGTTTGAAGCCAAATTCGTTGTTTAAATTCGTTTGAAGCCAAATTCGTTGTCTAAATTCGTTTGAAGCCAAATTCGTTGTTTAAATTCGTTTGAAGCCAAATTCGTTGTTTAAATTCGTTTGAAGCCAAATTCGTTGTTTAAATTCGTTTGAAGCCAAATTCGTTGTTTAAATTCGTTTGAAGCCAAATTCGTTGTTTAAATTCGTTTGAAGCCAAATTCGTTGTTTAAATTCGTTTGAAGCCAAATTCGTTGTTTAAATTCGTTTGAAGCCAAATTCGTTGTTTAAATTCGTTTGAAGCCAAATTCGTTGTTTAAATTCGTTTGAAGCCAAATTCGTTGTTTAAATTCGTTTGAAGCCAAATTCGTTGTTTAAATTCGTTTGAAGCCAAATTCGTTGTTTAAATTCGTTTGAAGCCAAATTCGTTGTTTAAATTCGTTTGAAGCCAAATTCGTTGTTTAAATTCGTTTGAAGCCAAATTCGTTGTTTAAATTCGTTTGAAGCCAAATTCGTTGTTTAAATTCGTTTGAAGCCAAATTCGTTGTTTAAATTCGTTTGAAGCCAAATTCGTTGTTTAAATTCGTTTGAAGCCAAATTCGTTGTTTAAATTCGTTTGAAGCCAAATTCGTTGTTTAAATTCGTTTGAAGCCAAATTCGTTGTTTAAATTCGTTTGAAGCCAAATTCGTTGTTTAAATTCGTTTGAAGCCAAATTCGTTGTTTAAATTCGTTTGAAGCCAAATTCGTTGTTTAAATTCGTTTGAAGCCAAATTCGTTGTTTAAATTCGTTTGAAGCCAAATTCGTTGTTTAAATTCGTTTGAAGCCAAATTCGTTGTTTAAATTCGTTTGAAGCCAAATTCGTTGTTTAAATTCGTTTGAAGCCAAATTCGTTGTTTAAATTCGTTTGAAGCCAAATTCGTTGTTTAAATTCGTTTGAAGCCAAATTCGTTGTTTAAATTCGTTTGAAGCCAAATTCGTTGTTTAAATTCGTTTGAAGCCAAATTCGTTGTTTAAATTCGTTTGAAGCCAAATTCGTTGTTTAAATTCGTTTGAAGCCAAATTCGTTGTTTAAATTCGTTTGAAGCCAAATTCGTTGTTTAAATTCGTTTGAAGCCAAATTCGTTGTTTAAATTCGTTTGAAGCCAAATTCGTTGTTTAAATTCGTTTGAAGCCAAATTCGTTGTTTAAATTCGTTTGAAGCCAAATTCGTTGTTTAAATTCGTTTGAAGCCAAATTCGTTGTTTAAATTCGTTTGAAGCCAAATTCGTTGTTTAAATTCGTTTGAAGCCAAATTCGTTGTTTAAATTCGTTTGAAGCCAAATTCGTTGTTTAAATTCGTTTGAAGCCAAATTCGTTGTTTAAATTCGTTTGAAGCCAAATTCGTTGTTTAAATTCGTTTGAAGCCAAATTCGTTGTTTAAATTCGTTTGAAGCCAAATTCGTTGTTTAAATTCGTTTGAAGCCAAATTCGTTGTTTAAATTCGTTTGAAGCCAAATTCGTTGTTTAAATTCGTTTGAAGCCAAATTCGTTGTTTAAATTCGTTTGAAGCCAAATTCGTTGTTTAAATTCGTTTGAAGCCAAATTCGTTGTTTAAATTCGTTTGAAGCCAAATTCGTTGTTTAAATTCGTTTGAAGCCAAATTCGTTGTTTAAATTCGTTTGAAGCCAAATTCGTTGTTTAAATTCGTTTGAAGCCAAATTCGTTGTTTAAATTCGTTTGAAGCCAAATTC
>CM067168.1:89831422-89848922 GCA_034093135.1 Erigeron breviscapus | reverse complement strand
CTCGCCGCTAATGAGGGGGGCCCGCTAATATTCTGTCAGATTAGCCATTAATGACATGGGGGCCCGCACTTTCCGCGGCGATATCGCCGCGGAAACTTTTGTCTTATTTGACTTTCCGCGGCGACATCGCCGGGGAAAGTGGCTGGTCGGCTTACCCATTATTCTTTGGTCGGGGCACGCGGGGCGTTTTTTTATATCTTCCACTTTTCAGTTCTCCCTCTCTCTCACAATACATTGAAAAATCTCTCTTTATTCCTTTTTTTTCCCTTCAGAATATGTATTTGTACTTTTAGAGATTAGAGAAAAAAATGAATGGCACATCATATGTATTTTGTAATTAGATGTAAACAACCATGTCTTGCTGCCGAGAAATATATGTGGGTATAATTTGTCATCATCTGTTTTATGTATATATGCATATGTATATTTTATGTGTATGTATATATATGTATCTATCATCTATTGAGTTAGAATATATGTTGGGTATAATTTGTCATCATCTGTTTTATGTCTATATGTATATGTATATTTTATGTGTATGTATATATACGTATCTATCATCTATTGAGTTATTTCATTTACTCTATATATTTGGGATTCAATTCTTTTAGATATCACCTCCATCATCCAAAAACATTACGGGCTGAAGAATAATATGAAGAACCAAAGGAATTGATGAGTTTTCAAAAATTGTTCATGTGTGTATACATGCCTACCATGATGTGGCCATTGTTAAAGGATAAGGATCCTCTAAAGTTGATCCAACTTTAGAGATGAAGTTGGACAATTCTCAACCCTTGGATTAAAATCAAGGGTCAAAATTCATACTTGATCTTTGAATTTGGATCCTTGATTTTAATACAAGGGTTGAGGTTGGGTTAAGGTTGCTCCAACTTCACCTCTAAAGTTGAATTAACTTTAGAGGATCCCTATCCTTTAAAAATTATGAAAAAGAAAAGAAAGTGGGTCCAGCAAATATATTGGCAAAATGCGTGCGACGGAAAAACAAACAAAAAAAGAAAGAAAAACATATGGTGTGGGCCCCATAAAATTATTTAAAAAAGAGGATTGTGAGAGGGCACGCAAATTCGTACCTTATATATATATATATATATATATATATATATATATATATATATATATATAGAGATATATATATATATATATATATATATATATATATATATATATATATATATATATATATATATATATATATATATATATATATATATATATATATATATATATATATATATATATATATATATATATATATATATATATATATATATATATATATATATATATATATATATATATATATATATATATATATATATATATATATATATATATATATATATATATATATATATATATATATATATATATATATATATATATATATATATATATATATATATATATATATATATATATATATATATATATATATATATATATATATATATATATATATATATATATATATATATATATATATATATATATATATATATATATATATATATATATATATATATATATATATATATATATATATATATATATATATATATATATATATATATATATATATATATATATATATATATATATATATATATATATATATATATATATATATATATATATATATATATATATATATATATATATATATATATATATATATATATATATATATATATATATATATATATATATATATATATATATATATATATATATATATATATATATATATATATATATATATATATATATATATATATATATATATATATATATATATATATATATATATATATATATATATATATATATATATATATATATATATATATATATATATATATATATATATATATATATATATATATATATATATATATATATATATATATATATATATATATATATATATATATATATATATATATATATATATATATATATATATATATATATATATATATATATATATATATATATATATATATATATATATATATATATATATATATATATATATATATATATATATATATATATATATATATATATATATATATATATATATATATATATATATATATATATATATATATATATATATATATATATATATATATATATATATATATATATATATATATATATATATATATATATATATATATATATATATATATATATATATATATATATATATATATATATATATATATATATATATATATATATATATATATATATATATATATATATATATATATATATATATATATATATATATATATATATATATATATATATATATATATATATATATATATATATATATATATATATATATATATATATATATATATATATATATATATATATATATATATATATATATATATATATATATATATATATATATATATATATATATATATATATATATATATATATATATATATATATATATATATATATATATATATATATATATATATATATATATATATATATATATATATATATATATATATATATATATATATATATATATATATATATATATATATATATATATATATATATATATATATATATATATATATATATATATATATATATATATATATATATATATATATATATATATATATATATATATATATATATATATATATATATATATATATATATATATATATATATATATATATATATATATATATATATATATATATATATATATATATATATATATATATATATATATATATATATATATATATATATATATATATATATATATATATATATATATATATATATATATATATATATATATATATATATATATATATATATATATATATATATATATATATATATATATATATATATATATATATATATATATATATATATATATATATATATATATATATATATATATATATATATATATATATATATATATATATATATATATATATATATATATATATATATATATATATATATATATATATATATATATATATATATATATATATATATATATATATATATATATATATATATATATATATATATATATATATATATATATATATATATATATATATATATATATATATATATATATATATATATATATATATATATATATATATATATATATATATATATATATATATATATATATATATATATATATATATATATATATATATATATATATATATATATATATATATATATATATATATATATATATATATATATATATATATATATATATATATATATATATATATATATATATATATATATATATATATATATATATATATATATATATATATATATATATATATATATATATATATATATATATATATATATATATATATATATATATATATATATATATATATATATATATATATATATATATATATATATATATATATATATATATATATATATATATATATATATATATATATATATATATATATATATATATATATATATATATATATATATATATATATATATATATATATATATATATATATATATATATATATATATATATATATATATATATATATATATATATATATATATATATATATATATATATATATATATATATATATATATATATATATATATATATATATATATATATATATATATATATATATATATATATATATATATATATATATATATATATATATATATATATATATATATATATATATATATATATATATATATATATATATATATATATATATATATATATATATATATATATATATATATATATATATATATATATATATATATATATATATATATATATATATATATATATATATATATATATATATATATATATATATATATATATATATATATATATATATATATATATATATATATATATATATATATATATATATATATATATATATATATATATATATATATATATATATATATATATATATATATATATATATATATATATATATATATATATATATATATATATATATATATATATATATATATATATATATATATATATATATATATATATATATATATATATATATATATATATATATATATATATATATATATATATATATATATATATATATATATATATATATATATATATATATATATATATATATATATATATATATATATATACATGCATAGTTTTATGAATAATCCCTACTTGATTATATATGTTTAGAATATATAATTTAATGTATATATATATATATATATATATATATATAACAACACGGTTCATATTTAAATTATAAATTATTATACAATAGTTTTATCTATATATTTGGATCTTATCTAGAAATTAATTGAAATATATAATCATGTAATATTTTGAAATTCAAAAGACCAAATTGTAACATCCCAAACGTTTTATGTTTGACTATTTGACTTTCCGTTAGTTAACGTTAGGTCTATTATGTTTATGTGCCTTATAAGGGATTATGTGATTAAATGCTTATGTGTTTAATATGAAATGAAGTAAAGTGAATTAAATGAAAGTAATTTAAAGTAAAGTATGAAAGTTAAGTGCTTGTTAGATCGTTAAGTCTCCCGGTAAGTTAATTAAGCTACGAAAGTAAAGTTTAGGAAGTCGAGGGGCCTATGGGCACTAAAGGAAACTTATGGTCAGGAGTTTAAGGTCTAGTGAGACCCCAATAGCTGCAAATTTTCGTGATTAAGCCCTAGGAACAGATCCCCTCCCTCTCAAGACAAGTTTTCTCCAAGAATCAATCGTTTCGTGTCGTTTCGATCAAGTTTGATTAAGATTTCGAATCCTCGAAGTCATCTACAGGTATTATGGCTGATCTTACTCTTAAATCTGATCATGTATGTCTTAGTAGTGATTTCGATCCAGGCCATAGGGTTTGGGTTGGGTTATTTGATCAAACGTTTATTGAATTCATGTTGTTCGGGTGTTTTAAAGATTGAATGATGATGTAAAGGATTAAGGGATTAATAGGATGGTTTAAGCTGATGAAAGTGCAATTAAAAGGATTAATTTTAAGTCCCCAGGTTGGATTTGGGGTATGGGTTCGTTTGGAATTCGTTTGATCATAGAACAAAGATTAGATTTCTGGTCGACACTCCAGGTGCGACGCACCAGGAGGGTGCGACGCACCACAGGCCAATTTGGAAAAATGGTTTTCAGCCAAAAGCCCGATATGCGACGCACCAAGGGTAGGTGCGGCGCACATTCTTATGTTCAGAATTTCTGATCATTTTATGCGGCGCACCAAAGGGGTAGGTGCGGCGCACCTGCATATGTTTAGAATTCCCTGATGATTTTGTGCGACGCACCATGTGGGAGGTGCGACGCACCTCTGATGCAGACACTGATGGAGTGCGACGCACCATGTGGGAGGTGCGACGCACCATGTGGGAGGTGCGACGCACCATGTGGGAGGTGCGACGCACCAATGGGGAGGTGCGACGCACCATGTGGGAGGTGCGACGCACCTGTGGATGCGACGCACCATGTGGGAGGTGCGACGCACCATGTGGGAGGTGCGACGCACCTGATGGAGTGCGACGCACCATGTGGGAGGTGCGACGCACCATGTGGGAGGTGCGACGCACCATGTGGGAGGTGCGACGCACCATGTGGGAGGTGCGACGCACCATGTGGGAGGTGCGACGCACCATGTGGGAGGTGCGACGCACCATGTGGGAGGTGCGACGCACCAATGTGGGAGGTGCGACGCACCATGTGGGAGGTGCGACGCACCTGTGGATGCGACGCACCATGTGGGAGGTGCGACGCACCATGTGGGAGGTGCGACGCACCTGATGGATGCGACGCACCATGTGGGAGGTGCGACGCACCATGTGGGAGGTGCGACGCACCTGATGGATGCGACGCACCATGTGGGAGGTGCGACGCACCATGTGGGAGGTGCGACGCACCATGTGGGAGGTGCGACGCACCATGTGGGAGGTGCGACGCACCATGTGGGAGGTGCGACGCACCATGTGGGAGGTGCGACGCACCATGTGGGAGGTGCGACGCACCATGTGGGAGGTGCGACGCACCATGTGGGAGGTGCGACGCACCAATGTGGGAGGTGCGACGCACCATGTGGGAGGTGCGACGCACCTGTGGATGCGACGCACCATGTGGGAGGTGCGACGCACCATGTGGGAGGTGCGACGCACCTGATGGAGTGCGACGCACCATGTGGGAGGTGCGACGCACCATGTGGGAGGTGCGACGCACCATGTGGGAGGTGCGACGCACCATGTGGGAGGTGCGACGCACCATGTGGGAGGTGCGACGCACCATGTGGGAGGTGCGACGCACCATGTGGGAGGTGCGACGCACCATGTGGGAGGTGCGACGCACCATGTGGGAGGTGCGACGCACCTACATCTGATGCGACGCACCTGGGGAGGTGCGACGCACCATGTGGGAGGTGCGACGCACCTGGGAGGTGCGACGCACCATGTGGGAGGTGCGACGCACCATGGGGAGGTGCGACGCACCATGTGGGAGGTGCGACGCACCAATGGGGAGGTGCGACGCACCATGTGGGAGGTGCGACGCACCAATGGGGAGGTGCGACGCACCATGTGGGAGGTGCGACGCACCAATGGGGAGGTGCGACGCACCATGTGGGAGGTGCGACGCACCAATGGGGAGGTGCGACGCACCATGTGGGAGGTGCGACGCACCAATGGGGAGGTGCGACGCACCATGTGGGAGGTGCGACGCACCATGTGGAGGTGCGACGCACCATGTGGGAGGTGCGACGCACCATGTGGGAGGTGCGACGCACCAATGGGGAGGTGCGACGCACCATGTGGGAGGTGCGACGCACCAATGGGGAGGTGCGACGCACCATGTGGGAGGTGCGACGCACCAATGGGGAGGTGCGACGCACCATGTGGGAGGTGCGACGCACCAATGGGGAGGTGCGACGCACCATGTGGGAGGTGCGACGCACCATGTGGAGGTGCGACGCACCATGTGGGAGGTGCGACGCACCATGTGGGAGGTGCGACGCACCAATGGGGAGGTGCGACGCACCATGTGGGAGGTGCGACGCACCAATGGGGAGGTGCGACGCACCATGTGGGAGGTGCGACGCACCAATGGGGAGGTGCGACGCACCATGTGGGAGGTGCGACGCACCAATGGGGAGGTGCGACGCACCATGTGGGAGGTGCGACGCACCAATGGGGAGGTGCGACGCACCATGTGGGAGGTGCGACGCACCATGTGGAGGTGCGACGCACCATGTGGGAGGTGCGACGCACCATGTGGGAGGTGCGACGCACCAATGGGGAGGTGCGACGCACCATGTGGGAGGTGCGACGCACCAATGGGGAGGTGCGACGCACCATGTGGGAGGTGCGACGCACCAATGGGGAGGTGCGACGCACCATGTGGGAGGTGCGACGCACCTGATGGATTTGGTGCGACGCACCAAGGAGTAGGTGCGCGCACCTACTTATGTTCAGAATCTTCTGATCGATTTATGCGACGCACCATGTGGGAGGTGCGACGCACCATGTGGGAGGTGCGACGCACCTCTTGTCCAGTTTTCACAAAACATTTCGTTTAGCTTATATTTCGATCTTATATTCATTCTAGGTTGTCGGGAGCACTTAGCAAGCACTATAAGATACTTTTAACTTGTTGGTAAGCTGTATCGAGGTAAGATAACATCTTTTGTCACCTGTTGGTACAACAAAACACGTTTTCATAAGTTAAACCTTCCAATTGAATATGTATGCACGTTTTATGTTTATGGGAGACTATGGGAGGTTGCAAAGGTATGAGGTAAGTAAGTACACATGAAATGATGAAATGTTATGATATGTGTGATTGCATGTGTGGCTTGATCACCTAGTCACTAGTCCTTTGATTAGGATTGCCATGTTCACGTGCACGTTAAGGGCCCTAAAGTAAAAGATGATATGTGATTAGCTTAGGTGAAAGAGTAGCCTAAACTAATTAAGCGATTAAAGTCTCGAGCATTATGTAAAGTCTTGTGTTAAGCTTAACCCGTGCTAGCTCTTCGGGCTGGTGCGTACGTGGTCACTTGAGTTGCTCCTTGTGGCATAGTTACGTTTGAGTATTCCGGGTGAAGTAACTAACCACCAATGCGTAAAGGCATAAACGGTTTATTCAGTTGGATTGACTTTGTCATTCCTTAACGACGCCGATGGACCACCTATTGGTTTACCCATCATGTCGGGTGTGAGGACTCCATGTATGGTCTATGACCGCCTACACACAACCCCACATCCCTATGCAAGTGGCATAAGTCACTTAGCCTACGTCTTGGCAAAGGAATAAAGAAAGAAAGATGAAGAAAGAAAGTATAGGCACACTTTAGGACATGTTGAACCTAATGTGTATCTTATGATGTTATGTATGTGTGTGATATTAACTTAAAATGCAGATTTTGTTAATATATGAAATTGGCAAACGTTTTCAAGTTATGTTATCTTACTTAGCTAATTTTATTAGCTAACACTTGTTCTTTGAAAATGTTGTGCCTTCAGGATAATCAAGTGAGCTAGGCGAGGATTAGCTTGGTGAGACTTGGGTAGACGAATAAAGAAGCTTAGCTAAGACATTAAACGCTTAGACTTCCTTTTAGCCTCTTGTTTGGCTATTTCATTTATGATTAAAGACTTGTATTAATGTGGCATTTATGTTGGTGCCAAAGCTTGGATTTACTTTTATTGTTTTGATGATGCTAGTAGTAACACCAAATTTTAAAGGTACCATCCGTTACGGATGGGGCAGATTTTGAAAGTGATCCTTTCCGCTTATTTTAAACGCCGTTTGGCAAAGTTTTGAAAAATCCAAGTTTTTAAACGACGGGTGTTACAAGTTGGTATCAGAGAAATGGTTTAAGTGAACCAAAATTCGACCAAGACCTTAGGATTTTGGACTTAAACCGTACGAGAAATGATTGGCTTAAGTAGTAATGCTTTAGCTCTATGATGAAAATGCTTTTAGGATGGGTTGGGATGAGTGTGAGGGTAGGTTTATGGCTTATATATGTTTATGTTATGCTTATGTAATTTAGTAGGCCTGACCATACTTTGTTCTCATTCGATTCATCTCTAACATTTGTCACTAAAATTGTAGAAGGATGGTTAATACCCGTGCTAGTAGTCAAAGAGATGGAGCTAATGCTAGCGATGCTCCGGTTAATCCAAACGGGACTGGAAATGGTGTTAACCTAAGGCCTCCTCGAAGACCACTTTCGGGTGCACAACCTACAAGGTCTGAAATTGATAGAGCTAACCCCGTGATTGAGCAAGTTCCTACTCAAGCTGAAATGCATGAAGAGTTGAGGGCTATTCGAGCTCTTTTGTTGAGAAATGAAGAGGAGTTGAATCAACTTAGGGCTGAAAGAGAAGCTAGCTTGCAACGGGATGAGCATACGGATGGGAATTACTCCAACCGCTCAAACCGTACCGAGCCATCAATGGTAAGGTCACAAGTTGCTCCTGAAAATGTTGTTGCTAATGTGAATGGTGTTAATAATGTGGTGGAGCCTCGTGTTGTAGTCGCTCCTCGTACTAGTAACTTTAAGTATGAGAGCTTTCAGAAATGTGGAGCAAAGGCATTTGATGGTACTCTAGATGCTGTAGGTGCCATGGAATGGTTGGATGATATCGAGGTTGTGTTTGCTTCATGTTATTGCCCTGAGGATATGAAGGTATTGTGTGCTTCCCGTATGTTGAAGAAGAATGCTCGTAATTGGTGGAGGGTTGCTACTATTTCTTTGACCCCCGAGGTGCTAGCTAATATGCCTTGGGGTACCTTTAAGGAGAAGTTCTTGGAAGAATATGTGGGTACTCGTGAACTGAGGTTGATTGAGAAAGAATTCAGAGCTTTAACAGCTAAGCCGGGTGCCATAACTGAGTATGCCCACTCATTTATGGAAAAGCTTAAGTTTGTTGGTCATTTGGTTCGTAGAGATGTGGATCAGGTTGAAGCTTACTGTGATGGTCTTCCCGCTAGCTATCGTGGCCTTTGTAGACAACACATTACATTGTCTGCTGCGATTAAGGAGTCCAAGAGGTTGGATGATGATTTCAAGGGTGAAAAGGTTGTAGTGAAAGCTAATGATGATAAGCAATCAGGTTTAAAAAGGAAGCATGATGGGTCAAGTGGATCTAATAGGAAGTTCAAGAAAGGTCCGTCTTCAAGAAGTGGGGGCAGCAGCTATGCAAAGCCAAAGAATTGGTGTGGTACTTGTAAGGCGCCTCACTCGGGTCCATGTTCAGATAAGACCCGAAGGTGTGATACTTGTGGTGGTACGGGTCATCCTACTTCAGGATGCAAGGACAAGCCAAAGTGTTATCGGTGTCAACAAACCGGTCATTTCATCAAGGATTGCCCACAAGGAAGAGATGATGGAAAAAAGACGGCTGTCCAAAAGCCTAAAGCTCGAGCCTTTCAGCTGACAGTCGAAGCTGCCAAGGATAACGACGAGGTAGTAAGCGGTACATTTCTTGTTAACTCAAAACCTGCTTCTGTACTTTTTGATTCGGGTGCAAATAGATCTTTTGTGTCCACTTTATTTGCTCCTAAGCTTGATAGGGTCACTACTCCTCTTGATTGCTCTATAGAGGTTGAAATTGCTAACGGTACCATTAGTGACATTCAAGTAGGTTATGATGATTGTTCTATTGAGATTGAAGGTCGCTCTTTTCCGGTTCAATTATTGCCTACCACTCTAGCCGGTTTTGATATAGTGATAGGTATGGACTGGTTGTCTCAAAATGATGCTACTATTATATGTTCTCAAAAGGTCGTACGATTCGCTACTCCGGATGGTGAGGTCATTTCCGTTTATGGAGATAAGAAGAAGGGGAGCATAAAGATTATTAATTTGATGAAGGCTCTCAATTGCATTCGGCATAACAAGAATCACTTTCTTGCCTATGTTATCGATACACGAAAAGGGAAGTCTCCGATCCCTAATGTTGATGTAGTTTCTGAATTTTCTGATGTCTTTCCGGATGATCTTCCCGGTATTCCTCCCGACCGAGAGGTCATCTTTCAGATTGATCTCGTACCCGGTGCTACTCCTATTGCAAAAGCACCATATCGTTTAGCTCCCACAGAAATGAAAGAGTTAATGTCCCAGCTTCAAGAGCTACTTGACAAAGGTTTCATACAACCAAGTTCCTCGCCTTGGGGAGCTCCGGTTCTTTTTGTCAAAAAGAAAGACGGTTCTATGCGCATGTGCATAGACTACCGTGAGCTGAATAAACGAACGGTTAAGAATAAGTATCCTCTCCCGCGTATTGATGATCTTTTTGATCAGCTCCATGGTGCTTCTTACTTCTCTAAGATTGATTTGCGGTCTGGCTATCATCAATTAAAAGTCAAAAAGGAAGATGTGGCCAAGACAGCTTTTCGTACACGTTATGGGCACTATGAGTTTCTTGTCATGCCTTTTGGGTTGACAAATGCTCCAGCCGCTTTTATGGATTTAATGAATCGGGTATGTCGCCCATTCTTAGATCATTTTGTGATTGTCTTCATTGACGATATTCTAATTTATTCAAAGTCCGAAGCCGAGCACCGTGAGCACTTAAGAGCTGTTCTTGAGGTTCTTAGGGAGAAAAAGTTATATGCAAAGTTCTCCAAGTGTGAATTCTGGCTCCGAGAAGTTCAATTTCTCGGGCATGTTATCTCTTCTGAAGGTATTAAAGTTGATCCTGCCAAGATTGAAGCTGTATCTAAATGGGAACAGCCAAAGACACCCACGGAGATTAAGAGTTTTCTCGGTTTAGCTGGCTATTATAGGAGGTTTATTCAAGATTTCTCCCGAATAGCTAAGCCAATGACGGAATTGACAAAGAAAGGAGTAAAGTTTGTATGGACGGAAGCTCAAGAAAAGGCCTTTCAAACGCTTAAGACAAAGTTATGTGAAGCTCCTGTCCTAGCCTTACCCGAAGGTACTGATGATCTTGTTGTTTATAGTGATGCTTCTATTTCAGGTTTGGGTTGTGTCCTTATGCAAAGGGACAAAGTTATTGCATATGCTTCACGTCAGTTGAAGCCTCATGAAAAGAATTACCCGACCCATGATCTTGAATTGGCTGCAGTAGTGTTTGCTTTGAAGTTGTGGAGGCATTACTTATATGGCACCAAATGTACCTTGTTTACGGATCATAAGAGTTTGCAATATGTGTTCTCACAAAAGGAAATGAATGTAAGGCAAAGGAGATGGATGGAACTTCTGAAAGATTATGATTGCGAGATTAAATATCATCCCGGTAAAGCCAATGTGGTGGCGGATGCATTAAGTAGGAAAGTGCAGAATTTTTCTTGTAGATTGATGAGCATGGTTGTTCAAGCCAAGTCGGGGTTACTCGACCGCATCAAGGAAGCACAAGTTAAGGCTTTATTGAAGGATAATATCGATAATGAGAGTATTGGAAAGAAGAAAAGACTTGTGATGGAGACGAACAGCCGTGGATTTAAGACTTATAAGGGTCGAATATGGGTACCATTGCTTGGTGGTAACCGAGAATTGATCCTTGAAGAAGCTCATAGGTCAAGATATTCAGTCCATCCAGGTATTACCAAGATGTATGCAGATTTGAAGCCCATCTATTGGTGGCCAAACATTAAGGGAGAAGTTGCTCATTTTGTTGAAAGATGTTTGACGTGTGCACGTGTGAAAGCTGATCACAAAAAGCCATATGGAATGTTGCATCAATTGGAGATTCCGGAATGGAAATGGGACCATATTACTATGGATTTTGTGACCAAACTACCAAGAACACCGAAAGGAAATGACATGGTATGGGTTATTGTGGATAGATTGACAAAGAGTGCTCATTTCTTGGCAACAAGACAAGATGTACCACTAACTAAGATGGCAAAGATGTATGTGGATGAGATCGTAGCAAAGCATGGTGTTCCTTTATCCATTGTTTCAGACCGAGACACGAGATTTGTGTCTAACTTCTGGAAGGGTCTTCAGCGAGAGTTAGGTACTAGAATTAATTTGAGCACCGCCTATCACCCTCAAACTGATGGGCAAAGTGAAAGGACCATACAAACGTTGGAAGACATGTTGAGAGCTTGTGTATTAGAGTATGGTGGAGCATGGGATGAACACTTGAAATTGATCGAATTCACTTATAATAACAGCCACCATGCAAGTATTGGAATGCCACCATTTGAAATGCTTTATGGTAGGAGATGTAGGACTCCGAGTTGTTGGATGGAACCCGGTGAAAAGCAGTTTACGGGTCCTGAAATCATTGAAATCTCAGCTGAAAAAGTTAATGTGGCAAAGGAAGCACTCCGTGTGGCTAGAGAACGACAAAAGACTTATGCCGACAAGAAAAGGAAGCCAATTGAGTTCCAAGTTGGTGATTTGGTAATGCTGAAGGTTTCCCCATGGAAAGGAGTAATTCGTTTCGGAAAGAAGGGAAAGCTAAGCCCACGTTTCATAGGACCTTTCAAAATTCTGAAACGTATCAAGGATGTAGCTTATCAATTAGAACTACCCCCAGAATTGGATGGAATTCACCACACATTTCATGTTTCGTATTTGAGGAAGTGTTTGGCCAATGAGTCAAGTGTTATTCCAATTGAGGATGTGAGCATTAATCCTCAGAAAAGAATAGTGGATGAACCAGTAGCGATACTCGAAAGAAAGCAAAAGAAACTTCGCCGAAAGTTGATTGATCTCGTGTTGATTAAATGGAAGCACAACCATGGTGAAAGTTTAACTTGGGAGACCGAGTCGGTGATGAAAGAGAAATATCCAGATTTGTTCACTTCTGAGGCGATTCCGAGGACGGAATCCTCTTAAGGGGGAGGTAATTGTAACATCCCAAACGTTTTATGTTTGACTATTTGACTTTCCGTTAGTTAACGTTAGGTCTATTATGTTTATGTGCCTTATAAGGGATTATGTGATTAAATGCTTATGTGTTTAATATGAAATGAAGTAAAGTGAATTAAATGAAAGTAATTTAAAGTAAAGTATGAAAGTTAAGTGCTTGTTAGATCGTTAAGTCTCCCGGTAAGTTAATTAAGCTACGAAAGTAAAGTTTAGGAAGTCGAGGGGCCTATGGGCACTAAAGGAAACTTATGGTCAGGAGTTTAAGGTCTAGTGAGACCCCAATAGCTGCAAATTTTCGTGATTAAGCCCTAGGAACAGATCCCCTCCCTCTCAAGACAAGTTTTCTCCAAGAATCAATCGTTTCGTGTCGTTTCGATCAAGTTTGATTAAGATTTCGAATCCTCGAAGTCATCTACAGGTATTATGGCTGATCTTACTCTTAAATCTGATCATGTATGTCTTAGTAGTGATTTCGATCCAGGCCATAGGGTTTGGGTTGGGTTATTTGATCAAACGTTTATTGAATTCATGTTGTTCGGGTGTTTTAAAGATTGTGTATTAGAGTATGGTGGAGCATGGGATGAACACTTGAAATTGATCGAATTCACTTATAATAACAGCCACCATGCAAGTATTGGAATGCCACCATTTGAAATGCTTTATGGTAGGAGATGTAGGACTCCGAGTTGTTGGATGGAACCCGGTGAAAAGCAGTTTACGGGTCCTGAAATCATTGAAATCTCAGCTGAAAAAGTTAATGTGGCAAAGGAAGCACTCCGTGTGGCTAGAGAACGACAAAAGACTTATGCCGACAAGAAAAGGAAGCCAATTGAGTTCCAAGTTGGTGATTTGGTAATGCTGAAGGTTTCCCCATGGAAAGGAGTAATTCGTTTCGGAAAGAAGGGAAAGCTAAGCCCACGTTTCATAGGACCTTTCAAAATTCTGAAACGTATCAAGGATGTAGCTTATCAATTAGAACTACCCCCAGAATTGGATGGAATTCACCACACATTTCATGTTTCGTATTTGAGGAAGTGTTTGGCCAATGAGTCGAGTGTTATTCCAATTGAGGATGTGAGCATTAATCCTCAGAAAAGAATAGTGGATGAACCAGTAGCGATACTCGAAAGAAAGCAAAAGAAACTTCGCCGAAAGTTGATTGATCTCGTGTTGATTAAATGGAAGCACAACCATGGTGAAAGTTTAACTTGGGAGACCGAGTCGGTGATGAAAGAGAAATATCCAGATTTGTTCACTTCTGAGGCGATTCCGAGGACGGAATCCTCTTAAGGGGGAGGTAATTGTAACATCCCAAACGTTTTATGTTTATGGGAGACTATGGGAGGTTGCAAAGGGATATACTACTTACCATTTATGATGTATAACATGCTTATGCAGGTTGCAAAGGTATGAGGTAAGTAAGTACACATGAAATGATGAGATGTTTAAATTATGTGACCATGAAATGATGAAATGTTATGATATGTGTGATTGCATGTGTGGCTTGATCACCTAGTCACTAGTCCTTTGATTAGGATTGCCATGTTCACGTGCACGTTAAGGGCCCTAAAGTAAACGATGATATGTGATTAGCTTAGGTGAAAGTGTAGCCTAAACTAATTAAGCGATTAAAGTCTCGAGCATTATGTAAAGTCTTGTGTTAAGCTTAACCCGTGCTAGCTCTTCGGGGCTGGTGCGTACGTGGTCACTTGAGTTGCTCCTTGTGGCATAGTTACGTTTGAGTATTCCGGGTGAAGTAACTAACCACCAATGCGTAAAGGCATAAACGGTTTATTCAGTTGGATTGACTTTGTCATTCCTTAACGACGCCGATGGACCACCTATTGGTTTACCCATCATGTCGGGTGTGAGGACTCCATGTATGGTCTATGACCGCCTACACACAACCCCACATCCCTATGCAAGTGGCATAAGTCACTTAGCCTACGTCTTGGCAAAGGAATAAAGAAAGAAAGATGAAGAAAGAAAGTATAGGCACACTTTAGGACATGTTGAACCTAATGTGTATCTTATGATGTTATGTATGTGTGTGATATTAACTTAAAATGCAGATTTTGTTAATATATGAAATTGGCAAACGTTTTCAAGTTATGTTATCTTACTTAGCTAATTTTATTAGCTAACACTTGTTCTTTGAAAATGTTGTGCCTTCAGGATAATCAAGTGAGCTAGGCGAGGATTAGCTTGGTGAGACTTGGGTAGACGAATAAAGGAGCTTAGCTAAGACATTAAACGCTTAGACTTCCTTTTAGCCTCTTGTTTGGCTATTTCATTTATGATTAAAGACTTGTATTAATGTGGCATTTATGTTGGTGCCAAAGCTTGGATTTACTTTTATTGTTTGATGATGCTAGTAGTAACACCAAATTTTAAAGGTACCATCCGTTACGGATGGGGCAGATTTTGAAAGTGATCCTTTCCGCTTATTTTAAACGCCGTTTGGCAAAGTTTTGAAAAATCCAAGTTTTTAAACGACGGGTGTTACAAGTATTTTTTTTTTAAAAAATATGCACCGCATGGGTATTTTATGCGCCGCATAAAATTGAGCAAAATCGTACAGGAAGTTTCATGCGAATGAATATGCACCGCATGAAAAATCCATGCACCGCATGAATCATAAAACCCCATTTATGCACCGCATGAAAAATCCATGCACCGCATAAATGGGTCTGACAGAACCAAAACCCATTTTGACACTTTTCATTTACTTACAAACTTTTTATACACAAACACAAGCTTCATTACGCAACATATTTGAGTTCAAACATGTAAATGACACAATTACAAACATAGTTATAATAACCATTTGAACCAACATTCTCAAATACGACCAAATGGGTCTTTTACCCAATTTGACGCTTTTCAAGTCAAACTATACAAGTTTATAACCAAAAGAGCTTCACATGGAGCAACTTGCAGAAATGTACCAAAACAAAGCTTTACCAACAAAACCAAATGGATCATGAGCCATGAATGAGGTGGGATGACTAAGTATAAACCAAAATACCATCTTCCGCAAAGGGTCACAATACCTTCAACCTACTAGCAACTTCAAGCTCAAAACTTTAATCAGCTAATCACTAGTTCCTTTTTTCGGAACCACCTATAAAATGGGTAAACAACTAAAAAGTAAGCGAATGCTTAGTGATGTGCTAAATCGAGTTTAAAAATTAAAACTAGAAATACCTTGAAACTCACTACTACACACTATCGGGCAGTGGACCCGATCGTATGCAATATAGTTATAAAGTAAGTCCAGGTTCGTTCACGGGGATTGGTTTGAATCATTGTTTAGTAAAATGGTTTGGAAAAAGGGTGTTGCTTTGATTCTCTCTTCGACAATAACTTTTAAGGACAAAACGCATAAAGTAAAGGTAAACTCAAACAATAATGGTAAAGATCATCCACCTTGACTTCGCTAAACTTCAAACATGATTGCATACAATTAAGACCAAATTCAGTAAGAGTTGACAAGATAATCGTGAAAGAATAAAATGCTCGCGTGGTAC
>CM067168.1:89782505-89830422 GCA_034093135.1 Erigeron breviscapus | reverse complement strand
ACACACTTAACAAAACACTCTAGATCTATACATTATTAATATAACAATTCCCATTTGTCGGTGGTGTGTGATGATCTACTGTAGCAAGTTAATGCAGAAAAAAATTACTTTTTTATTGCTACCATCATCTAAACAAAACAATGCCTTCCAGATACATCCTTTTCACCATGTGAAAACATCTGCCACATGGCCAAAGAATTTCACACCTTCTCAAATTCGTTTCAATATGAGCAATTTCTTGGCTCAACTAAATGTGAAATCCAAAACGTTAATGGGAAGAATCAATAATTTCTGGGAGCAATCCCCATTCCATTATGCGTTGACTGCTAATCCTCAAGCATTGTATCATCAATACTTGCTTGAATTCTGGTACACTGCTGTGGTGAGTAAAGATGAACAATCCATCTCCTTCACTCTCAATGAGGGCACCAAGAAGTGTGTTATCACTCTTGAGGGGTTCAGAAATTCCATTCATCTGAACTACCTCGAACCTTCCCAGGTGTTTGCTAAAAGACTCAAAGGAGTCAATTTCAGGGAGGTTCTAGTCGCCATCGGTCATGGCGATATGGAGGATGCTGATGGTAATTTGAAGACCTCCGGACACATTTTTATGTCTGGATTTGGCAATTGCTGGAGGTTCTTCTGGACCCAGATTGTGGAAAGTCTTGGTGGCAACCGTGGAGGGTTGGACCAACTTTCACTACCCCAAGTTGAGATGGGGTATTATATTTGGAATGGGATACAGGCAGATTTTGCTGAGATTCTTTTCTCTCAGCTCATCACAAAATTGAAAGGAAAAAGAAGCCTGCATATCGTCTTTCCAAGATTTCTAAGCTTGTGTTTTATGGATATACTTGGAGAAGCTTATAATGAAGCTGGACCTGAAGCTTCTGTACCTGAATATGGCAGAGATTTCTCAAAGGCATCTACTGCTGAAAATGAGCCTAAACTCTCCTCTGCAATGCTTCAGGTATTCAATAAAACTGTCTCAGCCACACTAGCTGGTTCAGAAAGGTCACTAAGTGGGCTACAAAAGAATGTAGGACCCGTTAGTCGACCTAAAGAAAAGTTGCCAATCGTTAAATCTGGTAACGATGCACCTGCTTCTGCAGATGTTGAACCAGAATCTGGTGAGGGTACTAGTGACCCAAACCAGGGCATATCTGACCAGATTGCAAAAGTGAATGCTTTCTAGGATGACGATGAGCTACCTCAGGAGAATCTTGATTCTCTTGCTGACTTTGAGTTTGACGAGGGATTATTGGAGGCGAATCAATCTGATTCTGAGCCAGCCACCATCCTCGCAAACGCCCCTCCTCCCCCAGAAATCCAACAAGAACAAGACAATGAGCCTTATGTTCCACCACCACCATCTCATCAAAATCCAATTTTCCACCAGGCACTACTCCTGCATATGTCACCGATCCCACTTTCACTCCATCACTTCAATTTCTTCACCCCCAAATTCATAACATCCCACCGCCTATCAACTATGATGCCCCAATAGAGAAGGACTTGGATTCTGAGACAGAATCTGAGAGTCCAACCGATTTACAAATGAATAAAGTACTGAAAGGGCTTGGTAAACTACCATTTGTTGCTCCTGCTTCTGCTCAGCCCCCACCTCCTTTAAATATAGAAGCACAGTTAGAGAAAACACAAACCGAAGTCCAAAGCCTTATTCTTAGGGTCGAGGATTTAACCAAGTCTCTAACTGCCAATACTAGTTCAGTGGCTGATATGAAAGGTGCTCAGATGTTCCTTGGAACTGAGTTAACCAAGGTTGCTGGAAATGAAGGACTAGTAGTTGGGAAGCTGAATGAGTTGGTGATGACTTGCAACAAGGTGAGCTCTGCAATCAGAGAAGCCTTCAGGTTAACCAAAAGAGATGTGCAAGCTTCGGTAGTTGCCAACTTGACATCTAGTGTTGAGCTGTTGAAGCAAGAGTTTATGGCTGTTGGAAGTGAAGTTCATGAGTTGGTTCAGAAGCCAAGTGTCAATGAGAAAGAACTTGGGACTTCTATTAGTGCTGGTATTTTGGAGAATCTGAAGTCTGAGCTCACTCAGAACTTAACTGCTCAGATTTCAGACTCTATTTCTGAGAAGGTTTGTATGGAAGTTAGAATGATGATTGCTGAACTGACCAAAGACACAAATGACAAAGTGGACAAGGCTGTAAATGAAGTAAAAGATTCAGTGTCCAAGCTTGAAGGTTCAGTTCAGAATCAATCCAACAAGTTAGAAGAAATTCTAACTCTTCTGAAGAAAGAAACTGTTGTTGCTCCTCCTCCCCCTGCTTCCTTCACTGAAGAAGATAGACAAATGTTGAAGGATGTAAAAGATAAAGAAGCACTGAACCTTAATTCCTCGTTCAGATTAAGGGCTCAGTTTGCTACAATGGCAAAGGGTATGTGTGATTGCCTTGAACAACAAAGTTGGGAACCACTGAAGGCAATTAAAACTGCAGTTGAGCTTTATGCTAAAATGCCTTTAGAGATTCCCAAAGGGGGAAGTGTGCCTATTGGTTTGCTAGCAAGCACTCAAGAAATGATTGAAGCAACCAAGAAGCAAACTGAGGGACCATCTGGTAGCACCTCAGTTCAGGGGAACAAGTTCAGAAACCTGAATCTGAAGCTGGAAAGAAAGATAAGGGAAAGGCCCAAGTGGTGGCAAAACCAACAAAGAAAAATGCTAAGGGTTCTGGTTTGGTTGTTGGTGAAAACGTTGATGAACAAGGCTACCCACTTCATGATCCAAATGCTGATAGCAAGAAATTAGAGACTTTGCAGAAGCAAGTCTCTAATCAATTTATTATGTGGGGAGAGAATAAGGAAAGAGAAAGGGTTCAACACCAGAAAATGGGAACCCTTGATCACATTGATGCTGCAGCTCTTGATCTCTCACTAGAAAGATATCAGAAAATCAAAAATGATCCAAGAGTGCAGAAGGCTGTTGTCGAAATGCTCGAATATGAATATGGGGTAAACTACTCTCCCTTAGAACAAAAGCTGGACCATTTAACTTTCAAAATGTCCATTGAGGACTTGGTAAAAAATAGAGAAAAAGAAATGGCCATAAAGAAGAAAGAGATTCTGGCTGGAGTTCTGAAGGTAGAAAAAGAGTTGTCCAGACCACCCACAAAGCCCAGAACTGGAACAAGGATTGCAAAGAAAGATTCTCGTGATGTTGTCTTTACTTCACACAAACCAATATATGATGATGCTGCTGAGATCCAAAGGAAACATGAAAAGGATCAGTATGATCATTATATGAACCATCGATCGCATCCAGCCAAAATCATTGATATGGAAGTTACAAAGGCTGATGGATTGAAGTTATTTGACTTGATTGTGAAAAGTGAAGGTAGGGCAGCTGAAGAATATAATCAAGTTTCAGTTCATGAATTTGGGATTTCAGAGCATAGGAAGATGATCCAGATTCTGAGGGGGAAACCAAAATCTGCCTTGACTGGTGCATGGTTAGCAAGAATACAACAAAAGATGCAAGCCAAGGTAGAAATTGAAAGCAGATTGTTTGGTAAAAAGGACCATTCTCCACTGAAGAGGAAACCTACTGAAGCACCTTCTGGTTCAAGGCATGCAAAGAAGTAGTTCCTTTTTCAGTTTATCATTTACGTGTAATATATTTACATTTGTAACATTCATTTCAGTTTGTATATATATGTTGCAACTTGTAACCAATAAGTAGATGATAAGTTTAAGTTAGAAAAACCAAGTAAAATTATGAGACATCAATGATCTATAAGATGTACTTAGAAAATTTTTACAACTTAAACAAAAACTTGCATTTCAGACTTACAAACATGTATAGATAGAAGTCTGAGATGCATGCACTATTTTAGAACAAATAGGGGGAATTTGTTAGGTCGGAAATCGACCAAGTATAATTTGTTCAGAAATAACTTGAAGTTTAGTGAAGACGTCTGCACAGAATTCTGAGATGTCTCAGAATTCCTTCACTGAAGCTTCACTTCAGTTCAGATCGAGATAAATCTGAAGCATTCATTCTGAAGTCAAAGACTGAAGTATGAAGAAGAGAATCATCTCAGAAGCGAGCAAAGAGTGATTCTACCAGATCGAAGACTGAAGCATCTCAGTATAAAGTATTAACAACACTTTACACTGATTACGAGGAAGACTTTTTACTTTACATACCTTTATCCAGTTAATAGATTTGTCTATTAATAAAAGGTACAAGGTAAAAGTATAAGGTTGGAACATAGTACTATAAGTCACATCAACTGACTTATATACTCTTCCTAGTTGAGCACATAAGGAATTAGATTTAATTCCTTAAATGCTCACAACCACATTTGTACGATCTTGTCCACATCATCATGGACTTGGTCTATAAATACAAAGTCTTCTCACAACTTGCAAAATGCTTGAAACTTTAGCATTGCAACTTGTGAGATATACTCTAAGTAAACTTACGAGTATTTCCAAGTTATTTAGATCACTTGTTTTTCAGGATTGTTTAGATACTTACACTTGGGTGTTTATCTTTGTTCCGCAACAATCCTTGTATTTGTTTATATATCAATAAATCAAATACATTAGAAAGGAAACAACGTGTCTCAATGCTACATACTTGATTATACATATATATATCTTATATAGTTTCAGCCATTTAGTTCTTGTTATTTACTTTAAGTCAATTGCTTTTTGTTATCCATATCTGGATCGTAAACTTAACTTGTCCATCAAGATTAGTTGTACTTGCCAGTCGGGTTTAGTTAATCATCTATATTTGGGACTCACAATTTCCCGCAAAAGCTCGGCCACGAGGTTGAGCTTGTTGACCTTGTTGGCCACGGTTTTGGTTTGGTCTGGCGATTTGAAGTTGATTGGGATGAACCGCCACTTCAACCTGTTGTCCAACCCATTGTGGACAATTATTCCGGTAGTGATTGGGGCTTCCACATCCAAAGCAGGTACCCCATGGGAAGTTGCCTTGAGGACGAACGGCTCGAAGAGGTGCTACATTCAATGGTGCCGCTTTCGGTGCTCTACAATCTTTAGCCTCGTGCCCGGGTCGATTACAATTAAAGCAAGTCCCACATTGGATAGCGGGGGAGTGATGACGATTACACTTTGCACAAAAGGGGTGAGGTCCTAAGTAAGTTTTCCTCGTTGGCTCCACCGCCGCCATAACCCTACCCCGATCAGCACCATTTGGGTCAAACCTGCCCGCCTTTCTTGCCTCACTAGATTCTCCAACTTCTTTCCTTTTTGATGAGGCTTTACTCAATACTCCACTTCTCAGCAAGTCCTCGGTAATACTACCGGCACGGTTTATAGCTTCTGCCAATGACGTAGGCGTGACCGAATTTACTAGAGAACGGACTTGTGGAGTCAAGCCCAAAACAAATTTATCAATGGCCCGGGGCGCGGGATCCACCAAGTGAGGAACGAGGGTAGACAAATCTTGGAATCGTCTAATATAGCCCTTGTAGTCAGCCCCGTCCATTTTAAGATGGACAAACTCTATGGTTAGATTTTGTAGTTCATAGGGTGGGCAAAACTTCTCTGTCACCAAGCTCTTGAAATCGGCCCATGGCAAGTTATAGGTCCGACCCAAGGTTATCTCTTGGTTCCACCAGCTCAAAGCATCTTCCTTGAACATACCAGATGCATAAGTAACCCAATCATCATATGTGCAGTGACTTCTCTCAATCACCGCCTCAATCTTCTCAAACCATCGTATACAATCCACGGGACCACCCATGCCATCAAACTCCAGTGCCCCGCAATTCTTGAAGTCCTTGAATTGATACCCTTGACGGTAAACTCCATGTTGGTTATACATGGGGATATGGTTATCAACTCCCACCGGTTCCTCTTCATCTCCCACTACAACTTGAGGTTGTGCACCCTCATTGTTTACATTTTGCGGAACTTCAACATTTTGAGGCTCATTAGGTTGTGCCCCATTGTTCCCTCTAAGGGATGCCGTGACCTGAGCAATTATAGTTGGCATGATGTTGGTGACCGTTTGAGCGATCACCTCTGCCAAGGTCGGCCCGGGGGCCTCACCACGACCTCTACCTTGGCCCCTACCACGGCTTCTACCACCTCGGCCTCCTTGAGCTTCCGGTTGAGGCTCTCGAGAGTTAGCCCTATAGTCAGTTCCGGTTCTTCTTGGTCTCACCATTTCTATAATGCAAGTAACACGTTGACCCGTTGGTTAGTCTCGGAATGCTCACATGTTAGTCACACAAGTAGTCAATGCCCTCGTGTCGATATAATACACTCATTTCATATCATTATGCTAAGGCAAGAGTGCTAGAATCCTAAGGGGATTGTTATTACTTATCATACAATCAATCAATTAACACAAGTGGTTCAAAGTATAATCCGAGTTCGATATGCTCTCTAGTTATTGACCGGGTATGTATACAGGGTGTACCATCGGCTAACCCTCCACCCAATCAACTTCCATTAAGCATATCGGTTCCTTATTATACCCTAAGCCATGTATGTGCAATCCGTGATGTCATTAACTTGTTATAATGTTGGGTGACCGTAAAATAGTTGATCAGGCTCTTTTAGGGTTGCCACAATATTATACTAAGTTAATACCATAACTTCATTTTGCCTTAAATCATAAAACTATCATCAATTAATAACAACAATAATAATCCATATCAACTACAATCAAGTTCAATCAATGCACACATTAACTACATTGTACTCATTCCACGTTCATCACATTGAATTCAAGTCATCACATAAGTGGTCTTAACTACGAACTCACAATATACACTTTTTAGGGTTCACAATATTATACTAAGTTAATACCATAACTTCATTTTGCCTTAAATCATAAAACTATCATCAATTAATAACAACAATAATAATCCATATCAACTACAATCAAGTTCAATCAATGCACACATTAACTACATTGTACTCATTCCACGTTCATCACATTGAATTCAAGTCATCACATAAGTGGTCTTAACTACGAACTCACAATATACACTTTTTAGGGTTCACAGAATTCACGTTGCACACAAATTTCCTAACCATGCATACTATATGAAGAGTTTTAACTTAAGCCGTAGTCTAGGTCAAACCGCCTAATTCTCTACGACCTGCATAGGCCACCATTCTGTAACACCCCAAGCCAAGGGCTTGAAATATTACGGAAATCATATAGCACAAGGTGGAATTAGTGTAGAACATGAACTAAATGCAAACAAAGGATCCAGTGAATCCATAAACAAGACAATTCGAGTACAGAAGTATGAGAAACAAGTAGTCATCAAGTTTACAAAAGAGACAACGTCAAAAGATGACTATTGGTCAATCATAAAGCAAATGTAGGTGATGAATCCTTGATTCATATAAGTCAAGTATAACAAGGCGTATATGTCCATTCCAAACACATTCCCAACATCCATCAATTCCCCTAAACAACGCGTACATACACTTCGGAGGGTTTTACTTTCATCAAGTTCTAGATGCTTATGTATAGGGTCACCCGCAGCCTTCCCACCACATCTACAACTCATTAAAGGTATCATCATCTTCCATGTATGTACAACTATCCTAATCACGATATCAAATTACTACAAGATCTTAAGGGTAAAGTAATTTCGTATAATAAATGAGCACGAGAAATATCATCGTCAAATCATGTATCATACGTGTGTAAGACCATAATGCATATCAAATGCGTGTCAATAACGTCACCGATGCAACTATAAAAGTATGCTTGAGGGTGTACCATATAAGTCAAGTATAACAAGGCGTATATGTCCATTCCAAACACATTCCCAACATCCATCAATTCCCCTAAACAACGCGTACATACACTTCGGAGGGTTTTACTTTCATCAAGTTCTAGATGCTTATGTATAGGGTCACCCGCAGCCTTCCCACCACATCTACAACTCATTAAAGGTATCATCATCTTCCATGTATGTACAACTATCCTAATCACGATATCAAATTACTACAAGATCTTAAGGGTAAAGTAATTTCGTATAATAAATGAGCACGAGAAATATCATCGTCAAATCATGTATCATACGTGTGTAAGACCATAATGCATATCAAATGCGTGTCAATAACGTCACCGATGCAACTATAAAAGTATGCTTGAGGGTGTACCATATAAGTCAAGTATAACAAGGCGTATATGTCCATTCCAAACACATTCCCAACATCCATTAATTCCCCTAAACAACGCGTACATATACTTCGGAGGGTTTTACTTTCATCAAGTTCTAGATGCTTATGTATAGGGTCACCCGCAGCCTTCCCACCACATCTACAACTCATTAAAGGTATCATCATCTTCCATGTATGTACAACTATCCTAATCACGATATCAAATTACTACAAGATCTTAAGGGTAAAGTAATTTCGTATAATAAATGAGCACGAGAAATATCATCGTCAAATCATGTATCATACGTGTGTAAGACCATAATGCATATCAAATGCGTGTCAATAACGTCACCGATGCAACTATAAAAGTATGCTTGAGGGTGTACCATATAAGTCAAGTATAACAAGGCGTATATGTCCATTCCAAACACATTCCCAACATCCATTAATTCCCCTAAACAACGCGTACATATACTTCGGAGGGTTTTACTTTCATCAAGTTCTAGATGCTTATGTATAGGGTCACCCGCAGCCTTCCCACCACATCTACAACTCATTAAAGGTATCATCATCTTCCATGTATGTACAACTATCCTAATCACGATATCAAATTACTACAAGATCTTAAGGGTAAAGTAATTTCGTATAATAAATGAGCACGAGAAATATCATCGTCAAATCATGTATCATACGTGTGTAAGACCATAATGCATATCAAATGCGTGTCAATAACGTCACCGATGCAACTATAAAAGTATGCTTGAGGGTGTACCATATAAGTCAAGTATAACAAGGCGTATATGTCCATTCCAAACACATTCCCAACATCCATCAATTCCCCTAAACAACGCGTACATACACTTCGGAGGGTTTTACTTTCATCAAGTTCTAGATGCTTATGTATAGGGTCACCCGCAGCCTTCCCACCACATCTAAAACCCTTTGAAGGCATAACCGACTTCCATATATGCACTACTATCCTAAATTAACTCACCATATCACAATCATATACGAATCAATCAAGCGTGTCCTTAGATCCATCAATTTGTCAACAAACAAATCAAACAATAAAGCACGTATGTTTACACTTTTCAGCCCGAATCTTAAATGAGTAGGGAGCTACAGAACTCACCTTGTTCGGCAAAAGAAGCTAGTATTGTTAATATAAGATTATAAGCGAGTATTGGGCTCCACGCGTCCACAACCTATCAATGTACATCATAATACCATAAATGTCAACTCCACAATCTTAAACAAGTTGATTCAGTAAGTTTAAGTCAAGTCACAAACTCATAAACGCTTCTACAACTTTACCGAGTAAAAAACAAGATACTTTGACTCGACATTTTTAGAAATGGAATTGAATTCACTTCGAAAGGATGGTACCATGAGAAAGTAGACTCTCTCACGATCCCAACGGTAGGTCATACATCTAAAACGGAATTACGGATCAAAAGTTATTAATGTTTGAAAACTGACGCGCGAAACTGAACTCGCGGCGCGAGAAAAGTCCCTGAACCCCAAAATTCAAGTCTCGCGGCGCGAGGGGAAGGGGTCGCGGCGCGAGGTTCTGCTACTCTGCACATTTCCAGCCCCAAACACGATTCCAAGTTCACCCAAAACCCATTTTAACTTCCCAGATTGACCAAGGTACCTTTCTAACTCGTTTTTAAGCATAAATACACATATATAAACATATTTGGACTCAACCCACTTCATAAATCTACTTCAAACATCAATTTCAAGATCAAGATTCGGTTTTAATTCATTAAACCCTACATAAACCCTATTTTCAGTTTTAATCCGATTTGTGACCCGAAATGACTTGGGTTCAACTAGAAATATGTAAATAAACATAAGTTAGTGAATATGGGATGAGTTTAACTTACCAAAATCTTCTTCTTATGTTCAAACCCGAATTTGAGCTAAATGGGTAGAAATCTTGCACTTAGAATCTAAGTCTTGATATGATGAAGATGATGATGATCTTGTATTGAATTTGGTTCAATAACAGTAAATGATGCAGATGTAATTTGAGAGAAAAGATGAGAGACTTGTGATCTTGGATTCACCAAAGTGAATGAGAGAAAGAGAGATAGGAGGGAAAGAAGGAAGGGTTGTTGAAATGAATGGCCAAGGAGGGTGAAGGGTGGCTGATGGGTCGTGGGTATTGCCCATGGGTCGACCGGTTTCCCTTTTCAAGTTAACTCACATGTCGTCTTGCATTGAATCGTACATTAAGTCATACACCCGACCCATCAAGCATAATACTTATTCATTTCAATCCCAAAATAATTTCCATTATCTCATCAATTAAGATCATTAGTCAAATTACACATAAAGTTAAAGGGTCAAATCTCACGGATGTTACACAATGCATATGTACTTATGGAATTGTCCAATATCAAATGCCCTATCTCTCAATACATCAAAAATGTATCATCATTTGTTACAAGAATTCTGGTGGACAGCAGAATATGATGATTCCACAAAATGTATTGAAGGAACTGTCCTCAGAGGCAACAAAACTGTTAGTATAGATGTGGTTGTTGTAAGAAGTGTGCTGAAGTTGGATTACAAAAAGGATGATAAGAAGTATGATTCACCAGCAACAACTGATCAATGGAAGAAGATGCTCCTAGATTGTGGGTACAATTTTCTAAATAAGATGAGGAAGAAAAGAAAAGGTTCCAAGCAATCCAATGAAGAAAGAGCTGCCAGGTACCTATCATTATACGTTAGGGACCATCATTCAATGTCTTGGAGGAAATTCAGGCTCATTCAACCAGGCCAGTCAGTACAACATGCAGATCATGGAAGCTTTAGTCATTGGAAGAAGAATTGATTTTGCTGCTGTCATATTTGCTGATATGATCAACAAGGTAACTCACAATCCAAGAGTTACTACTGCACCTTTTTCAAGATTCTTTTCTTCCATTATTAAGTATCAAATAGGAAAAGATCTATATCATCAGCCTAAATATGCTTTTCAAAAACCAGCAAAATTAAATGCACAAATTTTTAAAGTAAAAGCTTTGGGACATATTGCTCAACTTTCCCCATACATCAGAAAGTTTTTAAGTACAAAGTTTCCTGACACATACCCCAATCCTGAATCACTGCTGGGAGCTCAAAAGAATGGGGACGCCTCAGTGAGTCAGTCTGCTCACAATTTGCCAAAAGGGGGTGCTCTGCTGATAGAACCATCAGCGAGACCAACATCCCCAATCACTCGCACCATGGCAAGAGCATCAACATTTCAAGAATCACAACCTTCTGCTGTCCAAAAACAGCCTAAGGCACCAAAGGGCATCGAATTGTTTAAGAAAAAGTCCTCAACGCCCAAGGACATAGTAACCCAAACCACCCCACCAGCAGTTTCCAAAAAGACTGCTGGCGAGCAAAGGCAACAGCAAGCAGCCTCTTCGAAAATTTTTGTAGGTAGAAGAGGTGAAGATAAAGGGTCACCCAAACCCATTAGATTTGAGTCAATGAAACAACCGATCGCCATATCTTCTCAGCCACCTGTGTCAGCACTTCTTAAGGGATTAACTAAATCACAAGTTAATCCTGAAGTTGCGATCTCTGTTCCTGATGAACCAGCTGATAAAACACAATTAGCTGGTGAGGGACCACAATCAACTCAAATTGATCCATTTTTTACAGAACAAGGAGACCAGGAGATGGTAACTACTCATGAAGCATCAGCAGATTCTTCATCATCATCCTCTTTATCACTTAATTTTGATATGCTGCTAGGAGGATCTGCACAAAAGGAAACGGAGTTTGGTTCCATTCAGAAAACCACTGATGAAGAAAGTGATGATGATGAAACAGAAGAAGTTTTTCCTACTGGACTTGTGTTAAGAGGAAGAAAGGGAAAGCCATTAGTTGCTGAAACAACAACAGAAAGAATTGATGATGTACTGTTGACAAGGGTTGATTCTCCACCACATCCTCCCATGCCAAGACCACCAGCAGATCATCCAGCCCCATTCTCACTTTTTACCCAACAATTACATAAACCATTAGATTTTGCTGACAAATATCATAAAAAATTTGCAGTAACAATCGAAAAAGTCAAACAACTCAACCTTCAATCTGCAACAATTCCACCATCAGTTTCAATTTCCACACCTCCAATTGTTCACTCACAAAAACAACAATCAGCAGACCCTGAAAAGAAATAAGAAAAAGATGTCAAACCAAAATGGCTTACAATGAAAGATCTGCTGGAAATGTTGGAACAAATAAGAAGAACAGTTGATTTACATGGAGATGTGTTGGCTAAGGTAGGTGATGAAGTAGCTTACACCAACACCTTTACCTCTTTGGAAAGTTTTCAAATGGCAGGAAATGTGGGTAAAATTCTAGCATTATGGAAAGATCTAAAAGCATCATTATTGTCAAAACCAGAAACATTTGCCAATGATTTCAAGAAGGGAGTGGAAAATGTATTTCAAGGTTTTACAAATACATTGCAAGAAAAGAAGATAGAAAAGCAAGAAGTGAAGGAGCTGATTTCAACTATCAGCACCATTGAGAAGAGTTCATCATCACTAATTTCAAAAATGACAGAATATTCTGATGAAGTTAAGCTACTTAGAGATGCTCTAATTCACCATGATGAGGTTCTGGTAGATTATATCAAAACTATGAATCATAACTCTACTCATATTGGTGAAATGATCAAAGTGCTGAATGGAGTAACTGCTGTCATTAAGGAGAACTTGTACACTAAAGATGAAAAAGAAAAGCTTGAACAAGTCTCCAAAGACACAGGAAATTCTCAATATACTCAAAGCTCAACATCAATCCTCAACTGCTACTCTTTCTGGTCAAAATCAAGCGGTGGAACAGCTGGTAGTGGAACCTGCTGGTGATATGTCAGCAGTTTCCAAGGGGGAGAAAATGGCCACCTTTCCGTCACTATTAACTCATGATGTTCAGAACTGGCAACAGAATGATACATTCTTGGATGATGTAGATCCACCAGCAGCATCTAAGAGGGAGATTCCTGAAGTTGTTATGACAGAAGTTGAAGAGGAAACAGCAGCAGCAGTTGACATCAACCAATCTCTGAACATTGAAGATTATTCATCTCCAACTGGTGTTCTTGTTGAAAAAGGAAAAACTCCAAAAAAAAAAAAAAAAAAAAAAAAAAAAAAAAAAAAAAAAAAAAAAAAAAAAAAAAAAAAAAAAAAAAAAAAAAAAAAAAAAAAAAAAAAAAAAAAAAAAAAAAAAAAAAAAAAAAAAAAAAAAAAAAAAAAAAAAAAAAAAAAAAAAAAAAAAAAAAAAAAAAAAAAAAAAAAAAAAAAAAAAAAAAAAAAAAAAAAAAAAAAAAAAAAAAAAAAAAAAAAAAAAAAAAAAAAAAAAAAAAAAAAAAAAAAAAAAAAAAAAAAAAAAAAAAAAAAAAAAAAAAAAAAAAAAAAAAAAAAAAAAAAAAAAAAAAAAAAAAAAAAAAAAAAAAAAAAACTCCAGTTGAAAGTCCAGCAGTTTCTGTAGATGTTTCAGACAAAGAAGTGAAGAAAATTATGAAAGATCAAAGAAAGAAGTTAGCTGAACAAGCAGAAAAACTGGCAAAAGTCAAGGAAGGTGAAGGGTCAAGTAATACAGATCCAAAAGATTTAGCAGCAGCTCTTGGAACTTCAACTGATCAAGAAAAGAAGAAGGTTCTAGATCCTGGTCAACCAGAAGCAGAACAGCTTGTAACAGCAATAAATATGAGCTTGGAAGAGCTGAACAAGGCAAAGAATTTGGCCATTCAAACAGAAGCAGAAATTCAAGCAACGGCAGAATTACTTGAAAAGGAAGCAAGAGAAGTAGCTTTAGGTTCATCTGACAAAGAATTAGAAGAATATCACAAGAAGTTGCCAATCAGAGAATCTCAAGCAATGATTTTTCAGTCAGTTGAAAAGAAGAAGAGAGATAGAGAGAGGGTGAAGCAGGAGAAGATGGAAAATTATTTCAAATTAATCAAGAATCGATCAGCACCTCAGTCAATCACAAGTGTGACCATCACTCCACACTCAAACAGAAAAGGCACCAATCTTAGCATCAAAAGGCATGGAGTGGGTCAGAATCAAGTACTTGGTGATGTTCAAGAAAACCAACTTGGAGTAACTGAATGGATGGAAATATATCAGTTGCTGCCTCAAAAGAAAACCCAAACAGCATATTTACTTCAACAAAGGTTAAACAAGTACTTTGAAGAAATTGCGAAGATGGAGTCCAAGCTGGGTATCACTAATTTTGTCTTAAAAATTTCTCCTTTATCATTTCAAGTACAAAAACCACCAGTCAGCAAGAAAAGGAAAGTTCAAACAGCAGCAGCAGAAGAATTTGAAGAAGTGCTCATCAACACCAACTTGCCAGAAGGAGTTCCAGTTGGAAATCATGGTGATGTGATCAAAACCCCTGAAGTAGGTATGTTTTATCAAAACTTCAGTGAAACAATGAGATTCTATAGAACATCTGATCTCAACATCACCACCTCAAAAGCACTTCTTGACTTGTATCATGTGTGTATCTCCACAAGCAAAGACGTTCTGTTTTTATCATTGCTACTTGAAGAAATCAACAAAAGTAAGGACGGACCACTCATCAAGCAATTCAAAAAGGGAGAACTAGAGGTCAAACCATAGGATGAGTTCAGAGTTGAAAAACTTTGTTGTAATCTTACTTTTGTTGTAATAAAATGAACTCTTTGAAAAGAAGCATTGATGTGTAAAATCGAGTTTAAAATTAAAAACAAGAAATACCGATTAACTGACTACTACACACTCTCGGGCAGTGGACCCGTTCGTATGCAATATAGTTTAAAGGTAAGTCCAGGTCGAATCCACAGAGACTGATTAAAAGCAAGCGAGTTTAATGTAGTTTTAAAAAGATTGGATTTTAAGGACTCTCGTCACATTGGAATTGAAAGCAGTTAGTTATTTTGTAAAAGTTAGTAATTCCGTAGAATTAATTGAAAAGAGAATTGTTTTATATCAAGATTGATTAAAAGATCATCTACTACAAATTCAGGTTGCACTTAATTGAAGAACCAATTCAAATATGTTGATTAATAATCAGGTCTAGACAAAGAACTCACTAGTTGTACACCTAGCTTAATACCCCATCCGAACCCATTAACCAATTCATTCAATCCTAAAGATCCGGTTACCACCTTCTCTATCAAGATTTATCTAATTGACTAATTTGTTTTGTTATTGTTAAACAATTTCATCTATCGACTTTACCAAATCGTTAACACGTTGAATTCTATTATCTATTGTTGTTTATCAACTCGTTACCACAAGTTAACACCTATTGACTGTACCCAATCAACTAGAACAATGCACTCCTAAACTTAGATACCTCTAAATCATTCATACATCATCAACAAAACAATAGAATAAATAACAAGAACTCAATATATTAAGATCACGACAAAACGTTTAAACAATCAACTTGAATTCATAAGATCATGCAACCAATTTCCATTATATCACTTCATCTAAGTAGATGATGAAAAGTTTAGCTACTCATGACAAGACATATAAAACTAACAACCATCAAATAAATAGAATTCATAGTGATAATTGTATAATAATATAGTCTAACAATTAAGCAGTTAATAGTAATAAAATAGAAGAGAGAATCGAACGAGAATTTGAGTTATGCGACTGCTGTTGATCTCGACAAAAAAACAAACAAAAGCCGAAAGCTTTTGTCTTCTCTTGCGAATGTACGCACCACACCGAAACTCCTCAAGCACCTCAAAATTAATTAGTGAGGTCGGCGGCTGCCTCACCTCACTTGCTGCTCTCGAATTGCCCCCTAAAACCTCACGAACAAAACTCCTCACGAACTCTCTTTTGGCGGCTACAAACTCACGCCCCAAAAAAACCCACACCAGCCGACTTCGTGTATCTCTCGTACCAATCCCCTCCAGAATGTATAAGAATAATGGAATGACATATATATAGTTTTTGTTGACCACGTGGCCTAGTCCCCTTTTCCAAATTCCATTCCAGCCTAAAACTAAAATAGTTTATGACTTTTGTTTTGAGATGGGCCGCTGGCCTTGTTCTTTTCTTTCATTTATTTTGCTCCTCTCAAAAGCCCGTTTCTTCTTGTTGTAATGTGTCAAGCCCATTTCCAAAATAAGTCATAGTCTCTTTATCTATATTATACTTTGGGCCATCCAATTCCATCGAGCTCTATGATCTTTCTTGTACAAATTCTCCACACCAATATTATTAGAAGTCAAAGTCACGACAACATAATAATAATAATAAGAGTAAATTACAATTTTCGTCTCTGTGGTTTGTACCAACTTTCACGTTTCATCCATGGGTTCACGAAATTACGATTTTCATCCCTAAGTTTGGAACTCCGTTAACAATTTTGGTCCACATGACTAACCGACATTAAATAGGTGGCACGTGACATGCACTCCGAGGATAAATTGGTCATTTCCTTTATATTACCTGGACGAAAAATTTAATAAACATCATCTTCATCATCAAATCTTAATAACAAAGAGTTCATCACCAGGTATGGGTACACATTAAAAAAAATCAAAATTCATCTATTTCCAGATTAATTATAAGAAAAATTCATGAAACACCCAAATAATATTCCTGAATGATACATATATATTCATAAAACCAAATAATCCCCATATGTATCTATCTTCTTCCCTAATATTCATCATCAAAAAAAAAAGACAAAATTCATGTGACATCTCTCTTCTCTCTCCTTTCTCTTTTTAATACTTAACCATTCCATTAATCACCACTTCACCATCAACCGGCCACCACCATGACAGTGAAAAGAGGTCACGGTTTCAGATTAGGATTTTGATACAATATCCGGCCAAATCCAAACAATATCCGGCCAAATCAAGTGGGGCCGCTAGAGTGATTAATTAATCATCATCAATTCATCATCGTCATTGTTGAATATAGAATACAAAAACAATACCTGACCAAATCCAAAGTTCCTGATGGGAACGAAGAGCAGAAGTGGTGGCTGGATAATCGCCGCGGGAACTTCCGACCGAGTTAACAGATCTGGGGTTTTGTTAATATTGAAGATTTGAAATATTCACAAAACCCATCTTTGATTTCAGAGAGGAAGTGTGAACTCCTGATTCGCTTACCTTTCGGGATGATTTATGCGATTCGCATCTCCTGATGGTATTATGTAAAGGCCGATTTGTAGGTGACATGTGACGGACATTCATTATTAAGTCTATGGTTTTCATTTCAGAAGACATAAAAACAGGTGATGTTGGGTTTGTTTGTACTATATACAAACTCTTATATGTATACGTTTATATATAAGGAAGGTGATGTCGGTCTAATTTATATATACTCCCCCCGTCCCATTAAAAATATCCAGTTTTGAATTTTCAAAGTCTTTTTTATATAACTTTGACCAAAAATATTTTTATTTGTATTGCATAATACTTGATGAAAGTTATATGAATAGATCGAGGTTTAGATGTGTTTTCATTGGGTATAACTTTCGCCAAGTATTATATAATACAATAAAAAATATTTAAGGTCAAACTTACAAAAAATAGACTTTGAATATTTAAAACTGGACACATTTAATGGGACGGAGGGAGTAGTTGTTAGATTTGTATATTTTTATTTATATATGGTTATTATTATTATTTATATATGGTTTTATTATTATTTATATATGGTTTTTTATTATTTATATATGGTTATTTTATTATTTATATATGGTTATTTTATTATTTATATATGGTTATTTTATTATTTATATATGGTTATTTTATTATTTATATATGGTTATTTTATTATTTATATATGGTTATTTTATTATTTATATATGGTTATTTTATTATTTATATATGGTTATTTTATTATTTATATATGGTTATTTTATTATTTATATATGGTTATTTTATTATTTATATATGGTTATTTTATTATTTATATATGGTTATTTTATTATTTATATATGGTTATTTTATTATTTATATATGGTTATTTTATTATTTATATATGGTTATTTTATTATTTATATATGGTTATTATATAGTTGTTTGATTTGTATATTTTTATTTATATATGGTTTTTATTATTATTTATATATGGTTTTTATTTTTGATGAATTTGATCATTTAATACTACTATTTTGCTTATGTGTACATGTTAGACTTATTGGTTTGATTGAGAGATAATGTACCGAAAAAGTTTGATTATGTATACATATTTCGTTTTAGATCTATTAATTTTATGATTTTTTATTTGATTGGTAAATGAATGATGAAAAAGTGGAAGAAAAATGGAGAAATCTGGAAATGAGTAAAGATGTAATGTTGTTGATGGTGAAGATGATGATGAAAAGACATAAATGCCCTCATGCGCAGGGCACATGACTGGCTTAACGTATTTTTTTAACGTCTGTTAGTCATGTGGACCAAAATTGTTAACAAAATTCCAAACCTAGGGATGAAAAACGTAATTTCGTAAACTCAGGGATGAAACGTGAAAGTTGGTACAAACCATAGGGACGAAAATTGTAATTTACTCTAATAATAATTTATGTAGGCTACTGCGTAGAATATGGCTTCTTTTCTGGTACAACTTTAAAACAAGTCTTTTTAGTATCTTTTATTAGATGACACCATATGAACCTACAATTCATATATATCATATGTTAAGCATCAAAAGTTCATAAAATAAGCATAATCTAAACATAAAAGAGATGATATCGAATAAAATAAATATCTATAAAATAGTCGATATCAAGCATGTTAGCTCATTCAAAAGTATGTTTTAACTCAAGTTAAATAAGGGGAGATTGTTAGTCCTAAAAATGGACTTATGATTTAATTAGTTAAAACATTAGTGAAAAGTACATTTTCTCAGCAGGAATAAAGCTATCATCAAGTATCAGCAGAAATAAACAGTCAGCAGAAGTCGAAGACAGAAACTGACAAAGAGACCTTAAAGATTTGTGGAATAAATCTTTAAGTCTAAATGATTACTTGAAGATACATGAAAAGAGTCATCAGCAGTTCTTACAGATAACTGATGATGACAAGTGAACAAAGACTTAGAAGATTTTTGAGGTTCCAACACTCTTCTAAGACTCCTGCTGGTTCATCAGCAGGTGCTGATTAAAAAAGGACAAAATTGTCTTATCCAGAAGATAAGACAAAAGGAACACAAAGGCATGGGTCCAAAGGTGTCAGAACATGCACTTGTCAAATCACAGTTGAAAAAGTGGCATACATCAATCCCAAGGGGAATCTTTGTCTATAAAAGGAAGACTACCCATTCGAGGAACGTGTTCGTCCAATCCGCGTTTAGAATTCTATATTTGTCTCTTTGTGATTTACAAATATAAATTCTCCCAAGAACTCTGTCCATCAGCAGTTCTCAGTGTTCGATAAATTCTGTATTTATCCAACACAATCTGTATTCAGTGACAAGTAATTTAGGATTAGAGTTTGTCTCTTAATCCTTTTATTCCGCATTACTTGTTGTAATTCTTTGATTATTCATTAATAAAAAAATCCATTGAAAATAAACTTTGTGTCTTTATTTGTAACATTCATGATTTTTACCGTGGGGCCAATTAAAATGTCATATTTGAATTTCTAGAATTAGGCCCATGTTGCAAGACCATGATGTTGGCCCATATGTGATAAGGAAAATATATTATAAGACGATAATTGAGTAACTATGCTAACAGGAAGAAACGTATATGAGAAGTCTTAAGTATAATGAACGGTTCCAACAGTGTCGGTGGAACAGTGACGGTGAAACAGTGTCGGTGGAACAGTGTCGGTGGCTAGATGATAATTCCATTAATAGGACAAAAACAGACACAACCTTTATATTATATGAAATGATTTATCCATATTATGGATTTATAATAATTTATAAAAGTTGTACGCTCATGAATATTTTGTCTGTGTTATTAATTTCAGAATCAATGTACATACTAGTAAAATAAATATGCAATTGTGTACTTGAATTAGATAACTAATAAATATATAAATACATGTAATTGATTTATAACCACATAGATAAAAGTAATTATACTTATATAAACTAGTTACTACACTTAATTACACAAATAATAATCAAGAATCAAAGTTTAGAGTCAACCAAAGTCAATTAGTTAAGTCAAGCTTGTGTTCTTGACATAAACCCCACACAAACTAACCAAGACTTGGATTATAGCTTGTAATCATGCAATGAACATGTTCCTACTGAATTCAAGTTTGTTTTAAGGCCAAAGTTTCAGCCATTACACTCAAGGATGAGTTGTAAACACATGATGAACACCTCATGGCCAAGGTGTGTGTTCTTGGCACTTAGTTGCAACTCTTGGGCTATATAAGCAAGCATTTGATGATCATTCTATCATCCATCTCTGCTTTTTTCTCTCTCTCTCACATTCATAACACAAAACAATCAAGTTCATAAAGTCTTGGGTTCATCCTTGAAGTTTCAAGATGAATTTAAGGACTCTATAGGACTGAAATTTTCAGTCATCTTGCAAACATCATAGAAGATTCATCTGGACGAATTAGGATACGAATCTTATATTTTTGGAAAGGTCCAAGTGTCAGTAAAATTTATAAGAACGGAATTTCTTCTGGTTTTGCTCAGAAGAGTGCCAAAAACGACGATTTTCAGAACTGGTCTGATTTCTGACGAGGCTACAGGTTTGTTTTTGTAAAAATCATACCTCTTTCATTAAAACTCTTCAAGAACCAAACCTTACATTTTTGAAAAGGCCATTGAGTGCCCAACAAATGTCTAGAACTAAGTTTTGTTGTATCTAGTCTTCTTGACTTCCCAAAGTCGTTGTCTAGTAGATGGCGCAAAGCTGGGAACATGCTGAAATTTACCTATTTTGCACTTAGGCTTTGTGGTAGCTTATAAGTTGATCTTATACTTGTTCTAGGTAACCGGGAGAACATTTTGAGCATAGTAAAGTACTTGTACTAGTACTTGGAATTGCTTTACTTCCAGGTGAGTTTCGTAAACCCTCCCTACTCAATTGAGATTCGGGCTGAAAAGTGTACATGTTTGCTTAACTGTTGATTGTTGATTTGATTGATTGTATGATTGAATTGTTGATGTGGACATGTTAGCGCATTGTTTACGATGTAAGTCGCACCGTTAGCGCATTATTCATTATATAAGTCGCACCATTAGCGCATTGTTTACGATGTAAGTCGCACCGTTAGCGCATTATTTATTATATAAGTCGCACCGTTAGCGCATTGTTTACGATGTAAGTCGCACCGTTAGCGCATTATTTATTATATAAGTCGCACCGTTAGCGCATTATTTATTATATAAGTCGCACCGTTAGCGCATTGTTAATTATTAACTATGTAAGCCGCATCGTTGTTGATCGTTATTGATTGTTATGGAACATTGTTGAACGTTATATGGAATCGTTATTATTGAATGTTGACTTGTATTGAATTGTGATAATGTGAAACCTTATAGGTTTTCCTTGGATGTGATTAGTTCTCCTAATCCTCACTTATTGTTAACGGTTGTCATCCCGACATACTACTTGTTTCCTGTTACTTGTCCCTACGAACTCACCAACTTTATGTTGACGCATTTTAGTACACTTTTCAGGTAATCAGGTTAATCAGAGACAAAATGGATGATTAGGTGCTTGCATTGCTAGGATTGGACTAGCTTTGGACTTCTGGATCCGTGATCCTTATTTCCCTTTAACGGGTTATGCTTAGGATCAACTACTATCATTTAAACATTTTCATTTAATATTGATTGAGTGTGTATCTTTGATAGATATTGATTATTGTATACATTTGAGTGAGTTTATGGATTGTTTCAATCCTATGAATGCATATAGTTTGACTCTACATAATTCCCATGTCGTGCTGTGCTTTTCTAAGTGATACCCCATGATTCCGCCATGTTGGGGTGTTACAGAATGGTATCAAAGCCGTGGTCGTAGAGAGCTAGGTGGATTGACCTAGTCTATAGCCATTACACCCACATTTCATATTAGCATGCATGATAGGAAATTTTGTGTGCAACGTGAACTGTATGATGCATAAAAATGGTTTAAACTGAGGTTACTCATAGAAAAGAATAAAGTTGACTAAGAACTATCGAAATAGAGATTTGTTTAATAAAAATTGGAGTCTTACAACCTTGAGATACACCGGCTCACCTATTTGAACAAACTCTAAGAGAGGTATAAGTCGGAGTGCGCTAGCCTCCAAAAAGGGCGGGTTTTTAATTGCGTCCTTCGCAAACCTTTGCCCTTGCGCTTCTTTGTGCGTTCAAATGGAGCTACCGAGCTCTCTTGTGTTACTAAGACTATAAAAATAAATTTTATTAAACATTATGTTATGAAGATTTGCATGAGTCTTCATACATAAACTTTTGATTCACATCAAATGTATTACCCATTTAAAGATAAGTCATTACCACAACTTGATGGACGTATATGATAGTGTCGGGATACACCGTGAATTGTGGAATTATTGTGATAAACGTTGATGTGTGTGGAATCTTTGATGCATTTATTATTTGTCCCCCAGCAAAAATGAAATGATGGCATTAATGGAGTATAACATTCGATAACCCTAGAGGCGCCTCTATGGTTATCCTATGTCATATAAAGTTAATGATCTCATGGATTGCGCCTCGTGGATAAAGTATAGTAGCTAACCCGGTATGTTTAATGAGTGTTGGTTAGGTGGAGGGTTAGCCGATGGTACACCCTGTATACATACCCGGTCAACACTTAGAGAACATATCGGAACCGAGTCTTGACATCCATTCAATATATTAACGGTGTGGAGGGTTAGCCGATGGTACACCCTGTATACAAACACTTTTAATGTGTCGAATGTTGAAGTTAAAATTCGGACTATGCTTTACCCACCTTGTTATGACTTGACCCTTTTATTTATATAGTATTGAATGTTTTCGTGATTGTATTGTTGATTGTAAATTGTACGATTGCTGAAGCCTTAGATTATTGCCATGATAATATCCCTGTAGAGATAACTATATTCATGCAATGATTCATAAGGACTTGATGTGAAAATTGTGTATTACTTGAAGGTCAATTTTGATATTCAAGTGTGAATTGTGTGGACTTGAATTTTATGTTAATAGACATGGTAGTACAGGCATAGGGTATTTTGAACGGGTTGGTAATGCGATGGGCTGACCAATGGTATGCTTTATATTATAAGCATTACCGGATGGCCCATGTCTAAGCTATATTACTTATAATTGTCTACAAATTATCAGTCATTGTTGGAATAACAGTATGAGAATAAGATCTAGAATACATTCTTATTAAGGTCTTAGATACTTATAATCTATAATTGTAGACCAATGATTTATTATGAACTATAGACTAAGTTCAAACTTATAGTTACGATTGACTGATAGAATGAGCTAAGATTTTTGGAGACTATAATGTTCAATTAAAGTGAGATACTATGAAATATTAAGTGACCTAGTGTGTTAAGAGGCATTTTTACGAACATGAAGTTTGAGTTGGTAATTTAACGAATTTGTTCAAAGAAATGACTAGAATAAGAGCAAACAGGATGATCGTAGAAGGTTATAACTATAAGCACGAATAAAGTTCTGTAGATTTCATTCTTAAATGATCTTGTACTTTAAGGTGAGAATACATGATTTTACTGTGAGGTACTATTCGCTTATATAACGTAAGCAATGATGTCAGATAACAATAATTGTCGAAATGGCCGACAAGGAATAACTCCTCGCCAATAAAGCCAATAATGTAGCGTTATTATATCTATATCTAGAATTGAATGAAATAAAGTTGAATAACTTTATTAGAATAATTTAACGAGACCAATAATAGGGTACTGATTATGAACAGGAGTAGAGCGGGTAATCGGAATACGATAACTTTGGTATGAATATATATTGCACAATCTATATATATAAATCGCAATAGTAATTGGATGCAATAAAGAAATAAAAATAAAAATGGTGAAATCGGCCGTCCCCGGGATCGAACCTGGGTCTAGGCCACACCCTTTCGCGCATTTAGCCAACCGCGCTAAATGCCTAGTGTTGTGAAAGTTCTCTTATGATTAAATATAAGCATATGTACAATAAATTCCTTAATTCATGCATATATTGTAAGTTCATATGAATTTTCTTTCCTAAACAAAATTTCTCGAGGAAGGGAAAACAAATGAGAAGATTTAACTACAAGCTGTTTAAGTAATTAAACTTGGAGAAGTTGAACGGAAGAGATGTAGGAGTGTTCTCTAAGATAGAGAATATTGAAGCTGTCATTTCCACTAATGAGCATGAAGTCGATTATCAAGTTAAAAATGTTGCTAGAACTTTTAACTGGGGAATAGTTCGAGTAAGAGTCGTAATAGAATCATAGTGCATATGGAAAAGTTATTAAGATTATGAAGCTGAATAGACTATAAGACTTGAACCAAAGTAAGAACTTTATTTGGTAAAACATAACAAGCTACTATTACAAACATTAATAATACATTCGCTCTCAAACTGGAACATACACTGGACTAAGTGGCTCGGTGTGGCTTGGCTAACTCTTGCTCAATCAGCCTTAAGAAGTTGGCATTACTGGGATCCTTGGAACAAATCTTCCAAATGTTTGTTAGGAAATGAGTGGGAGCCTTATCGATCTCGCTTAAACGAAAGAACTTCTCATCCCCCTCCTCTGAAGTGTAGAAGATCCCAGCAGGTCTACTTAAGACCCTTCCTTCCACAAACACTATGCCCTTAGGAAGCTAAAGATTTAACAAGGTATCATCGTCAGCCGGTGGGAGCATATCGGGAGCGGATGATGAGGCGCCAACAGTTCTTAGTCTTTTCACGGGTCTTTGAGAAAGTAGAGGAGTACTACTTTCGTCGCTTCTATGTGTAGTGTCTTCTTCTCCAATAGTTTTCTGTAGATACTCCCTTAGACTTGCTTCACCTTTAGCCATTTTGGCATACCACTCAGCTTCTCTTTTACTAGCAAGTTCTAATATGTTGACATGTTGGCTTGCTGGTGTTTGCACCTCAGAACCTGTTTCTCCTGCTTCTGCAAGCAGTAGTTCCTTAGCTAACTTCAGAGAAGCCTCTTCCTCTATCGCTTGTATTTTCTGACGTTCTATAATCTCTTTGAGGATCACGTCTTGAGAACTACTTCGGAGTGTTTCAAAATTTTCATGAAATATAATAGGAAAAGGTGATGACATAGGTCTCTTTCCCTTGAAAACAGTTGGGTCAACTGTTGCTTCAACTTCTTCAGATTGTGAGAAATCAGCAAGTTGATACAACAACCCTTTAATTTCTCTAATTTCTGCTTCAAGTTTTGTTTGTTTATCGATAGATTTTCTCAATAGTGCTCTATCAGCTGCTAGGAGAAAAGGAGTGCTATAGTATATTTGGTCAATTTGGGAAGTAAGAGACTTAAACGAGGTGGTTTGTTCAGTAGCAAGTGATACTATAGTACTATTAAGTTGTTCAATTTGTTTTGACAAAAGCTCGATTGAATGTTCAAGTGCAATAAATGTGTGAGTGGCCATGGTTTAGTTGAGAAAGAACGATGGTTGATTTGGATGTGTGGAAATATAGTTTCACACAAAGGAAAATGTAAAAGAGAGAAGGAAATTTCAGAATGCCTATTATCTTTAAAAGTGCCTTTCTTATATAGAGAATGAAAGACGAAGTGTGACCTTGAAAACAGTTGGGTCAACTGTTGCTTCAACTTCTTCAGATTGTGAGAAATCAGCAAGTTGATACAACAACCCTTTAATTTCTCTAATTTCTGCTTCAAGTTTTGTTTGTTTATCGATAGATTTTCTCAATAGTGCTCTATCAGCTGCTAGGAGAAAAGGAGTGCTATAGTATATTTGGTCAATTTGGGAAGTAAGAGACTTAAACGAGGTGGTTTGTTCAGTAGCAAGTGATACTATAGTACTATTAAGTTGTTCAATTTGTTTTGACAAAAGCTCGATTGAATGTTCAAGTGCAATAAATGTGTGAGTGGCCATGGTTTAGTTGAGAAAGAACGATGGTTGATTTGGATGTGTGGAAATATAGTTTCACACAAAGGAAAATGTAAAAGAGAGAAGGAAATTTCAGAATGCCTATTATCTTTAAAAGTGCCTTTCTTATATAGAGAATGAAAGACGAAGTGTGACCTTGAAAACAGTTGGGTCAACTGTTGCTTCAACTTCTTCAGATTGTGAGAAATCAGCAAGTTGATACAACAACCCTTTAATTTCTCTAATTTCTGCTTCAAGTTTTGTTTGTTTATCGATAGATTTTCTCAATAGTGCTCTATCAGCTGCTAGGAGAAAAGGAGTGCTATAGTATATTTGGTCAATTTGGGAAGTAAGAGACTTAAACGAGGTGGTTTGTTCAGTAGCAAGTGATACTATAGTACTATTAAGTTGTTCAATTTGTTTTGACAAAAGCTCGATTGAATGTTCAAGTGCAATAAATGTGTGAGTGGCCATGGTTTAGTTGAGAAAGAACGATGGTTGATTTGGATGTGTGGAAATATAGTTTCACACAAAGGAAAATGTAAAAGAGAGAAGGAAATTTCAGAATGCCTATTATCTTTAAAAGTGCCTTTCTTATATAGAGAATGAAAGACGAAGTGTGACCTTGGAAAACGGACAGGTGTCCATAAACTACAGAAATTTTAATCATTTCTACGGTAATTAGTAATTACCGAATTATATATATATAATTTCTAAACTTTATCATCCCTTTAACCAAGGTTGAAAAGAGCTGAACAGTTTACTCAAAAGCGTATACAATGTCGAGAAAATCCTCAACTTAATTAATAGCTTAATGAATAGACCGTCTTCCACGCATCACTATTTTTTCTTCACTGCTTCTTTTTCAAGAACCATATCAATTGCTAATGCATCTTTTTGAACCCTAGATGAATTTTTGATCCAAACTATTGTTTCAGGAGTGATCCAGGTAATATTTGTTTCTTTGACCGTGGATCACTTTTAATGATTGAATTTAAGAAAATGAGACAAATATGGGAAATCCTTTTAACTGGGGAATAATGTAACATTCATGATTTTTACCGTGGGGCCAATTAAAATGTCATATTTGAATTTCTAGAATTAAGCCCATGTTGCAAGACCATGATGTTGGCCCATATGTGATAAGGAAAATATATTATAAGACGATAATTGAGTAACTATGCTAACAGGAAGAAACGTATATGAGAAGCCTTAAGTATAATGAACGGTTCCAACAGTGTCGGTGGAACAGTGACGGTGGAACAGTGTCGGTGGAACAGTGTCGGTGGCTAGATGATAATTCCATTAATAGGACAAAAACAGACACAACCTTTATATTATATGAAATGATTTATCCATATTATGGATTTATAATAATTTATAAAAGTTGTACGCTCATGAATATTTTGTTTGTGTTATTAATTTCGGAATCAATTAACTAGCTAGATATATTGTACATACTAGTAAAATAAATATGCAATTGTGTACTTGAATTAGATAACTAATAAATATATAAATACATGTAATTGATTTATAACCACATAGATAAAAGTAATTATACTTATATAAACTAGTTACTACACTTAATTACACAAATAATAATCAAGAATCAAAGTTTAGAGTCAACCAAAGTCAATTAGTCAAGTCAAGCTTGTGTTCTTGACATAAACCCCACACAAACTAACCAAGACTTGGATTATAGCTTGTAATCATGCAATGAACATGTTCCTACTGAATTCTAGTTTGTTTTAAGGCCAAATTTTCAGCCATTACACTCAAGGATGAGTTGTAAACACATGATGAACACCTCATGGCCAAGGTGTGTGTTCTTGGCACTTAGTTGCAACTCTTGGGCTATATAAGCAAGCATTTGATGATCATTCTATCATCCATCTCTGATCTTTTCTCTCTCTCTCACATTCATAACACAAAACAATCAAGTTCATAAAGTCTTGGGTTCATCACTTGAAGTTTCAAGATGAATTTAAGGACTCTATAGGACTGAAACTTTCAGTCATCTTGCAAACATCATAGAAGATTCATCTGGACGAATTAGGAGACGAATCTTATATTTTTGGAAAGGTCCAAGTGTCATTAAAATTTGATAAGAACGGAAGTTCTTCTGGTTTTGCTCAGAAGAGTGCCAAAAACGACATTTGTCAGAACTGGTCTGATTTCTGACGAGGCTACAGGTTTGTTTTTGTAAAAATCATAACTCTTTCATTCAAACTCTTCAAGAACCAAACCTTACATTTTTGAAAAGGCCATTGAGTGCCCAACAAATGTCTAGAACTAAGTTTTGTTGTATCTAGTCTTCTTGACTTCCCAAAGTCGTTGTCTAGTAGATGGCGCAAAGCTGGAAACATGCTGAAATTTACCTATTTTGCACTTAGGCTTTGTGGTAGCTTATAAGTTGATCTTATACTTGTTCTAGGTAACCGGGAGAACATTTTGAGCATAGTAAAGTACTTGTACTAGTACTTGGAATTGCTTTACTTCCAGGTGAGTTTCGTAAACCCTCCATACTCAATTCAGATTCGGGCTGAAAAGTGTACATGTTTGTTTAACTGTTGATTGTTGATTTGATTGATTGTATGATTGAATTGTTGATGTGGACATGTTAGCGCATTGTTTACGATGTAAGTCGCACCGTTAGCGCATTACTTATTATATAAGTCGCACCGTTAGCGCATTGTTTACGATGTAAGTCGCACCGTTAGCGCATTATTTATTATATAAGTCGCACCGTTAGCGCATTGTTTACGATGTAAGTCGCACCGTTAGCGCATTATTTATTATATAAGTCGCACCGTTAGCGCATTGTTAATTATTAACTATGTAAGCCGCATCGTTGTTGATCGTTATTGATTGTTATGGAACGTTGTTGAACGTTATATGGAATCGTTATTATTGAATGTTGACTTGTATTGAATTGTGATAATGTGAAACCTTATAGGTTTTCCTTGGATGTGATTAGTTCTCCTAATCCTCACTTATTGTTAACGGTTGTCATCCCGACATACTACTTGTTTCCTGTTACTTGTCCCTACGAACTCACCAACTTTATGTTGACGCATTTTAGTACACTTTTCAGGTAATCAGGTTAATCAGAGACAAAATGGATGATTAGGTGCTTGCATTGCTAGGATTGGACTAGCTTTGGACTTCTGGATCCGTGATCCTTATTTCCCTTTAACGGGTTATGCTTAGGATCAACTACTATCATTTAAACATTTTCATTTAATATTGATTGAGTGTGTATCTTTGATAGATATTAATTATTGTATACATTTGAGTGAGTTTATGGATTGTTTCAATCCTATGAATGCATATAGTTTGACTCTACATAATTCCCATGTCGTGCTGTGCTTTTCTAAGTGATACCCCATGATTCCGCCATGTTGGGGTGTTACATTATTTAAGTTCAAATTGTTGTCAAGTGTTTAATCGTTCACTAAACGATTCGGACCTACACCTTATTTCCACTTCCTTTCTCCTTTCTTCTTGTCTTTCTTCTTCGGTTAATGTTGGACAAGAACTCCTCATGTGTCCACCTTGAAAACATTTAAAGCACATAATAGGCTTCTCCGGCTCCGTTTTGCAATCCTGACTCATATGCCCCAGCTGTCCACAATTATAAGAACCCTTCATTGACGCCTTGCACACACCCGAATGGTTCCTTTTGCATTGATGGCAAAAAGGAATGTCGTTCCTTGCGAACCCTCCACTTGAACTTTCAACTTGCTTAGGTTTCTTGTTTGGTGAATCACTACCCTCAATCTTTCTTCTCGTGATTTCTTCATCGACTCGTGTTTGCTCGATTTCGTGATCTCGAGCCACGTCCGCTAACATGGAGAAAGACTCCATTTGACGCAAACTTATCTTTTCTCTCAAGCTCTTCTTCAACTTCAAGTAAAATTGCTCCTTGAGCAACTGATCATTTTCCAGAAATTCCGGACAAAATTGAGCTTTGTCCAGAAATTGATAGCGAAATTCGTTCAAACTTAATTTTCCTTGACAATCATTGAGAAATTCACTTCTCAACTTAGTTACTTTGGCCTCCGATCTAAACTCTTTGAAGAACATAGTTTTAAATTCGGGCCACTCCACATGAGCCAACGTTACTTCACCTTTCACTATCAACAAACCATCCCACCATCTTTTTGCACTATCCCAAAGCATACTCACTACAAACACGACCTTAAGATCCGGAGGACATTGACTAGTACGAAAAGCCCCTTCAATTTCCGAGACCTATCTTGTGCAAACAATGGGGTCACGGTCACCATTATACACGGGAGGATAACAAATATCAAAGTCTTTGAATGAAAACTTTTTCTTATATGGCTTCACTCCTAACACTTCAACATCCCTTTCTCCATCATCCTTCTTATCTTTACCTTTTCCATCTCGTTTTTCAAACTCTCGTTGTACATTTGCAGCCACCTCTTCTCTAATCATTTGAGCTATGTGATTATTCATAGCTCCTTCCATGGTGTCATTTAACTTCTTAAGCAACACGGGTGTATATTTTTCTAAAGCTCTCCCGATTTGATCGGAGATATCCATGCTATCCTCAGCAAATATTGGTTCTTCCTGATTGCGGGGTTGTTCCTCCATACTATATTAAGAGAAGATAATTGATTCAATCATAAAACCTATCTCTATACTCTATGAACCATTAGCCAAAACCTACAACTTTATACTAGACCGTTCCAAAGTTTGATGCGGTCGGATTATAAAGTATTTAGTACTTCAACCACAATAATGTCGGCCTTATTGTGCTTTAATACTAACAAGTTTATAAGCTAACACTTCATCAAACACTCTTTCGGGTCCCATATAAAATTACCGAACACCTAAGGTCAAGTCATGTCTAAGGTTTAAGTCTAGGCATTCGCTCAACAAGGGAATACCTAAATCCCTTAAACCTCGGCTCTGATACCACTTGAAACGACACGACTCGATTTAAGAAAAATAAAAATTTTAAAAAAAAAATATGCACCGCATGAAAAATCCATGCACCGCATGAAAAATCCATGCACCGCATGAAAAATCCATGCACCGCATGAAAAATCCATGCACCGAATGAATATGCACCGCATGAAAAATCCATGCACCGCATGAATCATAAAACCCCATTTATGCACCGCATGAAAAATCCATGCACCGCATAAAACCGCATAAATGGGTCTGACAGAACCAAAACCCATTTTGACACTTTTCATTGACTTACAAACTTTTCATACACAAACACAAGCTTCATTACGCAACATATCTGAGTTCAAACATGTAAATGACACAATTACAAACATAGTTATAATAACCATTTGAACCAACATTCTCAAATACGACCAAATGGGTCTTTTACCCAATTTGACTGCTTTTCAAGTCAAACTATACAAGTTTATAACCAAAAGAGCTTCACATGGAGCAACTTGCAGAAATGTACCAAAACAAAGCTTTACAAACAAAACCAAATGGATCATGAGCCATGAATGAGGTGGGATGACTAAGTATAAACCAAAATACCATCTTCCGCAAAAGGGTCACAATACCTTCAACCTACTAGCAACTTCAAGCTCAAAACTTCAATCAACTAATCACTAGTTCCTTTTTCCGGAACCACATATAAAATGGGTAAACAACTAAAAAGTAAGTGAATGCTTAGTGAATAAACTTGCATACAAATATATATACGAAGGAGGGCAAAAACACAAAAGACTATCGCATGTAGCCAATGGTACCGTCATACCATCACTTGCATACTCACTTTTGCGCTAACAAACACATACATGGATCCATATACACTAAACAATAATCAAAGAGGTTCTTAGGCCTCATCTCAATACAATCATGGGATTCTTAGGCCCCGTTTCAATACAACTATGGGGTTCTTAGGCCCCGACCTCAAAATTAGGCCCTAACGCCAAATCGATTACCATACACGGAATCCACCATCATATGGTAATCGACCCAACACACATATAAGAGTATGCAAATTTACTCACCTCCTCCGCGTCTAACAATAATCAAGATTGCCACAACAATTGCAAAGCTTTCAACCTAACAAAACAACACAATATGCATATAAGACTTTATTCACAATCTTGGCTAACTCACTTAGCCATACTATCGATTCACTAGCATTCCTAACTATATCCAACTCATTCTCTTTGAGTTGACTCATTTCCAATTCTCAATAAACAAAATTTCTATCTTTCATAATCATCATTTTACTAAAAATCTCTTTTTACCACCATCATGTGGCCATTTCATCTTATTGTTCAAAATTATCAAATTCTCATTTTGACCATAATGGTCACTAACAACTCAATTCAGCCCATTCATATATTACTATAATCTCATATCAAAATACAAATAGAATTTGGGGAATTTAATAACCAAAATATCATCCAACCCAAAAACCCCCAAATTTAATAGTTGCATGAACCCTAATTCTTGAAACTAAAATCAAAACTAGGTTAGATGAATTCTTACCTTAGAGAAGTAATCTACTATAATGAAATTGAACTAGAATCAAGATCCTTTCTCCCTTCTTTCTTGGTGTGGTTCGACACCCCACACACACCCACACTCAAATCTTCAATTCACTAGTTAACCAATTGTAGTGATTATTATTATTATTTTGGGAGGATTTGATTGATTAAGATAAACACACTTGAAGAGAATTAAAATCACACTTCTATTCTCCTCCCTTTTCCCCCCTTGAAATCGGCCCACACACAACACACACTATTTCTCACTTTGAATTTAATAGCATAATGAAAGATTATTGTTATTGTTATGGTTGAATGAATCTAGAGTTGAATTTAAGCGAAGTATGATTTGAAAGGAATCAAGAGAAGAGGATAGAAGAAGGTAATGGAAGAATTAGTGGAATTGTGATTCACAAGTAATGGGATGGCTGGCATCCCTCCCTTGATGCCACGCCCTTTCTCAATTTTTATGGGTATATTACCCGCTATCCGCTAAAGTTCCAACTAAATTAACCCCATATCCAAAAACAAAACACTAGGAAAATTATTTTAATGTCAAAACTACAAAAGGGGTTAATTTATTTATTCTAAAAATCTTGGGGTGTTACAATCTCATTCAAAAGTTATAACATATAAACCAACTCTACTTAGGTGTGTTGGCCAGGGGTATCTTCTAAATCCACTATGTGGGCCCCGGAGGTGAGTTTTCCCAAGGTCTCGGGTTCGAGTCTTGGTTTCTCATCTCAAGGTATTTTCCATGAGGAGGGGGTTGGAGGTCCAGCAAATCGCTGGTTAAAATTGTCTCCAACACGTCTGAATCGAAACTAACTTTACAAAAAAAAGTTATAACATATATTACGGTTCAGATTTAAGTTATTAATTATTATACAATAGTTTTATTTATATATTTGGATCTTTTCTAAAAATTAATTGGGCTTAAAATTCTGTTGCCAAAATTATTTGAATCCTCTCCGTAATTTAATTTTAATTTATTTATTTAATGTACGTAAACATTATAAATATTGGGGAAAAACATGGAGATGCCACATAGGATAAAATCCTACGTGGCAATATTTAAACATAGCTTTAGTTTTGAAGGGGTTTTAAAAAGCTCGGTTAACTACTCTTTTAATATATATATATATATATATATATATAGAGAGAGAGAGAGAGAGAGAGAAAGGATAGAGATATATTTTTGAATATATAACACTAGATTAAACCCGCACGTTGTGCGGGTGACTGAAAACATAAATAAAAAATACAATAACTAATAGTTACATTATTATTCATAATTTATGATAATATAAAAACTGTCAAATTACGACTGATGCAAACAATAAAATTATAGTTTATGAATATATGATATACGTCAAATATGTTAAAGCATGACTAATGAAACATAAATATTTATAAATCATAAAAATCTTTTTTATGATATATATTTTATCAAATATAATATAATAAATACTTTTCAAAAATATAAACATAGGTAAATGTTCATTTGAATCCTTAATTTTTCATGAAACCCAAGGACCAAATCCTAGCATTTGATCATCTCAATCAATGGCTAGGATTTAAACTTATGCCTTAATTAAAAAAAAAACACGGAGGGTCATTTATGTAATTTTGCTTAATAAAAAAAACCCATTTCCCCTTTCCTCCTCGTGATGGAAACACAGACAAACACAAACACACACACACTCTCTCTCTCTCTCTCCCTTTCTCTCTCTCATCAACTCCGGTGACGGTAACCACCACCACCACCACCACCACCACTGCCACCATCATCTCGCGCTCCCCCTCCTGTCTGGATCTCCACCTCAAATCACTAACAACAACAACAAATGGATGATGATGTTTTAGATATTATTATAGTGAGATTTTATGTAGTTAATGTTTTTTATATAAAAAGTAGATAATCAAACCATTTTTATCCATGATTTGTAGTTATTTTCAATTATTTTTGTTTTTTCATATGATAAGAAGTTGTATCCTTGGTTGTTGTTGTTTAAAGAATTTTGCCCACAAAGTGTTTGATGAAATGTCTAAACCAAAGTGTATGTACTAAATCAAATTTGATTATATACGTATTTGCTAATTATACATCCAATCATACTTGATTGTGCATAGCATAACCTTTTTTGTAGTTATTTGAGTCTCGTGGAACATCAAATTTGATTTTATGCATACGGTGTCAAAAACCTATACAAAATCAAATTTGATTTTGTGCACACATTGAGACAAAACAAATGAGTTCCATACAAAGAAAACCATTTAAAATCAAAAATGATTTTAAGAATAGAGTGTGAAAAAGCTATACAAAATCATATATGATTTTATTCATACATCTAGACAAAAAAGTGAGTTCGGTATCATTAAACCCATTCAAAATCATATATGATTTTGTATAGGCTTCCATACAAATAAACTTATTCAAAATCAAAATTGATTTTAAGAATACGTGTCAAAAACTATACAAAATCAAATTTGATTTTGTGCACACATTGAGACAAAACAAATGAGTTCCATACAAATAAACCTATTTAAAATCAATTTTGATTTTACGCATACAGTGTGAAAAACTTATAGAAAATCATATATGATTTTACGCATACATTGTAAAGAAAATGTACAAAATCATTTATGATTTTGTGTAGCACATTAAGTCAAACCAAATGGCTTCCATAAAAAGAAATTTATTCAAAATCATTTTTGATTTTACTCATAAAGTATGAAAACCTATTCAAAATCAAAAGTGATTTTACACATACATTGGGGAAAATCTATGATTTTGTATAGCACATTGAGACAAAACAAAATGAGTTACATACCAAGAAACCCATTTAAAATCAAAAATGATTTTAAGCATACATTGTGAAATACCATACGAAATCATATTTGATTTTACCCATATTTGATACGTACTGTGTCAAAAAGCTATACAAAATCAAATTTGATTTTGTGCACACATTGAGACAAAACAAATGAGTTCCATACAAAGAAAACCATTTAAAATCAAAAATGATTTTGCATTGATTTTTAACATTATACATGTGAAATCAATTTTGATTACGGCTAACCCTACGACTTCAAACCCTAAACTAAAGCGCGGGCCGCAGGCCCCCGTAATCACACTTCCCCCTCGGATTAGCTTTTAGCCCCCAAGGGTTTAGATTTTAGGGTTTTAGAATGCAACTTTTCTAAAATGTATGCATAAAATCAAAAATGATTTTGCATTGATTTTTAACATTATACATGTGAAATCAATTTTGATTAGCAATTAAGCTTTAGTTTAGGGTTTGAAGTCGTAGGGTTAGCTAACCCTACGACTTCAAACCCTAAACTAAAGCGCGGGCCGCAGGCCCCCGTAATCACACTTCCCCCTCGGATTAGCTTTTAGCCCCCAAGGGTTTAGATTTTAGGGTTTTAGAATGCAACTTTTCCAAAATGTATGCATAAAATCAAAAATGATTTTGCATTGATTTTTAACATTATACATGTGAAATCAATTTTGATTAGCAATTAAGCTTTAGTTTAGGGTTTGAAGTCGTAACCCTACGACTTCAAACCCTAAACTAAAGCGCGGGCCGCAGGCCCCCGTAATCACACTTCCCCCTCGGATTAGCTTTTAGCCCCAAGGGTTTAGATTTTAGGGTTTTAGAATGCAACTTTTCTAAAATGTATGCATAAAATCAAAAATGATTTTGCATTGATTTTTAACATTATACATGTGAAATCAATTTTGATTACGGCTAACCCTACGACTTCAAACCCTAAACTAAAGCGCGGGCCGCAGGCCCCCATAATCACACTTCCCCCTCGGATTAGCTTTTAGCCCCCAAGGGTTTAGATTTTAGGGTTTTAGAATACAACTTTTTTAAAATGTATGCATAAAATCAAAAATGATTTTTCATTGATTTTTAACATTATACATGTGAAATCAATTTTGATTACGGCTAACCCTACGACTTCAAACCCTAAACTAAAGCGCGGGCCGCAGGCCCCCATAATCACACTTCCCCCTCGGATTAGCTTTTAGCCCCCAAGGGTTTAGATTTTAGGGTTTTAGAATGCAACTTTTCTAAAATGTATGCATAAAATCAAAAATGATTTTGCATTGATTTTTAACATTATACATGTGAAATCAATTTTGATTAGCAATTAAGCTTTAGTTTAGGGTTTGAAGTCGTAGGGCTAACCCTACAACTTCAAACCCTAAACTAAAGCTTTATCACGGGGGCCTTCGGCCCCGCGCTTTAGTTTAGGGTTTGAAGTCGTAGGGTTAGCCAGTTAGGGTTTGAAGTCGTAGGGTTAGCTAACCCTACGACTTCAAACCCTAAACTAAAGCGCGGGGCCGAAGGCCCCCGTGATAAAGCTTTAGTTTAGGGTTTGAAGGCCCCCGTGATAAAGCTTTAGTTTAGGGTTTGAAGTGGTAGGGTTAGCTAACCCTACGACTTCAAACCCTAAACTAAAGCGCGGGCCGCAGGCCCCCGTAATCACACTTCCCCCTCGGATTAGCTCCCCCAAGGGTTTAGATTTTAGGGTTTTAGAATGCAACTTTTCTAAAATGTATGCATAAAATCAAAAATAATTTTGCATTGATTTTTAACATTATACATGTGAAATCAATTTTGATTAGCAATTAAGCTTTAGTTTAGGGTTTGAAGGCCCCCGTGATAAAGCTTTAGTTTAGGGTTTGAAGTTGTAGGGTTAGCGTTAGGCTAACCCTACGACTTCAAACCCTAAACTAAAGCGCGGGCCGCAGGCCCCCGTAATCACACTTCCCCCTCGGATTAGCTTTTAGCCCCCAAGGGTTTAGATTTTAGGGTTTTAGAATGCAACTTTTCTAAAATGTATGCATAAAATCAAAAATAATTTTGCATTGATTTTTAACATTATACATGTGAAATCAATTTTGATTAGCAATTAAGCTTTAGTTTAGGGTTTGAAGGCCCCCGTGATAAAGCTTTAGATTAGGGTTTGAAGTTGTAGGGTTAGCCGTGAAATACCCATACTTTTATGTTCATAATCATATTTGATTATGTATAGAGATTATAGAGATTTCTGTTTTTGTAACTGTATGTGTAAAATCATATTTGATTTTGTATAGGCTTCCATACAAATAAACTTATTCAAAATCAAAATTGATTTTAAGAATACACTGTGAAAAATTTATTCAAAATCATATATGATTTTACGTATAAAATTGAGACAAGGCAAATGAGTTTTATACAAATAAACCTATTTAAAATCAATTTTGATTTTACGCATACAGTGTGAAAAACTTATAGAAAATCATATATGATTTTACGCATACATTGTAAGAAAATGTACAAAATCATTTATGATTTTGTGTAGCACATTAAGTCAAACCAAATGGCTTCCATAAAAAGAAATTTATTCAAAATCATTTTTGATTTTACTCATAAAGTATGAAAACCTATTCAAAATCAAAAATGATTTTACGCATACATTGGAAAATGTACAAAATCATATATGATTTTGTATAGCACATTGAGACAAAACAAAATGAGTTACATACCAAGAAACCCATTTAAAATCAAAAATGATTTTAAGCATACATTGTGAAATACCCATACGAAATCATATTTGATTTTACCCATATTTGATACGTACTGTGTCAAAAAGCTATACAAAATCAAATTTGATTTTATGCATACATTTAGAAAACCAAATGGAGTCCATATCAAAAAACCTTTACACAATCAAATTTGACAATAGGGTTAGCCGGGCTAACCCTACGACTTCAAACCCTAAACTAAAGCGCGGGCCGCAGGCCCCCGTAATCACACTTCCCCCTCGGATTAGCTTTTAGCCCCCAAGGGTTTAGATTTTAGGGTTTTAGAATGCAACTTTTCTAAAATGTATGCATAAAATCAAAAATGATTTTTCATTGATTTTTAACATTATACATGTGAAATCAATTTTGATTACGGCTAACCCTACGACTTCAAACCCTAAACTAAAGCGCGGGCCGCAGGCCCCCATAATCACACTTCCCCCTCGGATTAGCTTTTAGCCCCCAAGGGTTTAGATTTTAGGGTTTTAGAATGCAACTTTTCTAAAATGTATGCATAAAATCAAAAATGATTTTGCATTGATTTTTAACATTATACATGTGAAATCAATTTTGATTAGCAATTAAGCTTTAGTTTAGGGTTTAGATTTTAGGGTTTTAGAATGCAACTTTTCTAAAATGTATGCATAAAATCAAAAATAATTTTGCATTGATTTTTAACATTATACATGTGAAATCAATTTTGATTAGCAATTAAGCTTTAGTTTAGGGTTTGAAGTCGTAGGGTTAGCTTTAGTTTAGGGTTTGAAGTTGTAGGGTTAGCCGGGCTAACCCTACGACTTCAAACCCTAAACTAAAGCGCGGGGCCGAAGGCCCCCGTGATAAAGCTTTAGTTTAGGGTTTGAAGTTGTAGGGTTAGCCGGCTAACCCTACGACTTCAAACCCTAAACTAAAGCGCGGGCCGCAGGCCCCCGTAATCACACTTCCCCCTCGGATTAGCTTTTAGCCCCCAAGGGTTTAGATTTTAGGTTTTAGAATGCAACTTTTCTAAAATGTATGCATAAAATCAAAAATAATTTTGCATTGATTTTTAACATTATACATGTGAAATCAATTTTGATTAGCAATTAAGCTTTAGTTTAGGGTTTGAAGGCCCCCGTGATAAAGCTTTAGATTAGGGTTTGAAGTTGTAGGGTTAGCCGTGAAATACCCATACTTTTATGTTCATAATCATATTTGATTATGTATAGAGATTATAGAGATTTCTGTTTTTGTAACTGTATGTGTAAAATCATATTTGATTTTGTATATAGATTCTATAGATTTGTGTTTTGTAACTTTGTTTTGTACAATCAAATTTGATTTTGTATTGAGGTTTTAGTTACCTGTGTTCTTATGCCTAGAATCATATTTGATTTTACTCATACAGTGTGAAAATCCTATACATAATGAACTATTCAATTCAAAATCAAAAATGATTTTACGCATACATTGTGAAAAACATATACAAAATCAACTATTCAAAATCAAAAATGATTTTACGCATACATTGGGGAAAACCTGTACAAAATCATATATGATTTTTTATAGCACATTGAGACAAAACCAAATGAGTTCCATACAAAGAAAACCATTTAAAATCAAAAATGATTTTAAGAATAGAGTGTGAAAAAGCTATACAAAATCAAATCATATATGATTTTATTCATACATCTAGACAAAAAAAAAGTGAGTTCGATATCATTAAACCCATTCAAAATCATATATGATTTTGTATAGGCTTCCATACAATAAACTTATTCAAAATCAAAATTGATTTTAAGAATACACTGTGAAAAATTTATTCAAAATCATATATGATTTTTTATAACACATTGAGACAAAACCAAATGAGTTCCATACAAAGAAAACCATTTAAAATCAATTTTGATTTTACGCATACAGTGTGAAAAACTTATAGAAAATCATATATGATTTTACGCATACATTGTCAAGAAAATGTACAAAATCATTTATGATTTTGTGTAGCACATTGAGTCAAACCAAATGGCTTCCATAAAAAGAAATTTATTCAAAATCATTTTTGATTTTACTCATAAAGTATGAAACCTATTCAAAATCAACTATTCAAAATCAAAAATGATTTTACGCATACATTGGGGAAAATCTATACAAAATCATATATGATTTTGTATAGCACATTGAGACAAAACAAAATGAGTTACATACCAAGAAACCCATTTAAAATCAAAAATGATTTTAAGCATACATTGTGAAATACCCATACGAAATCATATTTGATTTTACCCATATTTGATACGTACTGTGTCAAAAACCTATACAAAATCATATATGATTTTTTATAGCACATTGAGACAAAACCAAATGAGTTCCATACAAAGAAAACCATTTAAAATCAAAAATGATTTTAAGAATAGAGTGTGAAAAAGCTATACAAAATCATAGCTATACAAAATCATATATGATTTTATTCATACATCTAGACAAAAAAAAAGTGAGTTCGATATCATTAAACCCATTCAAAATCATATATGATTTTGTATAGGCTTCCATACAATAAACTTATTCAAAATCAAAATTGATTTTAAGAATACACTGTGAAAAATTTATTCAAAATCATATATGATTTTACGTATAAAATTGAGACAAGGCAAATGAGTTCTATACAAATAAACCTACTTAAAATCAATTTTGATTTTACGCATACAGTGTGAAAAACTTATAGAAAATCATATATGATTTTACGCATACATTGTCAAGAAAATGTACAAAATCATTTATGATTTTGTGTAGCACATTGAGTCAAACCAAATGGCTTCCATAAAAAGAAATTTATTCAAAATCATTTTTGATTTTACTCATAAAGTATGAAAACCTATTCAAAATCAACTATTCAAAATCAAAAATGATTTTACGCATACATTGGGGAAAATCTATACAAAATCATATATGATTTTGTATAGCACATTGAGACAAAACAAAATGAGTTACATACCAAGAAACCCATTTAAAATCAAAAATGATTTTAAGCATACATTGTGAAATACCCATACGAAATCATATTTGATTTTACCCATATTTGATACGTACTGTGTCAAAAAGCTATAGAAAATCAAATTTGATTTTATGCATACATTTAGAAAACCAAATGGAGTCCATATCAAAAAACCTATACACAATCAAATTTGATTGTATACATACAGCTTCAAAAAACTATACAAAATCAAATTTGATTTTATTCATACATTTACACAAGCAAATGGGGTTTATATCAATAAACCTATACACAATCAAATTTGATTTAGAATCATAAAGGTATTATCAAACTTTGGTTTAGACATTTCATCAAACACCTTATATGCAATACTCAATCAGATGTGATTTGATACTAAATCATATATAAAAAACTTTGGTTTAGACATTTCATCAAACATCTTGTAGGCAATATTATACCAAACAACAAAGTCAATTAAATAACTAATAAAATTTAACAAATTCAAATGTTGGAAAAATCTAATCACATGTTATCTAATTACATTTGAATATTTCGAATTTACATAACAAAAAGTCATCTTCAAGATCAATTGATGATGAATGATGGAGATGATGACGACAGAGGCAACGATGGCTGTACCATATCGATTGAAACGCGATGGTGAGCTGAGCACGGTGGTTGTAGTGGTGGTGGTGGTTATGGTGCTGCTACTAGTGGGGAGAGAGAGAGAGAGATCTGTGTGTGTTTGTGTGTGTGTGTGTTGAAACTGGAAAGAAATAATTGGGGTGTGAGATAATGTGCAAAATTACCAAAGTACCCATCTGCGTGTTTTTTTGTTTTTTTAAAAATCATTTTTGATTTTACTCATAAAGTATGAAAACCTATTCAAAATCAACTATTCAAAATCAAAAATGATTTTACGCATACATTGGGGAAAACCTGTACAAAATCATATATGATTTTTTATAGGCTTCCATAGAATAAACTTATTTAAAATCAAAAATGATTTTAAAAATAGAGTGTGAAAAAGCTATACAAAATCATAGCTATACAAAATCATAGCTATACAAAATCATATATACAAAATCATATATGATTTTATTCATACATCTAGACAAAAAAAAGTGAGTTCGATATCATTAAACCCATTCAAAATCATATATGATTTTACGCATACATTGGGGAAAAGCTATACAAAATCATATATGATTTTGTATAGCACATTGAGACAAAACAAAATGAGTTACATACCAAGAAACCCATTTAAAATCAAAAATGATTTTAAGCATACAGTGTGAAAAAGCTATACAAAATCATATATGATTTTATTCATACATCTAGACAAAAAAAAAGTGAGTTCGATATCATTAAACCCATTCAAAATCATATATGATTTTACGCATACATGTGAAAAAGCTATACAAAATCATACTATAAAAATCACTATTCAAAATCAATATTTTACTCATAAATATATTCAAAATCAACTATTCAAAATCAAAAATGATTTTAAAAATAGATTAAAAACTATAAAAAAACATAGTATAATGTATATAAACATCTTTGTATTCATATAGAGAATAGAAAAATAAATATTAATGATTAAGATTATGATTGATGATTAGGATTAGAATTGATGATTAATATAACAATTTAAATGGAAAAAAGTGACAACTCATTAAAAATCCAATGTACCAAAAAACTAAAAATGTCACATAAGAAAAAACATATCCTCTCTTAGTTATATAGAGATATTACTCGTTTTTAAAAAGGACAACTAAATAATGGACAAGTCATATTTAATATTTCAATGTCAACAAGCTCACTCGATAAAATTAGTTTGAAACAAATTTATAAAGAAAAAACTAAAATTTATGCTAGATCTTATAGTCTTTTTATTGAAAAATGAGTTTTGTTGATATTCTTCTATTATTAACATGTATAAATTATTTTTGTTTTTATCATAAAATTTAAAGATAGATTTTTGATATGAAAAATACAAGTTTTTTATATAGATTTATAAAAATACTTTATAATAAATATATGGGGAAATCAAATATGCAGCGGACTGCAACCACCATGGTTGCAGCAAGCAATACTAACGAGAGTACAAGGCTTAGAGGGAATCATTTATGATCTCAAGTCCAAAATTCTTGAGGTTCATGGTGAGCTCCTTGAAATGGTTAAGGACATCCCGTTCTCCCATAGGCCTAAGCATCTCGTCAAAAAAGAAGAAGAGATGAAGTTCCTCAAAGCACAGCTGACTGATCTGGAAAGACAACACAAACAGCAACGTCTAGACGCTCTTGTTGATGATCCATGGAGGGTGACCACTACCCCATTTGTTCGACCAGCCTTTGATCCACAACCGTTGTCAACATCATTGTTTGCAACACCATCTCCATCTCTTCGACTCTGGTCAAAAGAACAAACCCAGATCAAACAGAGATCCAGAAAAGCTTCCCCGACACAAAATGTTCTTTCCGACAGTGTAAACCAGCAACCATCATCAAGCAGCACAAAAGAGCAAGTGGTTGATGACGGCATGATGATAGCCTCTTCCAAAGCCCCAATATCTCTACCTAAGAAAGAAGAAAACCCCATCTCATCTTTTCTGTATAACTTATGCCAGGAAAACCAAAAACCACTTAAAACAGTGGCTCCTGTCATTATTCCAGAAACTGATGATGATACAGATTCCTGCTCTGATAATGGCTCTTATGAAGACTTACCGCCAACAACTGCTTTTGAACATTTGTTCATGGCAGAACCAGAAGAAGCCACAGAGAAGAACGCGTTCTACTCTGAGGTTGATGACGCTATGCCTGGAACAGCTCAAAATGAAAACACTGAAAACATACACAGGCACCCAAGCAACGACTCAAAAATACAGTTCACTTTTGATGACATCCCGCCATCAAAATGGAGAGAAAGAAGTATTGAAATGTTGACTTGGTGTACAGCTGAGCTCCAGTATTACAACATTGATATAGTCATCAAAAGATTCCTAACCAGATGCCAAGGGAGGCTCAGAGACTGGTATATGAGTCTTGGTGATTACAGAGCTCATCAGCTACTTTCTGCACAATCAGCAGAAGTTTTCATGAACTTTATAATATTAGAGTTCATCGGAGACCCAACACAACACACTGTTCGCGCCAGAGAAGAATTTCTAAAAATGAAGTGTTGTTCGTTCCAACTAAAAGACTTGGAGAAGCACTACAACAGGATGTCAGAAAGATTCTACTGCTTAAATGGCATAAATGATGTGAATCTGAAACAAATCTTTTTAAACTCCTTCCCGGAATCTCTTGCCAATGAAGCATACAGAGCATTGGAGAACAAAAACAAGACGGTTGCTAATGCCACCTTGGGAGAACTCTTCCAACTCATAAAGAATGCTTTGTCTAAGTTGTGTAACCAAAAGAAATTTTTGGTTGAATTTGAGAAAACCGGAAAGAGTCTTGGATCAGCTTGTGATGAAAAGCATTTAAAGATCAAATGCAAAGATGAATCATCATGCAGCTGCTCTCGCCCTCCAAAAAAGCCTCCTGTTATAAAAAAGTTCAGTAAATACTATTCATCTGGCAAGAAGAATAAAAAAGACCAAAGGAATTGGAAGTTCCTTAGTAAAAAGGAGTATAGAGGAAGAGATACAGATAGATGCTATGTCTGCAATAAAAAGGGCACTTTGCTAAGGATTGCAAAGAAAAAAGGAAGACTCAAGCACTGATCGAAGCAATCAACAAAATTGAACCAATAGATGTTTCAGATCTTGAGTCCCTGTATTCCTTGGATGATAACCCTGGAGAAAGGACAGTCTGCTCAATCTACTACAATAAGAACGAGTCAGACACAGACGAGTCAGATACGGACGAGTCAACTGACTCAGAGATGGGACCCAGGCCTATCTACATGGCACAATTGGCTCTTTCTGAACAGAAGAGTCACCCACCCCTACCTCTCTCCCAAGAGCCATCACTGTATCCTGACAAGAAATGCGCTACCAGACAAATAAGAGACCCCCCAAAAAAGTGGAAGGAATCTGTCAAGAGACAACTCACAAGTGAGGTCCTACAAGCTATTAAAGATAGACCTAAGGATATGATTACGCCTGCAAAGATTCCTAATGATGAAGGAAAGATAATGCTCCAAAAAGATGCCCATAAGCTCAACAATTCTTTGATTAGACAGAAGATGCCATTCTTTTCGAAGAACCAATGGACCTTCACTGTTCAGCACAGGAGCATGAATGATCTCGGAGATGATGGCTATAAAAGGAGGTACAAAGGCATAAAACATTACCCACAAACCACAATGAGTACTTCTAAACCAACAAAGCCACTTCATCAACAACTGAAAGAAGAAGGCGTTCCAGGTGAGATCATAGAAGTGGTCAACAAAAACAACATAACTGACCCATCCCTTTTAACCTGGAAAAAGTTTCTCACCATCACCATAAAAATGCATGGCAAACCCTTGGATGGCCTTTATTTCCATCCAGACCACCCTTATTTGAGCACCCTACGTATCAAACGCCTAGATGCTCTACCAGAAGAAGCCCTAAGTTTCTTATGGTACCTCACCGAAGATTTCAGTATGGCTTTCGACTTTAACTCCCAGAAGTTGGTAACCTACCTAGTTCAATGCGAACTGGGTGAATTCTCCAAGAGTGAACTCAATACCTACCGTCTTCTCCAATGGTTTCTCCCAATAAGTGAATGGATTTATGCGTTACGAAGAGCCACCAGGAAACATTGCTTGGTCACTCTTTACAAACCCAAGTTCCACAAATCCACACAGCGATGCAGCCCAGATGAATTCATCTAAGCATGGACGGATCTGAATTCGGCAGACTCGTTTTACAAACAGAATCACCATGAATCCTGGATACAAACTCGCATGAAGATGGCAGAAGCTAACAAGTCGGATGTTGCAGAAAAGGACCCAGATATTCTGAACGGGGCTAAAGATCTTCAAAATCATCCACAAGTGCGTGAATGGAATCAAGCCTACCTTGATTATCTTAATACGCTCCCTATCTTCACCAAAGTCCACTATTTCGAAGTCCCAGCCACAACGAGCGATACGGTTTAATGGTCAACAATGGTGGTTCAACGTCAAGATGATAAATCCCCAGAAAGAAGTTTAATATTGTGTGTTGTTTGTTTAATATTGTATTAATAGTGTGCTAAGTGTGTCTTAAGTGTGTTTAAAATTAAATAAGGTCTTAATCACTCTTAAAGTGGTTAAAGCATGTACTAGAATAATCCATCTAGATATTTCTATCTAGATATTTCTATCTAGATATTTCCATTTGCATTATTGTAATATGATGTCATGCATGATGTCATGGAGCCTTTCCTTTGCCTATAAAAGGAGGTACAGAGGCATAAAACATTACCCACAAACCACAATGAGTACTTCTAAACCAACAAAGCCACTTCATCAACAACTGAAAGAAGAAGGCGTTCCAGGTGAGATCATAGAAGTGGTCAACAAAAACAACATAACTGACCCATCCCTTTTAACCTGGAAAAAGTTTCTCACCATCACCATAAAAATGCATGGCAAACCCTTGGATGGCCTTTATTTCCATCCAGACCACCCTTATTTGAGCACCCTACGTATCAAACGCCTAGATGCTCTACCAGAAGAAGCCCTAAGTTTCTTATGGTACCTCACCGAAGATTTCAGTATGGCTTTCGACTTTAACTCCCAGAAGTTGGTAACCTACCTAGTTCAATGCGAACTGGGTGAATTCTCCAAGAGTGAACTCAATACCTACCGTCTTCTCCAATGGTTTCTCCCAATAAGTGAATGGATTTATGCGTTACGAAGAGCCACCAGGAAACATTGCTTGGTCACTCTTTACAAACCCAAGTTCCACAAATCCACACAGCGATGCAGCCCAGATGAATTCATCTAAGCATGGACGGATCTGAATTCGGCAGACTCGTTTTACAAACAGAATCACCATGAATCCTGGATACAAACTCGCATGAAGATGGCAGAAGCTAACAAGTCGGATGTTGCAGAAAAGGACCCAGATATTCTGAACGGGGCTAAAGATCTTCAAAATCATCCACAAGTGCGTGAATGGAATCAAGCCTACCTTGATTATCTTAATACGCTCCCTATCTTCACCAAAGTCCACTATTTCGAAGTCCCAGCCACAACGAGCGATACGGTTTAATGGTCAACAATGGTGGTTCAACGTCAAGATGATAAATCCCCAGAAAGAAGTTTAATATTGTGTGTTGTTTGTTTAATATTGTATTAATAGTGTGCTAAGTGTGTCTTAAGTGTGTTTAAAATTAAATAAGGTCTTAATCACTCTTAAAGTGGTTAAAGCATGTACTAGAATAATCCATCTAGATATTTCTATCTAGATATTTCCATTTGCATTATTGTAATATGATGTCATGCATGATGTCATGGAGCCTTTCCTTTGCCTATAAAAGGAAGCCTCCCCCCTCATTTGTAAATCATCCAAGAAAAGAAATAAAAACTTCTTTCTATACTTCTCTCTCTAGTTTCTTACTCTAAAATAATTCTCTCTTGGTTCCTAAGAGCTTCTAGCAAGCCTTAGTGTAGAAGTTCCTTCTGAGCTAGCTCCTTCAAGAGCTTCTAGCTCAATTGAGCTTTGAGTTTAAGAGCCTCTAGCTCACT
>CM067168.1:89587505-89777505 GCA_034093135.1 Erigeron breviscapus | reverse complement strand
ATTATCTAATTCGGGTCGGGTTCTCAGATTTTAACTTATGATCAACATTTTTTTTTTACTGGAGTAATTTTCGGAATGAAGGACTGGAATTGAATATTGATTACACACAGTACAGTGTGTGTTTTTTAAAAAAAATTGATTTATTTTTATTTAATTGATCATGGCTAGGAGACATGGATGGGAACTTCCTGCTCATACATTTCATATATATATATATATATATATATATATATATATATTGAGCAATATTTTTGTGTGTATAATTTTGCTAGTTGGATCTGTTATTTGTGATTATTATTAATTGTAATGTAGGTTAAATTATTAATATATTTGTTAAGAATGATGAGAAATCATTGTTATTTGCTAGTTACATGTGTTCTGAAAGTGATTGTACGATTTGGAAAACGAAAGAGTCGGTTGTATTTTTAAGTATATTTAGCTCACTCAGCAGCCCTACTTAGATAACAGATTGATCCTAAGTTTTTTTTTTGATGAATCAAGTTATTTTTTGGCTTCTCTCGGAATTGAACTCGAGATGAACAGTGAAAGTCGCGAGAGAGTGATTTTTGATGACTTGTAAATACAGTATGATGTTTTTTCACTATGCAATGTGAATGCTAAAATAACCACTGTACTTAACATTTGATTTCCAAAACCAGTTGTAGTTGCAAACCGTCAATTTAATAACCCACAACTAGTTTATTGCTTTGTAATGAACGTGTTTCATATATATTTGCTTTTGAGGTTGACTTGCTTGTTATATAAAATTTGCAGGTTGTGGCTATTACAGTATTCTTCTTGTTGTCAGTTGCCTTCTATGCATTCTTTTCACCTTTTCTTGGAAAGGATATATACGAACATATTGCCATTGGCGTTTATTCCTTCTTGGTAAATGGCCTTTTTTGGTTTTCAATTGTTATCTATGAGTTAAGTATGTTGTTCTTAATACTTATTGCTGCCACGTATGTTTCAGGCTTTATCTGTATTCATTCTTTATGTAAGATGCACAGCTATTGATCCTGCTGATCCCGGCATATTGATTGAACCCAATAGGGCATCACCTTATAGATCACATAACGGCACTGAAGTTCCTGGTTAGTGACTGTATTTGGGTATATAGTATACTTCCCTTGTTAGTTTTTTTGTTTACGACATAAGTTTGCATAAATATGTTATCAGTAGAGGTAGTTTGTTTGTCCTGTAAAAATAGAGTTGTCAATGTTGAGCCATTGACCTATAACGGGTCATGAATTGGCTACACTATATTTTATATTCAACGGTTCAAAAGGGTAGAAATTAAAACCTTGGCTAACTAATTCTGCCAAACAGGTCAAACTAGTCAGTTGCCCTAAGTGTATGTTTACTATTTGATTGCCTACAATCTCCAAAAAATTGTTGCGTTCTATATATTTAGTTTATCAAATGATTTTGTAGTCTTTGTAATCATATACAGTACTTTAATGGTTCATAACTCAATAAGTTAAAAAGAAGTGACAAGTGTTGTCGTTTCAACCTACCCTGATCCATACTAAGATATATCAAGTTTGACTAGTTACTTATCCCAGTTGACCTGCCCCTTTTGCGTCTTATACCTAAAAGTAATCAATACCCATGACAATATTCACATTTATGTCGGTATTAGTAAGAATGTTTAAAAATAAACAAACTCCTACATCAGAAGAGACATAAAGCTCGGAAAATAGAAGTAATCCTAATATCAAGACTAAGTTACAAATAACCCAATTAGTTAGGAAACTGTGAATACCTCATGGACATATATATGAAAACAGGTCAATTAGAGTTGTATATGTTAGACGATGGTCAAACAAGCCGAACAGATCAAATGCCTAAAAATGTTTTAAATTATTCTAAAAACAAAAAACCCTCATGTTTTCCAACCCCTGCCTATCATATCAAACATTTATCTAAGAAGGCCAAGGTATCTCCGAAGTTAATTTCTATTCGAACACCAGGAAATGCATCTTCTGTTGGAGATCATAGTAAGGCGGAGTTTCAAAATGGTGGAATATATGAGAACGGGAAACCAGGCTGCTGTTCAAAGTTGGGGGGATTATTTTGTGGTTGTATTGTCAAAGAGGATTGTCGAAATGATGAAGATATGCAATTAGGAGGAGACGAAGAAGCTTTATTCTGTACATTATGCAATGCAGAGGTATGGACCTCTTCCCCTATTAATTTAAACTTTTTTACTCTCTTTAGACGAGTTTACTTTGTTATAGCATACTTGTGAGCCTTTGAGAATTATAATATAAACGAGCTTTGGAGAATTGGTAATGTTAGTCTTCTATGATAATGAACTTCTTATGATATGACTTATGGATATATTCTGTTTCTCAAGCCATCTTGATTGTCATAGTGATGAATTATATATAGATCTTATGCATAATCACATTTCACATCATGCTATAAATAGATATGTTGTCATGAATTTTGTTTTTTATTGTATATAGGTGCGCAAGTATAGCAAACACTGCAGAAGTTGTGACAAATGTGTTGACGGGTTTGATCATCATTGTCGGGTAAGGTCCAAACACGATTACACTAAAAGGGTAAAACCTGTCATCCATGGGTAGCAACTGTTGCCCCCCACCCTCAACCCCCAAACCAAACACACACACACACACACACACACAAATAATATAGAATGAACATAAAAACTTGGTCAACTATTGTGATTCACATGGAACAGATGAAGCAATATGTTGTGTCCCTTGTACCTTCAAGTTCGCATGGTTTACTTTTTAAACTGAAATTGTTTTCTTACCATTTTTTCTTGTGTAGTGGTTGAACAATTGTGTTGGAAGGAAGAACTACTTTACATTCGTGTGCCTAATGGCTGTAAGCCTTGTTTGGGTAAGATTTCTGTTCTGAAATTTTTTCTGATATCTATAATTTACTAGGTGTACCTTTTCTTTTCATTTTGTTCTATTATCAGCTACTGCATTTATATTTACATATTTAGTACTCTTTATAAGCGAAGCTCGTTATTCAAATATTGCATTGTGATTCCTTTTCAGCTTACTTTTGAATGTGGGGTTGGGATTGCGGTTCTTGTTCGATGTTTTGTTGATAAAAAGGCTACAGAAAATCAGATTACCGATAGACTTGGAGATGGATTTAGTAGACCTCCATTTGCAACTGTGGTGGTATGTGCATTCTTTTTGTAGGGCTACTACGTCATTTGTTATCATCACTATCATGTTCTATCTAATCCTACAAAATATCTTTGTTTAAATGTGAAATCAAATGTATAAATTACACATCCAATTTTCAGAAAATACGGGAACTTAGTGGAGTAAACGCTGTAGTCAGCATTTCGTAATGGTGGTGATGGGCTATTATGCTGTTTGAACTTTGATAATTTTGCCAAAACTAGCGATCAACAACTTTCAGGGATATCCCAAAATGAAAACTGTTATCTTATTTTAGAGTTAACAATGTACCCATTAACTTATTAAACTGGGGAACTAGTTATTTAGCTACAAAAGGAACCTGAACAGGTCTCATAAGTGTTTTTACTTTTTAAGCATACAATCTCATTAATCTCTTTAATCGACGTATTAATAGTTTATCAAAATATTTATATTGTTATTCAATTATTAATTAATCTTATAACCATATTTAATGCATTAATAAGTTATTAAAATATATAAAAAGTGGACAAACAGTGTTTTCGGATCAACAACCCAATCTGTATCAACAATTGAGTGCTTCGGCCTAAATTACCCAACCCACTGCTGTCTTGCTGATTCTACTTAGTTTGCTTGCTTTCACTTATGTTCTCTTCTTTCAAATTAGTGGTTTCTCGTTTTACCCTTATTTCAGGCTATATGTACGGCTGTTTCATTGCTGGCCACCATCCCACTAGGAGAACTCTTCTTTTTTCACATAATCCTCATACGGAAGGTCTCTCTCTCTCTCTCTCTCTCCCCCCCCCCTCTTTCTATATGTATGTATATATATTTACAAATAATTATATATATGTATTTTTTTTAATTCAGGGGATCACAACATATGAGTTTGTAGTTGCAATGAGGACCCAAAGTGAACCTCCAGGACCATCACTAGATGGGATGGATCAACAAAGCCTGCAGTCTTCTCCCACAAGCTCTGCTGTGACTGCCATGAGTGGACGAAGCTCCCATGGGTTGAGTTTGCACAACAAAGGGGCTTGGTGCACCCCTCCTAGAATCTTTATGGATCAACAGGTACCCTTTTTTTAAGAGCGTCTGTTTTGCAAATTTATGATGGAAAAGAAAAAGAACTTCTTAGCCGTTAGTAAGCATCATGAATGTGCCATGTGGATGACTGGATGTACTACTGAAATTCACATGGTATAATCAGAATTCTATCACAAAGCTGCCAATGCTGGTAAATTGTTTGCTTATGTGAATGATGCGTCTTTTGGTTACCTACTTGACTATTGCTATCATCAGTTTCTGGTGTTTGGGTAACCTACTTCTGCTCATGGTTATCTTATTTTATAGATTTCGAATAATTATTCTTGAGTAATTAGTTCGATACTAACTTCAACAGATATTTATACGATATTAATTACCTAAATGCCCTTATTTGGCAAACATCTAAGATCTAACACCATCCAAAGTGATTTTTACAACTTAAAGTAGAATCACATTGAAGTATTATCTCGGTACAAATGGTGATGATTACCTATTTACTGGTGAATGGTTTGACTGGGTTAAAGTTTTGCTACAAAGGAATTGGGTCAAAGCTGTTGACAGTAAGTGTGTTTTAAATACATAAAACCTTCTACATCATTGTTATTCAAAATTTTGTACTAATCATGATAGAATTAATTATGTATATCATCTGACTCGTTCTTTGTAAAAAAGTGAAAAAAAGAAGATAAACAAAACCTGACCGCATGGCTCATACAAAAATAGTGCTTTGACCCTTACCATATTGCGACCTCTTCAATCTCCTTAAGCATGTTTCATTGTTATGTTGACATCAGGATGAAGTGATCCCTCATCTAGAGCCAGGGCGGCTGCCATCGACCGTTGATCCGGATGTAGTCCAACCACCAGAAAAGGGTAAAAAGTTACCTCAACGTCCTGTCAAGCTCAGTGCCTGGAAGCTTGCAAAACTAGATTCTAACGAAGCAATCAAAGCAGGTGCCAAAGCCCGAGCTTCATCCTCTGTTCTACGTCCAGTGGGATCTAAATACAATCAGTATGATCCTGATCATTTATCTAGTAGCAATGTGAGTGGTAGAAGCAGTCCAAACAGTATCCATCACAAAAGGAGTCATTCGAAAAGCTCATATCCGCCTAGTCGGGCTAGCAGGGAGGATCTTGAAAGTTGCAATCATAGTGTTAGTAACATGAGCACCAGCCCATTACCGGGCAGAGATCATTTTAACCCCATGTACCAGTCCTCTGCAAATCACTCTCCATGGTCAGGCAACAATGAGCCTATTGGGATCCCACAGGCGGCAGTACCTCCTCCAAGGAGAAACAACTTGGGTGTTGGTGAAAATACAAGATCTTCCTCAGTGTACTGGGATCAAGAAGCCGGTCGGTTCGTGTCTGCTTCAACAACTAGAAGCATGGGTGGAACTTCCTCTCAGGCTTCAGGCGCAGAGCTTACCTATACGGGCCAGTCAATATTTTTTGGTGGGCCCCTTGTTGGTAATGGTAGGACCGGTGGGGTTGCTGGTGGCGGGAGGGGGTCGGCCACAGGGAGTTATTACCAGCAAGGTAGAACACAGAGAGGAGGGCAGCTACCGGTGTTTGTTCCAAGTGAGCAAAGCCAGACACCTAGATTACAATGACATTGTATTATCAGATTTGTTTTCGTGAACTTGTGTAGATTTGTTTCTCGAATCTTTTTTCAGAAAATTTTGTCTTTGTTAATTTATTGATCTTGTGCAGTTTACATTCAGATTGTGTTTTCGTACCATTTTCTTTACATGCTTTTTGATGTTTAGGTTTGTGTCAATTTACTCTGGGTTAGAAGACATGAAACTTGAACACCACCAAATGTACTTCATTTGAAAACGGTGTTCTGGAATCATCGGCAGCCTAAAATCACAAGTTAAAAGCTCATTTCCGATCTTGCTGCATCACATTGCAAGTGCACTCCTTTACAGTTTACACATTTGTCTACCCAAATAATTTATATTTTACAGCTATATACAGTAAATTGTTTATTATAGACGCATGAAAACACAAACATATGTGTAAAATAAACATATCAATCATGAAATATCCAAAGAAGTCCCTAATTACATCATATAATTACATCATCAAATAATTACAACGGACAACATAATAACTTAATTACTCTTAATATATAAAGACGAATAGCATTTATTAAAGCTGATTATTCTTTGTCGGCCATTTTAAAAGTTATTGCTATCTTATGTCATTGCTTACGTCTTTATTTACCGTGAGTACTGTCAATGGTCAATAGTGATATAAGTGCAAAATTGGAGGTCTAAGAAGTTATTGACTAAACACACAAAAGACTTCTAAACGTATGACAAATAAAAGTAATTATCAATGGTCACTAGAGTTTAGATCTATTTTGTTCCAACTAAACACAAAGCAAATGAAATCTTCCTCTTTGGGCATTCGATTCGCAATTTCCGAGTAAAGTGTTTTGCTATCTTATGTGCTGAAGTTCACAACTCAATTAATTAACTAAGAGCTAAGAATCTGGGGATTCTTCTGTTTCACAGAAATTGGCGGTTGTTACTTTAGATTGTTTGTTAATAGCCAAAATGAATTAACAATATAAAGTAGTAAGACTACAAACATCAAGTCGTTGTAGTATAGTGGTAAGTATTCCCGCCTGTCACGCGGGTGACCCGGGTTCGATCCCCGGCAGCGGCGTAATTTTTTTTAACTTTTTGTTTAGCAAAAAATAGAAGGTAGTATAGTGACTTAAAACATATCTGTGGCCAAAATTTCTGTTCATGTAACAGAATTCCCTATTAACACTCTGGTTAATTGGTTTTTGTTGGTATCTTTTAACTAATAATTTTTTTTTTTTACGATTATGGGTAAATAATTTTTTTTTTACAACATTTTGACTCCTAAAATATACAATTTATTATTTGTCCGTACAGAATCTGGTCCATTTCTGTTAGGACCAGTAAAAAAACATCAGACATTTTTCTTTTCAAACAATAAAGAAAACATTCCAACATCTGTTTTATTGTTTTCTATCATATTGCAGACATTGAAATATATCTATAATAATCTTGATGGGTCACTTTTGTTTTTGTATATAAGCATATGATGGTAAAGAAAAAACTACAATTTGTTTTAAGAAAGATCTGAATAAGGACGTGGTTGCGTGAATTAACGTTAACAGATGGCTGGAGGAGGAAGAGGCTTAGATGAAACGGCCACATGGTCTGTGGCTATGGTTTGTGCAATCATTGTCGTACTATCGATAATGTTGGAGAAAATGCTTCATCATGTTGGACATGTAATTGATTCTTAATATATATTTCATTTTAATCTATAATGGTTGCATGTGATTGTTATATATGTTTGGTTATGTGTTGACATACATTTGTTTACATTGTTTTGTTTTAGTATTTAAAAGAAAGACATAAAATCGGGCTACTTGAAGCGCTGGAGAAGATCAAGACAGGTAAGATTATGCTTGTTGTGGAAAGAAGTCAATTTCTATTGTATTTGATTGATAACGGGTCAGAGACAAAAGAAACGAGCAGGAAATGATGGTCAGACGGGTCAGAAATGTTAGAAATCGCTAAACATGTATTCATATCTTCAGAACATTATAAATATGTATACAGAAAATTGTTTTAAATATTTCCAAAGGGCATTTGTGAGATGGCCCGACCAACCCGTTTTGATCTGTTACCCATGTCGCCCAAACGGGCCAATTTGCTATCTTTAGGTTGTATAATTAAAAGACACATCTATATTTTTTTTGTACTGATGTTTATGTTTGATCATATACCATGCAGAACTTATGATCCTCGGATTTATATCACTGCTTCTGACATTTTGTCAGAACTACATTGCTTCGATTTGTGTTTCAAAGGCTCTTACTAAAGATTTCTTGCCTTGCAAGAAAAAACCAGATGATCAACCACCAGCTGATGACGATGACATTGAAATAGATACCCGTCGTCGCAGGCTCTTATGGTATGATCATAGACGTTTAGGAGGAGACGGTCCACCAAAAGAATGCAAGCCTGTAAGATCGTTTAAGAGTAGTTATTCATAATATTTGTTAGTTATGCTCAAGAATATATCCGTTTAAACTAATTTGGCCGTGGTTAATTTAATCAGGGATACGAGGCACTTATAACTGTTGAAGGATTGCATCAACTCCACATATTTATTTTCTTTTTGGCAGTATTTCATGTTATTTATAGTGCCCTCACTATGATTGCTGGGAGAGCAAAGGTGCAAACTCAAATAACTAGCAAAAATCTCAAGAAAACCTGAATTAGCGTTAGCCGTTGTTCACAGTCTACATCTTTCTTTGATGCAGATCCGTGAGTGGAAAAGCTGGGAAAAAGATATCTTGCAGCAACAAGCAACTGCACACGGTAAGTCCTATGTCATAGAGAAAGATATGCGAATCAGTCGGGTTGGGTAATACACAAGGATGGGTTTAGATTGAAATGGGTCATTCCTGAATTCCTAAGTAAAATTTAAATAGGCCAATCTGGCTGGATTAGGTTGACCCGCTACCACTTCTTTTCATCCCTTTTTTTATAAAAAAATCTTAATAATCAACAGATGTGTCAATTATGGTCACAGAGATGATATTTACTATAATAAAATATTGGATATAAAATTATAGTAAGTTGCATGCATCATGAAGAAACTGTGCATGGCTTCCAACTTGTTGAATCCATTTGGCATGTCCCCTTTTCGTTAACTGCTCAGGCTTGACCCATTTGAGATAAACCACAACCCACATCAACCTGTTCATTAATAAGTGGGTCGTAATTGCCACCGTCGCCAACAACTTTTTGAACTAATGTTTTGTTTCATTCTGATTTGGAGATCCTTGTCTTCATAATGTTTATTTGCAGATCCTTCTAGGTTTCGGCTTACAAAAGAATCGTCTTTTGTCAAAGGTCACGCCACTCGTTCAGGATTGCCAATAATCTTCTACGTTGTAAGGAAACCAAATTACTAGTTATCATGCATCTATATTTTTCTTCTTTTATGTAAATTAGAGTGCTGATAATAATAAGCATATCATTCATTTCAGATATGTTTCTTTCGGCAATTCTTTACTTCTGTTGGTAGATCAGATTACTTGACCATGCGCCATGGGTTCATTTCTGTGAGTTCTACCACTCCCAACGATGATTTTCTTCATCGATGTGCCACGAATTTGGTCAATTCTATTTGTATTGACTTACTTTTAATTCTCACATAAAGGTTCATTTAGCTCCTGGCAGTCAATTTAACTTTCAAAAATATATCAAGAGGTCACTTGAAGATGATTTCAAACTCATTGTGGGAATCAGGTAACTAGTTTCATACATATTGCTGTTATTATTTTATATGTGTGGATGGCTTAGAATTTAGGCGTATAAATTTTAATCTATTTTGGCCATTTTTGATGACACTTGCAGCCCGCTTTTATGGTCTACTGCGGTCCTCTATCTGTTTGCCAATGTTGAAGGTTAAGTTTTGTACTTGTTTACTGGAAGTCCTTGTTCTTTTACTTGAAGTGGCAAATGGGTCAACATGTCAAAATGGGTAAATTTTGGTGCGGGTAGGTCTGATCCAAAACACTGTTCATTAACAATTGACATCTTAAATGTGGTTACAAAAATTATATAACTTTAGTATCAATACAGCTTGTTGAATAAAATGGGTAGCGTTTGGTGCAGGTAGATCTGACCCAAAACACTTTACGACCAGAAAACACAACTCTTCTCATTAGCAATTTTACAAAATTCCGTATATTTTTAGTTTTAATACAGTTTGTTGAATAAAATGGTTAGAAGGTATATGCAATATTAACACTTCCCGCGACTTTCAAGACATTTGGGTCATTTGACCCATTTCATTTGTAGCTATTTTTTAGTGTAATACATTTGACCCATTAGAGAGCACAAACTGGATCGACCCAACCAGAATTAAGTGAATCGAATTTGCCACTCTATTTTGTACTTATCCATGTGCATATTACTAAAGAACCCTTCACTGACGTTTCATTGTTCATACTCAGGAACTCATGCTATGATTTGGCTCTCTCTATTTCCTGTCGTTGTAAGGACTATTTCATATACCAGTTTGAATCTCTTAAGCCAACTGGCGATTTACTTAGACCCTATATCATTTTTCATTTTAAGAAAGAAGGATAACTAACCGTAAGTTTTTGTTAAAGATAATCTTAGCAGTTGGAACAAAGCTTCAAGGGATTATAGCACAGATGGCTATTGAAATTCAAGAAAGACAATCTGTAATACAAGGCATACCTCTCGTGCAAGTCACTGATAAACACTTTTGGTTTAGGGACCCAACGTTAATTCTGTATTTTATTCAGCTCACACTCTTCATGGTAAGTATTATGCATTAGGCATGTTCAAACGGTTTTAAATAGTTGTAACATGTCATATGCTAATGTCTGAATCTCTATCATTTTCGTGAGATTTAACTGGATTGTCGTATCATTTCAGCAAAATGATAACCGTTGTGACCAATATGTAATGACAGGATTTCCACAGCGACTAATTTTGTGAATCGTGATAAAACTATTAGTAGCTTCTATAATTTGATAACTTTTGATTAATTTCTTTTTATGTTTTTCAGAACTCATTTGAGATAACTCACTTCTTCTGGATATGGGTAACGATTTATTTTGCATATTCTTAAATCTTTATTACATATACGACAAACCACATACAATTAACGGTTAATAATGGTATAATGTCTTATTGTATGTTTACAGTATGAATTTGGACTCGACTCCTGCTTTCATGAAAAACCTCTTCTTCAATATGGTAGAGTTTTGATTGGGTAAGTTCTGTAGTTACTGTATTTCTTAACAAAGTTGGACATCAAAGTTTCTTGTTTCCGGTCTCTACTTGGCCTGGATCCACTATGTGGTATGGGTTCATAATATTCGACCCATAACAAATTGTTCAAGAAGTTTTACCTTTTAGTCTTCAATTCGACAGAATTGCAGTTCAAATCTTATGCAGCTATGGCATCCTACCACTCTACTCCCTTGTTACTCAGGTACTTTAAAGTGCTATCTCGTTCAAAAACAGCTATGAATAACTTTATTTCTGGAGTACCATATAAGCAATTTTATATGTATGTCGTTTTTTTTGGAATGTAGATGGGATCGAAAATGAAGAGGTCTATATTTGATGATCAAACATCAAAAGCGCTCAAGCACTGGCACAAACATGCAGTGAAGAGAAAGGAAAGTACTAAGGGACAATCCGGTCACCTTCCCAAGAGTTTAAGTCTAAGCTCTCCATCAGGAAACGCTCAAGCACATGGTGCTCCTACAAACACGGCGGCCAAAACAGATTCCCCTAGCCAAACTGCTCACATTGTTGCTAGCGTAGACATCCCACAAGACAAAAAAAAGTCGTCAAACACTCCCAATTTGCTTTGATCGACCATCTAGCTTATATCGAATTCTGTTTTTCTTTTGTTAAATATGAGTAATCTGTTTACTAGAAAAATGCAACATCTTAACATCAAATCAATGGTGTTAGTATTTGTGATTATGTTTAGAAGAAGGTACATTGTTCCAAACTCAAGTTGTTTCATACTTCTTGTTAAATAGTACATATTTTTGTATTTTTCCATTTCTATATCGAGTAATGTTAAAATTTTATTTCATTTTTGATATATGGTAGGCCAACATATCCTTATTTTAAATGGCCAACTAAACAAATTACAGCCAGAACACCGTCCGAGGTAATCGGATGGCTAAAGATTACTGCGAGTTGGCCAGCCGGAGCCCAGACCCGTTAGTCCCATGATCCGGGAAACTCATCAACCCGCCCGTTCGTAGGTATAACGACGAACTAACGGTAAAACCCGGTGTTTGCCCAACCTGGGTCTCCCCAAACCAAACCATCATTGAAAGACTCCCATGCTAAGCCTTCTATGAAGGAATCGGTGACCAAAATATCATTTGATAACAAATTGTTCTTTAAAAAACATACATTATAAATTTATGAAAGTTGAACTAAATTGTAGCTATCAATACCCGTACTAAACATCATCCGATCATCTTGTTATTTTACAAGACTAAGTATAGACCTTCGAAAAATCATGATCGATCTCTACATGATTTACATATATATATATATATATATATATATATATATGGGAAAAGATAAAATGAGTCCAGCTTATTTTGAGTCCAATTTGAGTCCATTGATTTTCTTCCATCTCCTCAAATTCCAACCACCTCCTACCACCACCATGATTTTCCGGCGACGGCGACCACCGCCACCACGACTTACACATGTGTAAGTTGTAAAACTTACACAACTTACACATGTGTAAGTTACATGGACCCTTTTTGGACTCAAATTATCCCACCCTATATATATATATATATATATATATATTATAAGATGTGTATAATGTTCATAAAACTGTAAGATTGAATATCATTGAGGTTGAATATATATATTAATTGAATTGAATTCCTCGTTACAAAATAACGGGAATTAATCTACATAAATATCGAAAAGTACTTAAAAAAATATAGGATGAATGAAGACATTATTCCTGATCAACTATAGACTTGCCCGACTGATGATCAAGTAGAAGTAGTGATTCTGTGTAGGAGGTCATCCATCTTTTGTGATATTCTTTACAAAACCCAAGATCAATAAAGGACCTTGAGCATGGTTCATATAGTTCAAGTGCCCATACAGTACTACTATGCCTAGTTTCCAAAATAGGATCGCCATTCTTCCTATATCCAAAAAAGTAATAGCCCTTGGTACCTCCTTAATAACAGAGTATAGTTTTGTAAACGAGTTTGGATGATTCATCACCCATACACCACATTCTCGTGTCTCCCTATTCCAGCAATATTCAATCACAACAAGAGACTCTCTTCGCTTAGCTAGGTAGATAAAGGGGTTTTCTAAATTATCTGGCAAGTCTATTTCTTCAAACTCTTCGGTTGTCAAATCAAATGAAATAATCAGCTTGGCGTATTCATCTTATCAGCCTCTTCCCCATAAGCAGGCAAGCCAATAAATAATACTGTTTACAACTACCGAGTGATTATATGGCAATAAAATTGATCTACGAGGGAGCTGGCTGCATAATGGACTTCTCCAAACACCCGAGCTTAACGTATAAACTTCTACTTGCCAAGGCATTAAACGATCCTCATATAGTACATCAGTGATACTATCCTGAAAAGCTGATGTAACTAACTTCACAAGTTTAAGATCGTAACTACCTGGACAAACCCCAAAACCAAATCTAATGTCGACGTCCCCCTTTGGCAGACGTAAAACATTAATAACAACTGAAGGATTCCAAATAACGATACTCGAAGTACCATCATGATACCGTCTGTAAAAACCCAACAATCCGTCAGAAGAAGAACCAATGGAGCCAATAAATGAAACATTATTATTTTGTAGGGAAAGAGTAGATGGGAGTGTAAGTCTATACTGGTCTCTGGGGAAACTGTCATCATCGTTATCGACAATAATTGAAACATCATCATCATCATGTACCAGGATGAGATGACGACGTTGTTTTTGATGATGATCAGCAATGAACTTTGGCCTTTCGATATGAGACTTCCATGCTTTTGAAATCGATCTGAATCGCATCAATGATTTCACATCATTCATCCTGTTCAATATTTCCACCTGGATATCGAAAGGTAAAAACTGAGACGACAACGACATTATTATGATTTCTGATGATATAACTTTTAGGGATTCGATCGATTTGAGGGATTATGGTATTTAGTTAATTAGAGTATCTAATATAATATATAATATATATATATAGTAAAAAGATAAAATGAGAACCAAATAACCTTTTTAAATAAGGGTAATTTTGTACTTCAATAATAAATACTAATATCTCCATAAATAATGTTTGACACTTTGACCCATTTTTCTATATAATTACAAGATTACTTAAATTTGTTCTACGGATGTTTTATTCTACATTTTCAAAACTTCTTTTTTCTTTTTTAACTTAGTAAAGTATAGACAAATAATTTAATTTGATTAAAGTGTAATACTTATGACAATAAAAATAATTTTTACGTGTTCTTTTTAAATAGTTTTAAAAATACTATATAGTAATATATAAAATGTTAAAAATAAAATTGACAATTTAACACTTTATTTCCCATAATAATTATAATAAATTCATTAAATTGTGTATATTCTTTTTCACATATTAAGGTTTATTATTATATATATATATATATATATATATATATATATATATATATATATATATATATATATATATATATATATATATATATATATATATATATATATATATATATATATATATATATATATATATATATATATATATATATATATATATATATATATATATATATATATATATATATATATATATATATATATATATATATATATATATATATATATATATATATATATATATATATATATATATATATATATATATATATATATATATATATATATATATATATATATATATATATATATATATATATATATATATATATATATATATATATATATATATATATATATATATATATATATATATATATATATATATATATATATATATATATATATATATATATATATATATATATATATATATATATATATATATATATATATATATATATATATATATATATATATATATATATATATATATATATATATATATATATATATATATATATATATATATATATATATATATATATATATATATATATATATATATATATATATATATATATATATATATATATATATATATATATATATATATATATATATATATATATATATATATATATATATATATATATATATATATATATATATATATATATATATATATATATATATATATATATATATATATATATATATATATATATATATATATATATATATATATATATATATATATATATATATATACATGGTGTATATTAAAGTATATATATTATATACATGTACATATAAAGAAAATATCTAATCCAAATATTTATCTATATAAACGGTTTTATCATAATTCATATCTTAATAATATGTATTAATCCAGATATGTATAATCAATATAACAATTTTAATTACACATTATTTTTATTAAGTATATAATGTAACATCCGTAAATTTTGACCCGTTGACTTTATGTGTAATTTGATTAACAATCTTGTTTAATGAAATAAGTGGGTCGTTTGGTGAATTAAATGACAATGTGTGTTAGTCGAGTCGTTATTTAGTTTGTTGGTATTTAGTTGTGTAACTGATTGTTTTATGGCTTGTGGGAGAAACGGGTCGGCCCGTGGGTAGTCCAAGACCCACCAGCCACCCATGACCCATTTCCCCCCCCCATATCTCTTTCTCCCCTCTCACTTCTTATCTATCTATCTATCTTTTTCTTCTTATCTATCTATCTATCTATCTTCCTTCTTATGCTCTCAAGTAAAAGACCCCTTTCAATCTTCTTCACCATTTCTTGCATTTCATTAGTGTTGGATCGATTATAACATAGAAATCATAGTCACCTTATCTCACTTTCGCCTTATCGAAGAATCAAAGTCAAGTTCTACCATTTTTACCCATTTAGGTCAAATTTTGGGTTTGAGCTCAAAGAGAAGTTTTGGTAAGTCTATTTCATCCCATTTATACCTATTTATGTTTGTTTATGCATTTCTAGTCATCTTGAACATTTACAAGTCCTAAATCGGCTTAAACCTAATTTTGGGTCAAATTAGGGTTAGGGTTAAGGTTTGAAGGATTTGTGAGTGATTATGATGTTTCGGTCGAAATTGTGGGTTGGGTTATGTGTATTAATGGTTAATGATGTTTGTTTATGCTTCAAAACAAGTTAAAAGTCTTCACAAGTCGTTTTGGTAAGGTTTGGGTTGGAATTGGGGGTTTTTGGTTCGTGTTCCTGCATAAACCGCAGGTGTTGGCTGCAGGTTGTGGCCACTGCGGCGCAGTGAGCCCTACCCTTGCTCACTGCGGCACAGTGCCATACTTCTGGTCCTGGTCTGACTTAGCCACTGCGGCGCAGTGAGCTTGGTTTTGGCTCACTGCGACGCAGTGGATAGTTACTGGGAAAGTACGCGCGTCGATTTTCAAACGTTAATAACTTTTGATCCGTAAGTCCAAATAAGTCGTATGACCTGTCGTTGGAATCGTAAGAGAGTCTAGTTTCTAGTAGTAACACTCTTTTTGTATGAATCTTTTGTCATTTCTAAAAAGGTCGAGTCAAATGCGTTTTGTTCCTACTCGTTTAAGTTGTAAAGGCGTTTAGGGTTTGTGACTTGACCTAATTGTGCTAAATCAACTTGTGTGAGATCGTATAGTTGACATTACGGTATTATGATGTATAAATATAGGTTGTGGACGTGTGGACCCCATTACTTGTGTGTAATCTTATACTAGCTTCATTGCCAGACAAGGTGAGTTTCGTATCTCCCTACTCGCTTGGGATTCGGGCTGAAAAGTGTAAACCTGGCGTGTTTACTTGCATTTATTGATATATTGATTGTTGACTTGATTGTTAGATTGATGTGACGTTTCTTTTCGTATGATTGACTTGGGTTATGTTTTAGATAGGTACTACTTTTATGTTAGGATAGACGTACATACATGGAAGTCGGTTATGCCTTCATTGGGTTTTAGATGTGGTGGGAAGGCTGCGGGTGACCCTATATATAAGCATCTGGGACTTGAAGAAAGTAGAATCCTCTGAAGTATATGTACGTATAGTTGGTTTAAATCGTGATTGTTGGCTTATGTTTGACGAATATTGATTGTTGGCACAGGTTCATCGTATATTGATTGTTGGTTTAGGATTTATGCATTTACATTTGATTGTGAGCATTGCATACATCGTTGATGAGCCCTCGGCAGGGGATTGCCGACATCCTGGTGCATAGATGTATGCACCCATTTTGGATGTAGAACGTGACCCCGAGTATATAGACATATATATCTCGGTGATTTTGAGATACAGCCTTGTTCATTGAGATGACAGAAGGGTATCGTTGCATAGGTGACGGAGTTCACGCATAGGATAGGCATGTTGGCTTATTCATGCATTTGGCACTTACTTTGATTCATATATCATTTGTGCATTCTCATCACACATTTACTAGTCTTGTGTAATCTTGTTGTTGGACGATATTGTGTTGCTTAGAGGTTCGCTGTAAGTCATGTCTAGCCTCTACTCGTATATTGTGATATTTGACGTTGGTTCCTTATGAACCATTACTACGAACTCACCAACCTTGTGTTGACTATGCTTAGTACACTTTTCAGGTAATCAGGTTCTTCAAGGGCGTGGAGTTTAGTTGCTTTGCTTGCTGTGAACCCGGACCATGGACTTTATGAATCAAGGATTCATTGGCCTCCCTTTTGCATTATACTTAGGATCGTTTGCCATCTTTGGATGTTATCTTGTTAACTTTGATGGTTATTTGCTCTTGGTGTATTTTGTTACTTGTCTCGTTTAGTATTGGATTCACTGAATCTTTAATTGCATTTAGCTTGCTCTATTGTAATCCCACCTTGTGCTATATGATTTCCGTGATATTTCGAGCCTCGGCTTGGGGTGTTACAGAATGGTGGCCCATGCAGGTCGTAGAGAATTAGGCGGTTCGACCTAGACTACGGCTTAAGTTAAAACTCTTCATATAGCATGCATGGTTAGGAAATTCGTGTGCAATGTGAATTATGTGAATCCCCGTGTGAGTTCGTAGTTAGCTTGAATTCAATGTGATGAATGTGGTTATTATGATTTGCTGTTGTTATTGGTTGGAGCTAATGTGATGATTTAGGGCAAAATGAAAGGATGCCATTAACTTAGTATAATATTGTGGGAACCCTAAAAGAACCCGATCAACTCTTTTATGGTTACCCGATATTATAGCAAGTTCATGACATCATGGATTGCGCACGCGCGGCTTAAAGTATAATAAGGAACCGATATGCTTAATGGAAGTTGATTAGGTGGAGGGTTAGCCGTTGGTACACCCTGTATACATACCAGGTCAATAACTAGTAAGCATATCGAATTCGGATTATACTTTGAATCATTTGTGTTAGTTGTTTAATTGCATGATATTTTGAGCATGATTACTTAAATTAATGGTGAGGTATTGTAATAAATCCAACGCGATGTTATGATATGTGGAAATCCCTTATAATTCTAACACTCTTGCCTTAGCATAACGTTATGAAATGAGTATGTGGTATCGGTATGAGAGCATTGACTACTTGTGTGGCTAACATGTGAGCATTTGAGACTAACTCTCGGGTCAACGTGTCACTTGTTTTATAGAAATGGCGAGACCAAGGAGAGTCGGAACGAACTATAGGGCCGAAGAGGAAGAACCGCAACCGGAAGCTCAACCGGAAGTGCAAGGAGGTAGGGGCCGTGGTAGGGGCCGTGGTAGGGGCCGTGGTAGAGGTCGTGGTAGGGGCCGTGGTAGGGGTCGTGGTGGAGCTCCTGAGCCAAACTTGGCTGAGGTAATCGCTCAAACGGTCGCCGGCATCATGCCAACCATCATTGCTCAAGTCACGGCAAGTCTTGGGCAAAATAATGTGGCTCAAAACAATGAAGCCCCAGAAAACGTAGATAATGAAAATGCTCAACCCCATGATGTAGAAAATGAAGAAGAGGGACCAGTGGGTGTTAATGTCGGAATGCCCATGAATAATCAATATGGGGGATACCGTCAAGGGTGCATATTTAAAGATTTTAAAAGTTGTGGGGCACCGGAGTTCGATGGGAAAGGGGGTCCCACGGAATGTATAAGATGGTTTGAGGCGATTGAAGCGGTGATTGAAAGGAGTCATTGCACCTATGATGACCGGATTTCCTATGCATCCGGCATGTTTAGGCATGACGCCCTGAGTTGGTGGAACCAGGAGATAACGTTGGGGCGGACTCAAAATTTGGAGTGGATTGACTTCAAAAACAAAGTAAAAGCAAAGTTTTGTCCTCCGTATGAACTATAAAACTTAACCATTGAATTTGCAAATCTCAACATAGATGGGAGCCGACTACAAGGGCTATGTGAGACGATTTCAAGAGTTGTCCACCCTCATTCCTCACTTGGTGGGTACCGAGTCACAGGCCATCCAGAAGTTTGTATTGGGCTTGAATCCTCAAGTCCGATCTTATGTAAACTCCAACATGCCTACTTCTTTGGCTAATGCGGTCAACCAAGCCGGGAGTGTGACTGAAGATTTATTGAGATGTGGTGTTTTGAGTAAATCCTCATCAAGCAAGAGGAAAGAAGTGGGAGAGTCGAGCGGGGTGAAGAAAGTGGGGAGGTTTGACCCCAAGAATGTAAATAGGGGTAGAATAATGGCGGCGGTGGAGCCAACTAGAAAAGCTTTCCCGGGACCCTATCCCTTCTGTGGGAGATGCAACCAACATCACCCCGCCAATGCCCAATGCAAAGCATGCTATAATTGTAACCGAGTCGGGCACCTCTCCAGAGATTGTAGAGCTCCAAGAGCGGGCCCAATGAATGTGGCTCCTGTTCGGGCCGTTCCTCCTCAAGGTAACCAAAGAAGAGGCGAATGTTTTGAATGTGGTAGCCGTGACCACTACCGTAATAATTGTCCTCGATGGGTGGGACAACAAGTTCAAGTAGCCGTTCACCCCAATCAACTCCAAATGGTCGGGCCTAACCAAAACCGGGGACAACAAGGCCACCAAGTGCAACCACGCGGCCGAGCCTTTGCGGCCAATGTAAATGAAGACTATTTTTGGTATTTTCTGGATTTTATATGAAACAAACAACAAAACAAGACAATAAAATTAAAATGATAGATAAAAGAATCCACCACCAAGATTCGTAAAGGCCAAGCCACCGGAATCAAGGATAAAGGAAACACTCCGCCCCACCACTACAATCGATAAAGGTCTAGCCACCACGATTATAGATAAAGGAAACCGAAGATTTTAAAAGACCTCACCACAATATTTGATAAAGAACAAGTCACCGCAAATATTGATAAAGGGGTCACTCCTAACCACCAAGATCAAAGATCTCTAAAGATAAAAGAAGATTTTTGTAAGAAATAGAGGCTGCTCTATTAATTTCATTCAACATCAAAAACTACTTACAATGAGAAAATAAATCCCCTATTTATAGCCACATGCTATTTCCTAGGAATTAACGAAAATAATAAAATAATACATAAAAGCTGTCATGTGCAAGCCACTAATTAATTTGGACCAATAGAAAATGGACACGTAAAGCTTCTAGAAATATTCCCCTGCAAGTGGTCCCACAATACCGTTAGAAACGTCTTGCCACACGCGCCTTCCTTACAGCTGTCATTCTTCTTTATTGGGCCTTCACTAGTGGACCTTCAGTGGAGAACTCTGGAACATTCATCTGGAGCAGTCATCTGGAGCTGGTCACTGGAGTGCTTCACTAGTGGACCTTCAGTGGAGAACTCTGGAACATTCATCTGGAGCAGTCATCTGGAGCTGGTCACTGGAGTGCTTCACTGGTGGACCTTCAGTGGAGAACTCTGGAACATTCATCTGGAGCAGTCATCTGGAGCTGGTCACTGGAGTGCTTCACTGGTGGACCTTCAGTGGAGAACTCTGGAACATTCATCTGGAGCAGTCATCTGGAGCTGGTCACTGGAGTGCTTCACTGGTGGACCTTCAGTGTTGTCACTGGAACATTCATCTGGAGCAGTCATCTGGAGCTGGTCACTGGAGCGCTTCACTAGTGGACCTTCAGTGGAGAACTCTGGAACATTCATCTGGAGCAGTCATCTGGAGCTGGTCACTGGAGTGCTTCACTGGTGGACCTTCAGTGGAGAACTCTGGAACATTCATCTGGAGCAGTCATCTGGAGCTGGTCACTGGAGTGCTTCACTGGTGGACCTTCAGTGGAGAACTCTGGAACATTCATCTGGAGCAGTCATCTGGAGCTGGTCACTGGAGTGCTTCACTGGTGGACCTTCAGTGGAGAACTCTGGAACATTCATCTGGAGCAGTCATCTGGAGCTGGTCACTGGAGTGCTTCACTGGTGGACCTTCAGTGTTGTCACTGGAACATTCATCTGGAGCAGTCATCTGGAGCTGGTCACTGGAGCGCTTCACTAGTGGACCTTCAGTGGAGAACTCTGGAACATTCATCTGGAGCAGTCATCTGGAGCTGGTCACTGGAGTGCTTCACTGGTGGACCTTCAGTGGAGAACTCTGGAACATTCATCTGGAGCAGTCATCTGGAGCTGGTCACTGGAGTGCTTCACTGGTGGACCTTCAGTGGAGAACTCTGGAACATTCATCTGGAGCAGTCATCTGGAGCTGGTCACTGGAGTGCTTCACTGGTGGACCTTCAGTGGAGAACTCTGGAACATTCATCTGGAGCAGTCATCTGGAGCTGGTCACTGGAGTGCTTCACTGGTGGACCTTCAGTGTTGTCACTGGAACATTCATCTGGAGCAGTCATCTGGAGCTGGTCACTGGAGCGCTTCACTAGTGGACCTTCAGTGGAGAACTCTGGAACATTCATCTGGAGCAGTCATCTGGAGCTGGTCACTGGAGTGCTTCACTGGTGGACCTTCAGTGGAGAACTCTGGAACATTCATCTGGAGCAGTCATCTGGAGCTGGTCACTGGAGTGCTTCACTGGTGGACCTTCAGTGGAGAACTCTGGAACATTCATCTGGAGCAGTCATCTGGAGCTGGTCACTGGAGTGCTTCACTGGTGGACCTTCAGTGGAGAACTCTGGAACATTCATCTGGAGCAGTCATCTGGAGCTGGTCACTGGAGTGCTTCACTGGTGGACCTTCAGTGGAGAACTCTGGAACATTCATCTGGAGCAGTCATCTGGAGCTGGTCACTGGAGTGCTTCACTGGTGGACCTTCAGTGTTGGTCACTGGAGAATCTCGCCACTAGAGAAGTGTTACTACTGGTGACTGGACTGGTTCAGAAAAGACTTGTCTGAAATGGGCCACTGCTGGCAGAATCAACATGGCTTGTTCAGATGGCATTATCATTTCAGTTTCCTTCAGCTCAGTTAGCTTCTTCAGTTCGCTGGGTCTCTCCAGTTCAGTGAATCTGGACATTTCCGCATCACTTTCTAATCCAGACAACTTTCATGGCGGCATCCGAGGCAGCTATATACTCAGACTCTGTAGCAGACATAGCAACTGTAGATTATTTCTTGCTCTTGCAATCTACTGCGCCTCCATTTAAAACGAAGACATATCCTGACTGAGATTTTGTATCATCTTTATCAGTCTGAAATCCAGCATCACAGTATCCAGTTACTTTCAGCTCTGCATAGGATTTCCTCCATACACCAAGAATAATTCTTTAGTAGCACGCATGTACTTAAGAATATTTTTCACAGCAGTCCAGTGATCCTCTCCAGGATTTTGCTGATAGCGGCTAACAATATTTTGCGCGAACGCAACATCAGGTCTAGTGCATCTTACCGCATACATGATAGATCCACAGCCAAAGCATAAGGAATTCTTTGCATACGTTCCACCTCTTCAGGTGTAGAAGCACCGTTCTTGCTAGATAAATTAAGTCCTTCTTGCATCGGTATAAAACCACGCTTAGAATTTTCCATCTTGAATCGCTTCAAGATCTTATCTATATAAGCACTTTGACTTAATCCAATCAACCGTTTACTTCTATCTCTATAGATCTTGATTCCAAGTATGAATGTTGCTTTACCCAAGTAACATTACTCCCACTAGCTTTGCGATATACACATGGCTCATCAGGATTTTGAGCAAAACCAAACCTTTTGATCTCCTTATCAAACCTTTAATTCCAACTTCTTGATGCTTGCTTCAATCCATAAATGGACCTTTGAAGTTTGCACACTTTGTCAGGATATTTCGGATCGACAAAACCTTCTGGTTGTACCATATAGACTTCCTCGTCTAGAAAACCATTCAAGAAAGCGGTTTTGACATCCATTTGCCATATCTCATAGTCATAGTACGCCGCTATGGCTAAGATGATCCTAATAGCTCTAATGTCCGCAACGGGAGAAAAGGTCTCCTCATAATCAACTCCATAAAGTTGAGTATAGCCTTTCGCCACAAGACGAGCTTTATAGGTGTGTACATTACCATCCATGTCGGTCTTCTTCTTGAAGATCCATTTACACCCAACGGTTCTACCATTTGGTGGAAGATCAACCAAGCTCCAGACTTGATTATCTTTCATGGATTTCATTTCCACATTCGTAGCTTCAAGCCATTTGTCAGATTCCGGACTTGATAATGCTGCTTTGAATTTAGGAGGTTCATTTAAGTCTCCTAATACATGTTCTTCAAATTCTACTATAAGGTTTAATATTTCACGAGCACGTATTGTCCTTGATGACCTACGAAGTGGAATCGCTTCATCTTCAACTTGAAGTTCATTTTGAGATTCATCTCTTTGAACATTTCCCCCCCAAGTTGATGATTGCTAGTATTTTCAGAAGTTGACACATCTTCTTGAGTCTCATCAAGTTCAACAATCCTCCCACTGTCTTCTTGAGATATGAGTTTCTTTTCAAGGAACTCAGCAAATCGAGATACCTTAACAGTGTTTTCAGTAGGAAAGTAGAAGTAGTAACCCATTGTTTCCTTTGGGTATCCTACAAAGATGCACTTAATCTTTAAGTAAGACAATTTGGGAACACTCCCATGGCACAATACATGCGGTGTCTTGTCAACCTTCTTGGTTGGAACCATATTGAGAATGCGAACAACAGTCTCTAAGGCATAATCCCAAAACGAAATGGGAGAGTCTTAAGGTTCATCATTTAATCTAACCATGTTCAACAAGGTTCGATTTCTCCTATCAAATATACCATTATATAGGAGTAAGCTTGTTGGATAAATCCTCAAGCTTTTAGATGATCCTTAAACTTTTGGCTTAAGAATTTTCCATCTCGATTCGAACGAAGAATCTTGATGGTTTTACCGAATTGATTTTATTCTTCATATAAATTCTTTGAATTTTTCAAAGACTTCATGTTTATGTTTAAGCAAGTAAACATAACCATAATGACTGAAATCATTCATAAAAATGATGAAGTAGCTGCCACCTTTCTTGACATATGTCTAAATGGGCCACATACATCGGTATGTATTAGTCCAAGTAGCTCTTTAGCCCTTTCCATTTAATGCGGAAAAGTTTTTCTTGTCATCTTGCTGTAAACACAAGACACACATTTGTCAAATGATTCATCATTTGATTTAAAAATCCCTTGTCAAATGATTCATCATTTGATCTTAAGATTTCTTCATATTTGAAGTATGCGTTTCTTGCTAACAACAATGCCAAAATACACATTTATCAAATGATACATCATTTGATTGTAAGATCCTTTCATGTTGAAGTCTTTCAATGTGCTTCTTGACAACGATAATGCTAAAGACACGCATTCATCAAATGATTCATCATTTGATTGTAAGATCCCTTCTCTTTGAAGACTTTCAATGCGTTTCTAAACAAGATGACAATGTCAAAGATAGGTAAAGTCCAAGTTAAACTTGACTCTTTTGCTATTTGAATTATCATTTTAATCATATCAACACTTATAATTCAATTTTAGAAGATACTTGAAGAACTGGTTAAACCAGCTTGCTTCTTCTTCTAGTTCAACTCAGCTAGATACTCACCTTGTTTTCCCTTACCAAAGTTCTTGCCCTTAGCTTACGGTTGTATTGCTTTCTGAACCTTTCCCCCCTTGATCATTAGAACTTGGGGTGTAGCAAATTTCTTTGGAAGCTTTTTCTCATACTCAATCAACATGGCATGAAGTTCAGCTATGGTTTTACTCATGCTATGCATATTATAATTGCACACAAACTCCTCAAAATCCCATGAAAGAGACTTTAGGATCATGCCAATAGTAATAGGCGAAGGATAAGCATAGTTCAACCTTTCCAATTGCTCAAAGTACCTTTTCATCTTGAGTACATGAGGACTAACTGGTGTTCCTTGCTCGTGTTTCAAGCTATGAAGTGATTTAACTAGTTCAAACACTTTCACTTTAGCTTGTTTCCCATAGATAGACTTAAGCTCACTGATCATATCATACAAACAAGTAACCTCGTTTTGTCTATCATTTACAACATTATTTGTAGCTGTAAGTCCCAACTCAATAGATGGTACTACCTGAAGACACCTCTATGTCTATGGTGGAGTTACTTTGCAATATAAGCACTGAACTGGAGACGACCAGTTACAGAGAGTATATACCAAGTTCTAGATAGATTACTTATTTAAGTGACAATAAGTAAAGAACAATGCAATAATACAAAATACTTGTAAAGTAAATTGGTGAGACAATATGTAATTTTCAAGTGTAATTTATTTATTAACTTTAAATAAATTACAAGGTTGTTGCGGAACCAAGATAATACAAGTATGTAAATATCCTAACAACCTATGAACTACAATTGATCTACACTTGGAATTTCTCTAAACAATCGAAACACTTAAAGTTGTGAAATTTTCCTTTTTACGATTGAGAGAATATTGTACAAGTTCACCAAGAATATTGCAGGTATGCAAAGTGTGTGACTTCTTAAAAGTAAGTTTTGTTCTTGGTTGTGCAATGACTTGTATTTATAGGCAAAGTTAACATTGGGATGTTAACTTTGGCCGTACAAATATGGTTGAGATCATTTAAGGAATATCATTTAATTCCTTAAAATGCAGTGTAAAGTTGCAGTATAAAGCAACTTTATTCAACCAGCTTTATGTACCCTTTTGTATTTAAATAATAAGATAAATCTTATTATCCGGGTAAAAGTACATAAAGCATAAAAGTCAATTCCTCGTAATCAGTGTAAAGCTTTGTAAGAGCTTTCCACTGACGGTCTCTAGTTTGTAACTGACAAGAATGTCAACTGGGCTTCGCTACCATTGTCATTCTCTATCTTCCACTTGTTGTCTTTGACTCCAACTGGAATGATTCTTCAAATGGTCAGTTCTCAACTGGAGGAAGTCTTCAGTTGCGTTGACTGTACGATGCAACTGGACTTCAATATATTTCTGGACAAATATTCTTGGTCTCCAGGTGCAACTGGAGACTGGCCAGTTTCACTGAAACTGGTCCTAACAAATTCCCCCTATTTGTCCTGAAATATTAGCAAGTCTTTTTCAGTTCTTGTATCAGTACAAGTGTGAACTGGAGAGACTTGTTCGATTAAATCTATCTAAGTTTTCCAAGGCATTTTTATAGATCAGTAAATGCCTTGGGTTTTTCTTTTTAAGTTTGTTAGATCTAATCTATTATGTACCTTGTGGTTACAAACTGGTAACTTCATTTATACAAGGAAATGAAATTTACACAAGTTACAGAATGTAAATAAAATTACAAGTAGATAAACTGAAAAGAGAACTTAATTAGATGGCCCTTCGCCAGTTCGTCTTCTCTTGGTCACTGAAGAGATAGGCTGAGAGTCTTCAGGATCAATATTCAACTTTAGCTCCAGATTTTCTTTGTGTTAAATCTTGCCCTTCAAGAAGTTCACCCAAGCTTTCTCAAACCTATTCTTTTGTGCCTTAGCATCCAAAAAGTTCACCATTTCCACCCATTCCGAGAACCCATACTGCATTGCACCAGGATTGTCAGTTTTAACCAGTGGCCCTCTGGTATAACTAACTTCAACGTGAAAGTACTTGGTGCCTGGATTAATTGTTACATTAACACCATTGATAGTCCCACTATGTCTTCTGGTTGCCATGATCTGGGAGTAATAGCTTCTTGCTTCAGATTCATTGGATATTTTAATACTCCCAGCTCCAGCAGCCAGTACAGCAGACTTGATGTCATCATTCGATACCTCGCCAGTTGGTTCTACAAATGTGCTAAGGTCAGCATCTCTGGTCAGTGGTCTTCTTGGTTGAGGGATCCTTCTTGGTGGATTCAATACCCGTTTCACAACCTTCTTTACATGTTCAATTCTTTTTAGAATCCCACTGGCCCTGTTCTCTTTTGCCTTCTCCACTGATATATTCAAACTTTTGGCATCAAATTCAGCTTCATCATCAGGATAGTGTCTGTCTAATTCAACATCAAGCATTTCTTTCAACATGTCAACTATCCTGAGATCATTCTTTACTTTGGCATACTCCTCCTTAGTGATTCCCAAAAGATGAGCATCACTAATATCAAGCAATTTAATCTGTGCAAAATGTGCTCTGGCTTCAGCTTGGTTCTTTGTTTCATTTTCTTTCTTTCTTTAATTTCATTGCCAAGTCTAGCCAATTGTTTGCTCACACTTTCAGAAACTGGAGGAAGTCTTCAGTTGCGTTGACTGTACGATGCAACTGGACTTCAATATATTTCTGGACAAATATTCTTGGTCTCCAGGTGCAACTGGAGACTGGCCAGTTTCACTGAAACTGGTCCTAACAAATTCCCCCTATTTGTCCTGAAATATTAGCAAGTCTTTTTCAGTTCTTGTATCAGTACAAGTGTGAACTGGAGAGACTTGTTCGATTAAATCTATCTAAGTTTTCCAAGGCATTTTTATAGATCAGTAAATGCCTTGGGTTTTTCTTTTTAAGTTTGTTAGATCTAATCTATTATGTACCTTGTGGTTACAAACTGGTAACTTCATTTATACAAGGAAATGAAATTTACACAAGTTACAGAATGTAAATAAAATTACAAGTAGATAAACTGAAAAGAGAACTTAATTAGATGGCCCTTCGCCAGTTCGTCTTCTCTTGGTCACTGAAGAGATAGGCTGAGAGTCTTCAGGATCAATATTCAACTTTAGCTCCAGATTTTCTTTGTGTTAAATCTTGCCCTTCAAGAAGTTCACCCAAGCTTTCTCAAACCTATTCTTTTGTGCCTTAGCATCCAAAAAGTTCACCATTTCCACCCATTCCGAGAACCCATACTGCATTGCACCAGGATTGTCAGTTTTAACCAGTGGCCCTCTGGTATAACTAACTTCAACGTGAAAGTACTTGGTGCCTGGATTAATTGTTACATTAACACCATTGATAGTCCCACTATGTCTTCTGGTTGCCATGATCTGGGAGTAATAGCTTCTTGCTTCAGATTCATTGGATATTTTAATACTCCCAGCTCCAGCAGCCAGTACAGCAGACTTGATGTCATCATTCGATACCTCGCCAGTTGGTTCTACAAATGTGCTAAGGTCAGCATCTCTGGTCAGTGGTCTTCTTGGTTGAGGGATCCTTCTTGGTGGATTCAATACCCGTTTCACAACCTTCTTTACATGTTCAATTCTTTTTAGAATCCCACTGGCCCTGTTCTCTTTTGCCTTCTCCACTGATATATTCAAACTTTTGGCATCAAATTCAGCTTCATCATCAGGATAGTGTCTGTCTAATTCAACATCAAGCATTTCTTTCAACATGTCAACTATCCTGAGATCATTCTTTACTTTGGCATACTCCTCCTTAGTGATTCCCAAAAGATGAGCATCACTAATATCAAGCAATTTAATCTGTGAAAGATGTGCTCTGGCTTCAGCTTGGTTTCTTTGTTTCATTTTCTTTCTTTCTTTAATTTCATTGCCAAGTCTAGCCAATTGTTTGCTCACACTTTCAGAAACTGGAGGAAGTACATCAGCATTCCCAGTTTCTAACATTGGTACATCAGTGGCCGGCTGGGCAGATACATCAGATGCCAAACCTTTTCCTTTATCCACAACATTCCCCCTAACACTTATATCACCAGTTTCACCAATTCTTTGCTCACCAGCTTCAGTACTGGCAGCCACAATCATTTCCCTACCTGTTTGACTTCCAGATGGATTACTTTCAGTTTGAGTTTGTGCAAGAACTGCACTTCTTTCCCCCTTGGCAGCATCTAGACCTGCCCTAATCACTTCCCATTCAGAATGGTGAGCTGGCAACCGATCAAGAGGCTGCCACGATTGCATGTTCTTGCATTCTTTGAATATCGTGCACATCATCCTGAAAGATCTCCATAAGTGGTTGGTTTCTTTAGACTGGCTCAGAACATTAGCTGCAACTTGTTCCTGACCAGTTTTTAGTTCATTCAAAATCTTGGAATCTTCATCCAAACCAGAAACCACCTTATCCTTCACCTCTTCATCCTTTTTCTTCAAACTTTTGGCATCAAATTCAGCTTCATCATCAGGATAGTGTCTGTCTAATTCAACATCAAGCATTTCTTTCAACATGTCAACTATCCTGAGATCATTCTTTACTTTGGCATACTCCTCCTTAGTGATTCCCAAAAGATGAGCATCACTAATATCAAGCAATTTAATCTGTGCAAGATGTGCTCTGGCTTCAGCTTGGTTTCTTTGTTTCATTTTCTTTCTTTCTTTAATTTCATTGCCAAGTCTAGCCAATTGTTTGCTCACACTTTCAGAAACTGGAGGAAGTACATCAGCATTCCCAGTTTCTAACATTGGTACATCAGTGGCCGGCTGGGCAGATACATCAGATGCCAAACCTTTTCCTTTATCCACAACATTCCCCCTAACACTTATATCACCAGTTTCACCAATTCTTTGCTCACCAGCTTCAGTACTGGCAGCCACAATCATTTCCCTACCTGTTTGACTTCCAGATGGATTACTTTCAGTTTGAGTTTATGCAAGAACTGCACTTCTTTCCCCCTTGGCAGCATCTAGACCTGCCCTAATCACTTCCCATTCAGAATGGTGAGCTGGCAACCGATCAAGAGGCTGCCACGATTGCATGTTCTTGCATTCTTTGAATATCGTGCACATCATCCTGAAAGATCTCCATAAGTGGTTGGTTTCTTTAGACTGGCTCAGAACATTAGCTGCAACTTGTTCCTGACCAATTTTTAGTTCATTCAAAATCTTGGAATCTTCATCCAAACCAGAAACCACCTTATCCTTCACCTCTTCATCCTTTTTCTTCAAACTTTCTACTTCAGTTGTCAGTTTATCCAGAGACTGAGCATGAAGTGATACCTGGGTGTTCAAGTTATCAATGCTGCCCCTCAACTGGTTGATCTCATTTGTGAGTGGGGCCAGATCAACCTGAGGAGTGTCCAGCTTGGTGATCTCAGACATCACCTTTTCTATCAATTGTTGTTCTCTAGCACCCAACGTATCATCTATTTTCTGACCAACTGAAGTCATTAACTGCTGCCCAAGTTCAGTTACATTCAACCCAGGCTTGTCAACCAATTCCTTTACATGTTTTTCAATCTCCCTTAAATCCACTTCAGATGTTCTAACAGTGTTGCCCAGCAAGTTGGAGATTGAGGTTGTGACCTTGGACTGAGTGAGGTCAAAGGCTTCTTTTAAAGATGTTGCCAGATTGTTGCAGCCAATGACCAACTCATTCAGCTTCTTCAACACCAAGTCTTCATTTGATGAAAACTTGTTAATCCCCAGATCAACCACTTTAATATTGGTCAAGTGATCCTTGTGGTATCTAGAGAAAGACTTGGTGTTTTTGTCAAGTGTCTTTTGAATCTCCTCCACCCTGGTGAGAAGGTTTTGTAGATCGGCTTGAACAGAGACAACTTGACTGTCCAGTGACGGAGGAGAAGGTGTCACTGGACTAGCAGCAGTTTCTACTGGAGCAACTGGAGGAGGCAAACTTAGAGAAGTCTCCCCAGTTGACATCGCAGCAGTTGAAGAAATAATAGGAGTGGTGGTAGAAGAAAGGACTGGAAATTCAATGTGTTGTTCATGCTGAGAATGCTCAGGTGTGAACAACGGCGGTGGTGGGGGTGGCATTTCTCGAAGGAGTGAGAATTGCCCAGATGGTGAAGGTGCCATATGTCTGTTTCCAGACATATAGTTATAAGTGGGAAAAGGAATATTTGTTGGCTCATTTACTTGGGATGGTGAAAGTGAAATTGAAGCATCTGGAAGCGAGACTGGAGATGAAGGGTTTTGATCTGGTACAGCAGAATCAAAAATCTCCAAGTCTGAAGCAGTACCTTCAGAATCCGAAGATTCAATAAGGATTTCCTCGTCATTAACATTCATGTCCAGATCCATGAATGTAACTGAGGGCTGACCAGATGGGTCAGTCTCTAGATGACCTTCCCCAGTTTCCTGGTTGGGTGCATCTGTTGGAGGATCAGATACCGAGGTATCTTTACCAGGGATAGAGGTTATTGGGGTTGCTTCAGTTATAGTTGCTCTATCCTCAACCATAACATTAGACGAACTGAAGGGTCCCTCATTATTTTGAGGCCCGCCCGGTTGTCTTTCTGACTCACCTTCGATTAGTGCATCAGTTTTTGCGAATGCCAGCCGCATTCGATCTGGAATCTCGACCTCTCCAGCTTCAGATAGTAGAGAGTCTAGATTCCTCAACAAATCTGGGACAGTATACGGTGAATTTGTGCTTAAGTATGCTTCACTGCCCAGAATTTGTAGAAAACAAAGAGAGAGAAACCTGGAGAAGGGGAAACAAAGTCCCCTGGTGCCCTTCAGTTTTTGTACCAGGCTTCTATACAGGATATCGGCAAAATCCACTCTCAATCCATTCCACAAGCAGTATGCCATCTCTGCCTGTGCGGAGTTAATCTGGTCAAGACCACGAGAACTCCCACCCATACTTTCCACAAGGTGGATGAAAAAATACCTCCATGAAGGTGTAAGGCCCTTCATGGTCATCGCACCTTTTGTTTTCAACACCCCTTTCTCCAGGCACTCCTTATGTCCCATTTCAAGGAGGACCTGGCGAAAATTAACATTTGGGGGGATGACAACTGGAGATTCACCCTCTCTCCAGTAGTTGAGGTGTAAGGCATCCCTCAACACGTCTGCTGATAAGGTACACTGGATTGTTCCACCTTTTAATGTGAAAGTGATGGAAGAACAATCAGAAGAAAGAGTAGCAGTGTACCAAAACTCACACAAGTAGTCGTGAAACATCTTGCGTGGGTTTAGAGAGAATGAGGGTCCAATTGGAGAATCCTTCAAAAAATTTTGAATTCTGCCAATAAGGGTATTGGACCCTTGAGTTCCTTGTAAACTCGCCATCGGATTATTCGGATTAAGTTTGATGAGAGAAGTGTTACCAGGAGCACCAGGTGCCTGTTTGACATCTGGTGAAGGAGCATATGAGACAGATAAGAGATTTACATCTCTTGAACGGGATGATTTAGGTGCCATTTGAAATTGAAATTGAAATTTAGGAATTAGGGTTCTTGATTTAAGAAGCAGAGAGAGAAATGAAGCAATTTTAGATGATTGAGAAGTAAATGAAAGAATGTAAAGGGAAGTAAATGTGATCGGAGTAAATAAGGGTATTTATAAGGAATTCAAGATCCCAATGAAATACCAAAAATTATATTTTATTTAACAAAATCAATTTTGTAGATATTTTAACAAAATAAGTTTGAGTTTTGAAATAAAAACATAATTAATTGTGTCAGCATTAAATGCTACGACGGCTTAACTTACTCACGCGCCCACTAACTTAATTTTCCCAATAAAAACAGTTGTCAAATACCAAAATGACTTTAAAACACGTCGGATGACGATATCAAGTGGTTTAAAGCACTCGAGTGCCATCACGTGTCACAAATATTGACCAAGTATCTCTAACGTTATAAAAAAAATTAAGACAAGACTGAATCTGGTCACTGGAGGATTAGTCCAGTGCCAGTTTCCAACTGGAGAGTTCTCCAGTTGCCATTTTCAAACAAAACGAATTTTAGTCAGAAAATTATTTTGAGTCTTTCCTCCTAAAATGATGATCCAGAAATCGATTAGTGCCAGGATAGTATCACAAAGGCGTTCGATAGCCTGGCGAGCAAAGATTATCTGGAACTCCTCAACTGGAGAACTTCATCAGTGTCACTGACGCGTTCATAACAAAAATCTCCAGTTTTAAGGATTTAACATTCCCAGTTCGCTGATGAGATGTTTAAAGGTTTTCTCATCAAGAGGTTTTGTAAAAACATCAGCGAGCTGTTTGTCAGTGGGGATGAAATGAATTTCAATGTCTCCTTTCATAACATGATCACGAATAAAATGATACCTGACGTCAATATGCTTTGTCTTGGAGTGCATCACTGGGTTGTGAGATATAGCAATTGCACTGGTGTTGTCACAAAAGATTGGGGTCCTTGTATACTTTTGACCATAATCTAGTAACTGGTTCTTGATCCAGAGAATCTGGGCACAGCAACTGGCTGCAGAAATGTACTCTGCCTCAGCAGTGGACATAGAGACTGACGTCTGCTTCTTGCTGGTCCAACTTACTAGTTTTCCTCCAAGGAAATGACAACCACCAGTTGTTGATTTTCTATCTATCTTACAACCTGCATGATCTGAATCTGAATAACCCATTAGATCTAACCCTGAGCCTTTGGGGTACCAAAGACCAAGATTAGGACACCCTTTCAGGTATCTAAAGATACGCTTGACAGCGTGCAAATGTGATTCTTTAGGGTTAGCCTGAAACCTGGCACATAGATATGTTGCAAACATTATATCTGGTCGACTGGCAGTTAAATACATCAGTGAACCAACCATACCACGATAGTCAGTTATGTTCACTGGTTTGCCAGTTGGGTCAGAGTCCAAATTTAATGGTAATGCAATAGGTGTGTTTTTTGATGGGATTGAATCATATTTGTATTTTCTTAACAAATCTCTGACATATTTTCCTTGGTTTATAAAAATTCCATTTTCAGTTTGCTTAATCTGAAGACCTAAGAAAAATGTTAATTCACCCATTAAACTCATTTCATACTCAGATGACATGATTTTAGAAAACTTTTTACACATTGCATCATCAGTTGAACCAAAGATAATGTCATCAACATAAATTTGTACCAATAAGATATTACCTTTTTCTTTCAAGATAAATAAGCCATTTTTAAGAAGATGTTTAGTTAAAGTATCATACCAGGCTCTTGGGGCTTGTCTAAGACCATACAAAGTTTTGTTCAGTCTATAGACCCAGTGAGGATGCTTCTCATCGATGAAGCCTGGAGTCTGCTTAACATACACAACTTCTTCCAATGTTTCATTAAGGAACGCACTTTTGACATCCATCTGGAAGACCTTAAACTGCAGATGGGCTGCATAAGCCAGAAATATTCTGATGGCTTCAAGTCTTGCAACTGGAGAAAAAGTTTCATCAAAGTCAACGCCTTCTGCTTGACAATAACCCTGGGCAACTAATCTGGCCTTGTTTCTTACAACATGGCCATCTTCATCTATCTTGTTTTGGTAGACCCATCTTGTACCAATGGGTTCTTTCTTTAACCCTGGTGGACAAGGAACAAGCTCCCAAACATTGTTCCTTTCAAACTGGACGAGCATAGATTCCACCCAGCTTGGGTCTGCCATAGCCTCGTCAATCTTCTTCGGTTCAATTAGAGATAAGAAGGTGACGTTTAAGCATTGCTCACTGGTGGCTCTTCTAGTCTGAACCCCACTATTTGGATCTCCCACAATCTGTTCAATTGGATGTGCTCGAGTCCATCTAGTGTATTGACTAGGCTGGTGTAACACAATATCAGTGCAAGTCACCTGGCAATCTTCTTTAGTTGCAGCAGCTTCTGGAGGAGGATCTGTCCAAACTACTTCTACGTCCTCATCAGAGTCAATGAGGTCACGATTTGCATCATGAAATTCTTCATTAAAAGGCATTTATTGAAGAACTGGAGAAGTTGGAGTTTGAACTGGTGCTGATATTGGAGTGGCACGTACATCAGATCCAATCACCAATTCCTGTGGTAAATTGAAATTGATGGAGGGATAGAATGATGTGTCACTGGTGGTGCTCTTCTTCTTAACTGGTTCCAATTTGTTGTAACTGGAAACATCTTTTGGTGAAACAATTGACTGATGAACTTGGTCAGTTTCGCCAAAATTTATTGGAATGACTGGAGAAATATCAAGGCTTGGTCTCTTGTTGATTGCTTCAGTTGATTCATCGAATGTGACATGAATTGTCTCATGAACCTTTTGGAGTCTATAATTATAAACTCTAAAGGCCTTTCGAATATCTGAATAACCTAAAAATACCCCTTCATCAGCTTTTGCATCAAACTTTCCAAGCTGACTGGAATCGTTTAAAATATAAACTGGACAACCAAATACATGAAAATATCCAATATTTGGTTTACGATTCCTGAGTACTTCATAGGCAGTCTTCTTATGTCTCTTGATGTAGACTGACTGGTTTTGGGTGTGACAAGCAGTTGCAACTGCTTCAGCCCAGAAACTGGTGGGAAGACCTGATTCAGATAGCATACTTCTGGCTGCTTCTATCAGTGTGCGATTCTTTCTTTCCACAACTCCATTCTGCTCTGGAGAGTGTGCTGATGAGAAGTTTTGAGAGATGCCAGTGTCATTGCAAAATGTTTCAAGTACCTTATTTTGAAATTCAGTACCATTATCACTTCGCAACTGACAGATTTTTCGAGTATACTTGAGTTCAATTCTTTTGATGAGAGAGATGATTTCGGCAGGTGCATCACTTGAGTTAAATATGGTTTCTTGAGCAATATCGAACAAAACTCTGTAGCCATAATCACAAAGTTGGCTGACACTGATCAGGTTGTATTTCAAACCATTCACAAATGCAACTCTCTTGAATTCGACCTGTCCGTTATTGAGTACACCATATCCTTCAGTCTTTCCACTTTGATCATTACCAAACGTCACTGTCGGTCCATCTTGGACAGTAGACTCTTCAAGCAGGGGCTTACATCCGGTCATAGTCCGGCTAGCAGCGCTGTCCAGATACCAGATATTCTTCTTTCGATCGCCCTGCACAACCACAAAAATCATCAGTTATTTTTGTGAACCCATCTTTTTTTGATGGGTTCACTGGACTTCTCTACAGAAGTCATAGTTGATTGTTGTAGAGGTAAACTGAAGACTACATCTGGATCTTTTTCACCAGATCCAGGTGCAGGAGTAAAAACCATTGGTACTTGATACTTGCTCCCCTTTTTCTTATCAGATTTAGTTCCAGATGGAACATTCTTTTGTTTTGGTTTTGAGGGGGGTTTAATATTTTGTTTTAAAACTGGAGGTGATAAACCTCCTTCCAGATTTTTAATCCGGGCAGTACAACTCTGAACCTGTCGAGACAAAAGTTGGAGTTGACTTTCCAGTTTAAACAAAATATCTTTTTCATTAGGCTGCTGAACCTTGGACTTTGGTTCAGCTGGAGTTTTAGTCTTTTGGGTCTTGGGCTCCTTAGACTTTTGAGGTAAAGGCTTGTTACCAGTGGCCTTTTTAACTGGAGCACTAGCCTGTTTGGCTCCAGGTTTAACCTCATGGGGGTGGTCTCAATGGGTTCAGTTTTAACAGTTTCAGGTTGATCATAAGAAGTTTCAACCCTGAGAGCTGGAGGCAATGCATGAAGATCTGGTATGAGAGCTGCCATTTCCAGATCTCCAGATTTCCATGCATTCTTTTGGGCATCAATAGTTCTAGAAAATGCATCATAGTTCTTTCCAGATGCTTTTACCCATGACTTGATAATCATTTGTTCTTTTTCAAGATCAGAAATTAATTTTTGATTATCAAATTCCAAAGCCTCAATTTTTAAAACTGACTCCTTGAGAGCCAACTGGACGCTTTGCAAATCATTAAGTTGTGGCTTAACATTGTTTAGTTCAATTAAGATAGTGTCCAGATATCTTTCACTATCTGCTCTAACAGTTTCCACAAAAGCCAAATCACCACTTAATGATTCAGCAAGGTCCAGTTTCAGTTCTGGATCCACCTGATTGTCATAATCACATACCTTCTTCAAAATGATGTCCACCCATCTTCCAGTGATGACATCTTCTTTTGCCACATGCTGCTGTTGATCTTCCAAGGCCATGAAACACATGTCCCTTCCCTCTTCTTCATCAGCTGATGAGTCATCAGAGTACTCCCATTTTCCCTCAGTTTGTGCCATTAAGCACTAATCCTTTTCTTTTTCCATGGACAGGAGGGCAATCTGGGCCTTAAGCTTCTTATATTTAGCTTTGTAGCTATCATCAGGCCAATTGAAATTAGGGACAGGGGGGCCAGTTTGGTTGTTCATCTGACTAGATCTGCATTTCTTCATAAAATGACCTTTCTTACCGCATTTATAGCAGGTAAGATTGGTTTTATCCAGAGAGCTGGAGCTGGAAGCATTGTTTGAGCCATTAAATCTTTTAGATTTATGCTTAAACCTATTAAAGGTTTTAGCGATCATGGCTACCAGATCATCATCGTCAGTTTCATCACAACTGTCACTGATTTCAGTGGTCAGGCCAGAGTTCAAGAAACTGTTTAACATCTCCTTCATTGAGTGTACCTGGACACTCTCTGCAGACATTAAAGCAGTACAAGGTCGCTCAGTTACACTAGCAACCTTGGGACTCTGGGCATGGTTCATGGCATACTGCTCAGCCACCAGTCTTGCAACATTATTGTCTTCAGTGAATCTGAAGGCTCCATAGAGCGATGCAAGAGTATGGCTGTGCAGGGTTTTACCTTGTCTTAAGACAAGAACCATATTTTCACATTTGGAAGGAAGAATATCACAAAACTTCTCAAGAAGAATATCCTTATCCTTCTCTACACCCAAGCCTCTCAGCTAATTAATGAAGCTAGAAAATCTGGTGTATGTACCAGTTAGACTTTCATTGGGCAAAGCAAAGAAGGATTCATACTTCTTGTTCAAGGCAACTTTTCTGGTGACAATAGTGTCATCACCTCCTTCAAACTGAATAACTAATTCATCCCACATTGACTTGGCACTGGGGAACAACACAAGTGTTTAAAATAAGGTACTTGAAACATTTTGAAAAGGTGATGTATTAGTATTCAAAGGGTTTTCACCTTGACCAGAACCATCTGCACCTTCAGTAGTGTTCATCTTAGCAGATCTAGGCAAGTTTATTAGCCTTCTGCTCTGATACCACTTTTAAGTCCCAACTCAATAGATGGTACTACCTGAAGACACCTCTATCTCGATGGTGGAGTTACTTTGCAATATAAGCACTGAACTGGAGACGACCAGTTACAGAGAGTATATACCAAGTTCTAGATAGATTACTTATTTAAGTGACAATAAGTAAAGAACAATGCAATAATAAAAAATACTTGTAAAGTAAATTGGTGAGACAATATGTAATTTTCAAGTTTAATTTATTTATTAACTTTAAATAAATTACAAGGTTGTTGCTGAACCAAGATAATACAAGTATGTAAATATCCTAACAACCTATGAACTACAATTGATCTACACTTAGAATTTCTCTAAACAATCGAAACACTTAAAGTTGTGAAATGTTCCTTTTTACGATTGAGAGAATATTGCACAAGTTCACCAAGAATATTGCAGGTATGCAAAGTGTGTGACTTCTTAAAAGTAAGTTTTGTTCTTGGTTGTGCAATGACTTGTATTTATAGGTAAAGTTAACATTGGGATGTTAACTTTGGCCGTACAAATATGGTTGAGAGCATTTAAGGAATAACATTTAATTCCTTAAAATGCAGTGTAAAGTTGCAGTATAAAGCAACTTTATTCAACCAGCTTTATGTACCTTTTTGTATTTAAATAATAAGATAAATCTTATTATCTGGGTAAAAGCACATAAAGCATAAAAGTCAATTCCTCGTAATCAGTGTAAAGCTTTGTAAGAGCTTTCCACTGACGGTCTCCAGTTTGTAACTGTCTAGAATGTCAACTGGGCTTCGCTGCCAATGTCATTCTCTATCTTCCACTTGTTGTCTTCGACTCCAACTGGAAGGATTCTTCAAATGGTCAGTTCTCAACTGGAGGAAGTCTTCGCGTTGACTGTACGATGCAACTGGACTTCAATATATTTCTGGACAAATCTTCTTGGTCTCCAGGTGCAACTGGAGACTGGCCAGTTTCACTGAAACTGGTCCTAACAGCAGCCAATTCTGCAGTCGTAGCATTGGCTCCCGGAACAACGGGTGTCTGCTCTTCAAGGACTTGATATTTCTTTTCCGCTCTTAGAACTATTCTTAGCTGACGAAACCAGTCATTGAAGTTTGGTTCCAGAAAGTATTTCTCTTTCTAGCATCGACCTGAAAGTCGATTGGTGTATGTTTTGTGAAGGATTTGTTGCCATTTACAAAACAGATTCAAGTTCAATTATCGGTATTTTCGATAATTAATCCTTAAGAAATGTAATTTACCCATGTTAAATTCATTTAACAATTAATTTCATTAAGTCTAGGATCCAATTGACATACAATCATTTCATCTGTTGATCAGCTAGAAATGACGGTACTCAAAAGGTAATCGACGATCAATAATTGCATTCATGCAATTCCTAGAGTTATGGGACTTACAACAACACTTTAAAGGGGTGTTAAGTGTTTTGTAAACATGTTTTGTCCCATCTTATGCCACGGGTCAAGGATATCACCTCTTAACTCACTTTAAGTCGCCCAATTAAGAACATGTAAATAGTCCACCACCGGTCTCACGGTGGAGTGGTAATCTACCTTGAAGAGATACAATTCGCCTACGGTCTCACGTAGGAGCGAAAAGCACTGGAAAGTGTTCTTAGCAAAGTGGGTGGCAATGACTTAACTTTAAATGGATAATGCATTTGATGTGAATCAAAAGTTTATGTATGAAGACTCATGCAAATCTTCATAACATAATATTTAATAAAATCATTTGTATAGTCTTAACAACACAAGAGAGCTCGGTAGCTCCATTTGAACGCACAAAGAAGCGCAAAGGCAGAGGTTTGCGATAGACGCAATTAAAAACCCGCCCTTTTAGGAGGCTAACGCACTTCGACTTATACCTCTCTTAGAGTTTGTTCAAATGGGTGAGCCGGTGTATCTCAAGGTTGTAAGACTCCAATTTTATTAAGAAATATCTATTTCGATAGTTCTTAGTCAAGTTTATATTTTCCAATGAAACAATTTTTGCATCACCTTTATACCTCATTATAAATACGCAAAAATTAATAAACTTACTAATTTCCGAACTAATTAATCATGCAACAAGTTAAGGTGGGCCACCTAAACATGGTCACTATGGTTCATGCATATGTTTAAATTCGGCTCTCCCCTCCGAAGAAGAGGACCACATACATCAAGTTGCCTTGATTGTGTAAGCCTTTAAACAACTTAATTAACAAGTAATTCACATAAACATGCTGACTGGAAATTTTTCAGTAGCTTCACGACCTTTTTAGACCTGTTTCTGGTCAGAATCAAGCTTCGACCAGAACTAAAAAGTTGTAGCCCTATGAGTTGAGCATCTACTGTCCAAAGCACAACTTCTAACTCATTACGGATTAAAAGATATGAATTTTTTAGTGAACTGTCGCATAGCAGGAAAATCACACGAAAAATTCACATAGTCACACAATAAACCCTAATTATTGACTATCATGCTTTGCTATTTATATCTCTATATATAAGTAATAATCACAAGTAATTTTGCATGAATTCCTTGTGATTTTACTTTTATTTAACAACCTTAAATAATCAAGATACACAACATGCAATTTATATCAAATAAATCATGTCAATTCACAAACTCAAAACTTGCTTAGAGGGTTTCAATCATCCATTGAATTAGGTTAAATTAATTAAACAAAACCCTAGTTTTTATTTAATTAAATTCGATTTTAATTAAAAAAAAAAAGAAAACTAATTTAATTATTTAACAATTAATTAAAAAACAACCAACCCTTAACCCCCCTTCAAGTTTTGATCTTTGTAACTAATAGATCACATATGTGGCTCGTGATACCACTGTTAGAATGTATGAACAAATATCACATAAATATTCATGTAAACGCAACGGAAGAATCGAATATGCAATCATATTAATTAACAAAGAGAGAATCGAAACATGTACCTTATGCAAAGCTTCCAATAATATTATTAACAATAATATTTATTATTATTTAGGGTTTAAAGTAAAACCCCTCTACGATCGCACACTAGACACCCTTATACCGTATGCTAGTACCCGATCACGAACTCATAACCCCTTATGTTCCACAATGTAGTCGAAACCGAAACCAAAAACCCTTTGTTGCCGACGAACAAAGTTAACCACAATTCAATCAAATCTATTGTAATTGTAGTATTATAATATATAAGTTACTTAGATGAACAATATATATTATAATATGTTATTCGTATGAATGAAACAAAATCAAACATATGATTTTGTTTCCCTTTGGTTCGACCGAGAGAAAAGAAAAGAGAAGAGGAGGTTTTGTTTTGGTTTTTGCAATTCTAATTGTCTTACAAAACCCTTAACCTTTAGCCTCTATTTATAGGCTTAATTGTTAGGGTTTCTAAACTTGATGGACAAGTTTAGTCAAGGCCTAAAAGCCTTGTTAAATTCGGCCCCCATTAGGATTAATTAGAGCCCAACTCTAATTCCTAATTTACAATTAAGTCCTTCTCTTTTAATTAATAAACATATTTAAACAATCGTTTATTAATTATTTCGTGATCATTTTAATTAATATATTACTTTAATATACTAATTAATAATATAGAGTTACCGTGTCATTTCGTGTGACCCCGTAGGCTTAAATTATTTCTGGACATGCGTTTATTATAACGTGATCACATACCAACACTTTGGGCTATCGATAAGAGACTTCCATGCTTTTGAAATCGATCTGAATCGAATCAATGATCTCACTTCATTAACCCTTTTCAAGATTTCCACTTGTATATCAAAAGGTAAAAATTGAGACGAGGACATTATTATGATTTTTAATGATATCCAATATTTTAATTGGAATATATATATTGTTAGACAATGGGATCAGAAAATATTCATCATTTCCCTAAAATAGAAGACCAAGGCTTTGATCACATACGAGTTGGGCCAGGCCGGTCATAGAATTAGGGTTTATGTCGATTGCTTAGCCAAGACATTGTTTCCTTATTTATCGTATTATTTTTGTATAAATAGAGATCATGCCTCTCATTGTAATTCATCAAGAAATCAGTAAATCAATCTTTTGATTCTAAAACCCTTTGTTTACATGGTATCAGAGCCATCAAATTGGCTCATCATCTAACCAAGTAATTCCAATCACCTCCGCATACCTCTAAGCCACCATGGCAGGAGCCGGCGGCTCGGGTTCGGAGTCGGAGTTAGCACTTCAGTTGGCTAATCTTTTGCAAAATAACATCAATCTCAATAATCAATCACAAAACCCCAAACTTTCCGATAACCTTCAAATTAACCTCAAACTCAATAGCCAAAACTATGCCTTATGGACTCGAATGATTCGAGTTGCCATAGGCGGAAAATCAAAAAACTTGTTGAATCACTTAACCGACTTACCTCCGGAGAAAACATCATCAGAAAAATATGAACTTTGGGAACAAGAGGACCTTGTTGTTTTCTCCTGGCTTCTCCAGAATATAGAGCCAAATCTCGCCGGAAATCTGACCGGTTTTTCGACTTCCAAGGATCTATGGGATGCACTGGCCACTACGTATAGTAGTGGCAAAGATAAGTTACAAGCATTTAACCTTCATGTTCGAGCCAACGAAATCAAGCAATCCGACCAATCGTTAGAGGATTTTTGGATCTCACTTCAGGGGGTTTGGGGTGAGATTGATCGCATCGATCCAAACCCAATGAAGTGTGCAGAGGATATTAAAACCTATGCAAAAATTAGAACCGACCAGAAGTTGTTTCAGTTTTTAAATGGGTTAAATCATCGATTTGAATCTATCAAAAGAGAGATTCTTCGATCCGACCCATTGCCGGCGGCTGAAGCTGCATAAGCCACCGTACGGAAGGAGGCCGCTCACCAACATATTTTGGGAGCAACCACCACCGTCGCCGGAGCATCTCAGGGCATAGCCACCGGATTAATGGTCAAAAAAGAAGATGGATTTGGTTTTGCAACCAAGAGGTTTAATCGACTGGATAAAAAGAAATCAGTCACTCAAGATGATAAATCAAATCTTATATGTGACGAGTGTGGGATGGAGAGGCATACAAAGGATCAATGTTTCCGTCTAGTTGGATATCCGTCATGGTGGACGGAAAATAAAAAGAGCCGCCGGTTTACTACCTCCTCCGAGAAAAATAAAATTCCTACCACCCGCAACAACAACACCAACAATAATGGCATCCGATCAGAAACTGGATTTGGTGGGGTTGCAGCGGCGCCCGGAAAATATGAAGAAGGAGAGTAATTATTCGGTGGTAGAAGGTAGAAAGGGAGTGGGTGGTGACAACCGTCATACTCTCACACAACCACACTCACACTTATATATGAATAATAATTTTTATAATGTTGATAATAATAGGGTTTGTTTTCGGGTTGGATCAGCTAAATGGGGGAATGGGCTTGTTTGTGATATAAGCCCATCTAAAGAAAAAGAGAATCTGGCCCAATCTAATAAGTTAAATGGCTCATGGATTTTTGATTGCGGTGCAACTGACACTATGACTTATGAGTTGTCTGATTTTTCAAAATTTTCTAAACCTCGGAAAACTCATATACGGGCTGCCAACCGGGGAAAAATGGATGTTATGAATGGGGGAACTGTTAAAATTTCTCCAAACATCAATTTGACTAATTGTCTTTATGTTCCGTCATTATCACATAAACTTTTGTCCATAAGTCATGTGACAAAGGAACTTAATTGCTCAATTCTCATGCATCCAACTTTTTGTCTGTTACAGGATATCAGGACAGGACTGATTATTGGGCATGGCACTGAGAGAGAAGGACTGTATTATGTTGATGAAGTCGTGGAAAGCGGAACTGTGTTGCTGGCTCATGGTACAAGTGAAAGAGAAGCATGGTTGTGGCATAGAAGATTGGGACATCCTTCAGTTAGTTATTTACATGTTTTGTTTCCGAAACTTTTTCCTTTGAATAAACAAATCGAGTGTGAGACTTGCATTCTAGCTAAAAGTCATAGGCAAACGTTTAAACCTACTAATACTAGAGTTCAAACTCCATTTTCATTAGTTCATTCCGATGTGTGGGGTCCTGCTCCAGTTATTGGGGGTCATAATTTCAAGTATTTTGTGATTTTTGTTGATGATTGCACTAGGATGACGTGGATTTATTTCTTAAAAAATAAAGATGAAGTTTATGATAGATTCACAGTTTTCTATACTATGATTCAAACCCAATTTCAAAAATCTATCAAAATTATGAGAACAGATAATGGTGGAGAATATGTGAATTCACAAATGCACTCGTTTTTTCAAGCAAAGGGAATAGTTCACCAAACTACTTGTCCTCATACTCCAGAACAGAATGGTGTCGCAGAAAGGAAAAATAGACTTCTATTGGAAATGACTAGGGCACTTATTATTGAATCTCTAGTTCCGAAAAGTTTTTGGCCAGAAGCTTTAGCCACTGCTACTTATCTGATTAACCGACTTCCTACAAAAATTCTAAATATGAAAACACCTTTGAAAGTTCTCACTGAGTATCATAAGCTTCCACCGGTTCTCACCTTACAACCTAAAGTCTTTGGTTGTAATGTTTTTGTCCATATTCCAAAGTCATTTCGTAATAAACTTGAACCTTGTGCTGAAAAGTGTGTGTTTGTGGGATATGGGGTTACTCAAAAGGGATATAGGTGTTACAATCCAAAAACTCGTCGTATGTTTACTACGATGAACTGTGATATTTTGGAAACCAAGTACTTTTACTCTCAGGAACTCAGTGGTCAGGGGGAGAACCATAATGACACACTGAGTTGGCTTCGATACTCGTCCGAGATTCAAATTACTTCAAGTGCTTCTTCCAAAGATTTACAGTGTTTCTCTCAAAGTGACAGTCCAAGTCCAGACCTGATATCCGAGGTAAGTAATTCTGAGCCGAGCCATCATACCTTGAATAATATGGATATTCCAGATAATGAAGTGCAGGAAAATAATGAAGAACCAGAACCTGTAGAAGAAGTAATTCCAGAAAGTGCTCCAGAAAAGTATGTTCTTCCTCCAAGATCTACAAGAGGAATACCTGCAAGACGGTATTCTCCAGAAAGAAGTTCTCGATCTACTAAGTATCCAGTAGGTGACTTTGTTAATATTGCAGAAGGATATTTGTCCAAAGAAGCACAAGCATTTGCAGCAAAGTTATATTCAGAAGAGCTTCCGTCAGGAGTAGAGCATGCTTTGAAGTTAAAAAGGTGGAAAGATGCTATGGATAATGAAATGGAGGCCCTTATTAAGAATGATACATGGGAAAAGTGTATTCTACCAACAGGGAAGAAGCCGGTAGGTTGCAGATGGATATATGCCATCAAGTATAAACCGAATGGAGATGTAGAAAGGTACAAAGCAAGGTTTGTAGCTAAAGGATAAACTCAGATATATGGCATCGATTATTCAGAAACTTTTTCTCTAGTTGCAAAATTAGATACAATAAGGGTCCTTTTCTCAGTAGCCACAAATCAGGGTTGGTCTCTTCATCAGTTTGATGTGAAGAATGCTTTCTTGCATGGAGAATTAAAAGAAGAAGTGTATATGGACGCTCCTCCAGGATTTTCTCATGATTTTAAACATGGGGAAGTCTGTAAATTGAAAAAGTCCTTGTATGGATTAAAGCAGTCACCTAGAGCTTGGTTTGGGAGATTCACTCTTGCTATGAAGAAATATGGATATCGACAAAGTAATTTAGATCACACATTATTCCTTCGTCATAGAGGGAATCTGGTGACATGTCTCATAATTTATGTTGATGATATGATTATCACAGGAAATGATGAAAAGGAAATTGAGCAACTGAAATCAGCGTTGTTTGCAGAATTTGAGATGAAAGATTTGGGAGATCTGAAGTATTTTCTTGGAATAGAAGTGTCAAGGTCATATCATGGAATTTTCATTTTTCAGAAAAAGTATGTATTGGATCTTCTAGCTGAAACAGGAATGATTGACTGCAAGCCAGCTGACACGCCTATGGTCGTCAACCAAAAGTTATTTGTGAAGAAAGAAGCTAAAGCTACTGATAAAGATAGGTATCAAAGGTTATTGGGTAAGCTCATTTATTTGGCTCATACCCGTCCAGATATAGCTTATGCTGTTGGAGTGGTCAGTCAGTTTATGCACCAACCTCAGGAAGATCATATGAGTGCAGTTCTGCGAATTATCAGGTATCTTAAAGGAACTTCGGGGCATGGTGTGTTGTTTAAAGCTAATGGTCATCTCAAGATTTAGATATATACAGATGCTGACTGGGCAGGAGACAAAGGTAATCGAAGGTCAGGATATTTTTCCATGGTAGGTGATAATCTAGTTACGTGGAAAAGTAAAAAACAAAAGGTTGTTTCCTTGTCAAGTGCCGAAGCTGAGTTCAGAGGTATAGCTAGAGGATTAGCAGAAGCATTATGGTTAAGAAAGCTTGTGCCTGAAGTAGGTTTTGCTCCAAAAGAAAGTATTTGAATAATGAGTGACAATGAAGCTGCTATCCAGATTTCAGAAAACCCAGTTCAGCATGATAGAACCAAGCATGTGGAAAATTCACAGGTATAACCATTTCCCAAAAAAAAAAAACCAAGCATGTGGAAGTTGATCGTCATTTTATAAAAGAAAAACTGGAAAGTGGAATTATCAAGTTGCCGTTTGTTAAATCTGAAGACCAACTGGCTGACATTCTAACCAAAGCAGTGGGAACGACTATGTTTCATAAATGTCTAAGCAAGTTGAATTTCGGTAATCCCGCTATTCAACTTGAGGGGGAGTGTTAGACAATGGGATCAGAAAATATTCATCATTTCCCTAAAATAGAAGACCAAGGCTTTGATCACATACGAGTTGGGCCAGGCCGGTCATAGAATTAGGGTTTATGTCGATTGCTTAGCCAAGACATTGTTTCCTTATTTATCGTATTATTTTTTGTATAAATAGAGATCATGCCTCTCATTGTAATTCATCAAGAAATCAGTAAATCAATCTTTTGATTCTAAAACCCTTTGTTTACATGGTATCAGAGCCATCAAATTGGCTCATCATCTAACCAAGTAATTCCAATATAGGGATTCTGTTAGTTTGAGTAAGGTATTTAGATAGGGTTTCTTTTTTGTTTATATAGCGTGGATATCACCAGATGAACTTTAGGAGTCCTGAAATTTACGGTATTCCCCCCTCAATTTTCAGAAAATGCATACGTGTAAGATGCTTAATTATTAGACAACAGATTTTTTCTTTTTATTATTTTTCCTTTTTCTGTTCTCCTGCCATCTACACGTACAGATATCAATATTTGTTAGCCTTCTTAGAGGGGTATATGTATCTGATAGCCTTTTATTTCTTAGAGGTGTCTAAACTGGTAATCTTATGTGTAGATCAAAACGGGCCCGACTTGCCTACACTTTCTTGTCCAATTATTTTGTAAATAGTTCATATTCAAATACGATTAAAAAGCTTAATGGTTGATTAGTAATATGATTTTTGTAAAAATAAAACGATTCAGGATGTTGTAACCATTTAGTACTTTCTAGATGATCGGCAGCCTATTCAAGACATTTGAACTAGTTGCCCGTATCGTTAATAAGCTACTTTTTAACTATATATTCTTACCTGTGATCGTACTAAGATAAACCCAGATTGACTCAGTAATATCATGTAAAGGGGTTGAAATGGCCAACTTCTACATTTTACACCTCTGAACTTGTAATTTCCATACTTCTCATTTAATAATTACGGAGTACTTTCAATTCTGCAGGTTTTGCGTACTGGAGTTCTATACGGCTATACCAAGTTGACCCTAACTTCAACCACTTCCAGGATCTAATTTATGACCCGGTTCATAAACATTCTCACAGGGTTCTATTGTCGGTGGCTGTCGTATTACTACATTTGCAAATAATCTGATTTTTAATGAGAAAATAAATCTATATTGGCTGACTTGTTGGAAGTATCTTAGAAAGAGAAAATGCAAGTTTGATCACAAGAACATGTACAGCTGCACAGATGGCATACCTCTTGTGCAAGTCACTCACAATACGCTTTTGGTTTAGGGACCCAAGCTAATTCTGTATTTTATTCAGCTCACTCTGTTCATGGTAAGTACTATGCATTAGGCGGGTTTAAATGGTGTTAATACATGTCATATGCTAATATCTGAATCTCTATCATCTTTGTTAAATTTAATTGGGCTGTCGTATCATTACAGCAAAATGATAACCGTTGTGACCAATATGTAATGACAAGATTTTACAAAGACTACTTTTGTGATATAACTATTAGTACTATTAATTAGTACCTTCTACGAGTATAAAATAATTTGATAACTTGTGAATGATGGGGTTTTTTTCAGAACTTGTCTGAAATAACCCAACTTCGGATATGGGTAACCATTTGTTTTGCATATTCTTTATACATGTACACACCATATATATAAAAAACTTTTATCAACGATATGATGTCTTATTGTCTGTTTACAGTATGAATTTGGACTCGAGTATTCCTGCTTTCACGAAAAACCTCTTCTTCAAAATGTTGGAGTTTTAATTGGGTAAGTTCTGTAGTTGTTTCTTAACAAAGTTGGCCTGGATCCACAAGATGTGTTGAGTTTTATAATATTCAATCAGTGTATGCATCAGTCATCAATGCATCATCATTCCAACATTTTTCAAGAAGTTTTACTTTTTCAATCACTCTATATGCCTATATGGTGGGCCAAAATATCTTCTCTTTAATTTTCTAAATTACCAACTAAACAATCTATAGTCCGAACACAGTCCAAGGTTACCCGGTGGCTAGAGGCTACTGCCAGCCAGCCCAGCCAAACGAACCCAGTCTCGTTAGTCCCGTGATCCGGGGAAACCATCAACATGCCCAGCCGTAGGCAATGACAACGAATTAATGGTAAAACCCGAGTTGGGTCTTCCCAAACCAAACCAATCTATATTATAATTAAGCAAAGAAGTAAATTGTAGCTATCAATAACCATACTAAAGATCATCCGATCATCTTGCTATTATACAAGATTAAGTGTTAACTTCCGAAAATCAGATCGATCTCTACATGACTATGAATAAGGTGTGTAAAAATGTAAGATTCAATATCATTGATGTTGAATATATGTATTAGTTGAATTCAATTCAATTCTTCGTTACAAATAACCGAAAGTAAGATGCATGAATATCGTAATGTACCAAAAATATTATAGGAAAACGCAAGCAGATTGAAAAGAGATAACTGCATGCACTCTGGTCTTTATACCTTGCTACGAGTTCACCGTGGTCATTCCTGAATGATAGAATCGGCGGACTGATTATCAAGTAGAATTAGTGTTTCTGTGTAAGAGATCACTGTGTAGCAGGTGAACAAACCTACAGAATATTCACTACGAAATCCAAGATCTATAAAGGACTCTGAGCAAGGTTCATATAGTTCAAGTGCTGCAGAACCACCATACCTAGTTTCCAAAATAGGATCGCCATTCTTGTTAAAATCTAGTATCACAAACATAAAACCATCACTTGGTAGCATCTCCTTAATAACAGAGTATAGTTTTGTAAACGATTTTGGATGATTCATCTCCCATACACCACAAACTGCTGTCTCGGTCTCTTCATTATAGCAATATTCAAGCAAAACAAGAGACTCTCTTCGGTTAGCTATGGTCATAGGGGACTTTACTGAATTATCTGGCGGGAAGTATATTTCTTCAAACTCTTCGGTTATCAAATCAAATGAAATAATCAAATAATCGGAATTTTTATAGGCAAGCCAATAAATAATACTGTTTATAACTACAGGCGTCCCTGATAACGCAATTGATTTACGAGGCAACTTGCTGCTACTACCTAATGGACTTCTCCAAACATCCGAGCTTAATGTACAAACCTCAACTTCCAAAGGCATCATTAAATCATCATCAGAATATTGATCACTCGGACGTGGTGAATCGATCTTGACAAGCTTAGGATCGCTAGTACCTGGACAAACCCCAAAACCAACATAAGTGTGATGTATATCATTATTAGGCACAGGACCAATAGCAACTGATTTTTTATTTGTAGGATTCCAAAGAACGATACTCAAAGTACCGGCACACCGTCTCTCATAACCCAACAATCCGTCAGAAGAACCAATAGAGACAATACTACCCATCACAACGTGTGTAGTACGTACTATAGTGCTCTGGGGGTAAACATTCATCATCATTATCGTCGATAATTGAAACACATTTATCTTGATCATCATCATGTACGATCAGATGACGACATTGTCTTTCTCCAGCAGGTGCCCTTTGATGATGATCATCAATGAACTTTGGGCTATCGATAAGAAACTTCCATGCTTTTGAAATCGATCTGAATCGAATCAATGATTTCACATCATCCATACTTTTCAAGATTTCCCCCTGTATATCAAAAGGTATAAACTGAACCGACGATGAAGACATTATTATTATCTTTGATATTGATTTTAGTTTAATTTAATTCTTAGGGACGATCAGTATGAGTAATTAGGGTTCTTAATGTATCCCTACATTATATAAATGTCACTTCAAAATTTGTTAGTTAATGCCTATGTGGCATGCTTTAAAATGCAAGAAAGCCCAAAAATCCCTACATTATTTCTCAATACAAAGTCTACGGATTAGGTACTTTTGAAAGAGCAGTTATAAGTTTGGAGGGCCAAAAATATGTAAACCGTCTTTCCCCATCTCATTCTCTCTAATATAAACCGTGAGTTACCCCATCTCTCACTATCGCTCTTCTCCCTCTCATTCTCTTCAACATAATCCATCTCCGAATCAGTATTATGGATTATTTGTTCTTCTTCATCAAGGAAATCACTTAAACAATCACAGTGAAAAAAATAGACTTTTTGTTATCCTCTTTCATCAGTGTCGTCTCCATCTGATTTCAGATTGCATAAGGATATTGCCCAATATTTAAACTGCAATTGCATTTTCGGTGAGTTTCATTATCATTATGTTGATTTGATAAACATATTTTTTTGAATTTGCTTTAGTTTTTTCAAAATATATCATCAACATTCAATTCGAATTTTGAGAAAAGGGACCAAATTTGTTGGTAAAGGTGTAACCGTTCGTGATTGTTGTGTGATAAAGCAGTTATTTTCTTAAAATGTAAACACAACCATGTTTTTTTAGGCCGTTGATGTCAAAGGGATACGGTTTTTACAGATTTTTTGAATCCTGGATTCTTATTGGCTTTCATCTGAAGCTTAATTTATCCTCTTCACTAAATTGGTTATTCACAATACTCTAAAATCTTTGAAGGTAAATATTTAATCATTGTCTGTATCTTTATTATTATTGTAGTTCATACTTTATTTTCTTTTTTTGCTGGTTGATTTCATATAAATAATTGAAGTTTAATTCTTGTGTCATCTATTTAATAGTATGTTTATTTCTTACATGTTGTAGGTTCAAAGTCATTAGAAGAATCTATGGTATGTTGCTATGGTTAAGACGAAGTTTGAGGTTATTTCTTTTTTCCTTCTAATTTCTCATATAGCAGTGTTTATTTTTTCCCTTTATTATATCCATCAACCAAAATGATGGTGTTACACCAGGCTTTTGATTTGATAAACATATTTTTTTGAATTTGCTTTAGTTTTTTCAAAATATATCATCAACATTCAATTCGAATTTTGAGAAAAGGGACCAAATTTGTTGGTAAAGGTGTAACCGTTCGTGATTGTTGTGTGATAAAGCAGTTATTTTCTTAAAATGTAAACACAACCATGTTTTTTTAGGCCGTTGATGTCAAAGGGATACGGTTTTTACAGATTTTTTGAATCCTGGATTCTTATTGGCTTTCATCTGAAGCTTAATTTATCCTCTTCACTAAATTGGTTATTCACAATACTCTAAAATCTTTGAAGGTAAATATTTAATCATTGTCTGTATCTTTATTATTATTGATTTGTTTATGTTTTAAGTGAATGAAATAATAGTCGTTAGCAGGTGCATCTTGAAAGCTTTCGGTTAGCAACAACCTAGACAATGAATCAACTTTGGGTAATATTGATAGAATCCCTCATGGGTTTATACGATAACGAAATGAAAAGTATTGTTTTAGTTGTAATTTCCAATGTCGAAACTTTTTAAGAATGCTCTTTTTTTGGATATTTAATTCTTTTAATGCTATAGGGAATCAGAAGATTTTAGGCTACCTTACCACTGAATTGGAATCAAACACTGAACCAATATTGGAACCTAAACATTGGTTGTGGTTGAACACTCTTTCCTTAAATTAGAAAAAAGTATTTGGTTTGGGATGTAGCTTTGTTGATTTCCTTCTTATTTAGTTGGCATTTTAACCTTTTTGTGTTTTTTTATTGATATTGATACTGGGATTATATATTGATAAATTGTGTGAAAATTGCAGGTTAGCAGGTGTAATGAATTACTAAAGCTTTGGTACGTCTATCAATATATCGGTTGTGATTCTTTCCATCTCCAACCACTTCGTAACCACTCCCGTGGTTATAAATGGTGTTTGATACCTGCTTGAGGCAAAATCTGGTTTGTAGTTTTGGATCTCTCAATAAACAATGTGTATGTGAAACATACTGGTGATTTCTTTTTTATATGTGAACTTTGATTTCAATTTCACAATTCATATTTCTGGTTGGCTTTCTCATATTAAGTGGGTGTCTACAGATTGATCAGAGCAGTACGTTTTCAAGAGGCAATTAATAAAGCTATGCCTAGAAGAAAACCAAAACGGGCTCCTGAGAAAACTTCAGCTGATCTATCTTAACAGAGACCAGTGACCCTGGTTAAATCAAAGCTTCATCCATAGAAGTCCAAACTTTTAGATGATGAAACACATGCTCTTCAGGTATTTTATCTCAAATCCTGATCCTATCTACTTTTACTCTACTCCACCCATTTACTTATACACGAATGGGTCGGTATGGGCTATCATTTAGCTTTAATGGACAACTGGCAGACATTGTAAAGCTGGCTGAAAAAGAAAAGGATGAAATGAGTTGAAAAATACAATTGAATTTCAGCCTATGAATGTGGTACTTCCATACTACTACTTACTTTCTCTGTTTTGACACATGTATAAGGTTTGTTTTGCATATGCAAGCAAAGAAGGTCAGAAAGGCCACAAGAACAGAATTTTTTATCATCCTTAACTACTGATGGATCATCTCGAGCCACCAATACTTACGTTGGAAAACTAATTTTATCTCAAATCCTGATCCTATCTACTTTTACTCTACTCCACCCATTTACTTATACACGAATGGGTCGGTATGGGCTATCATTTAGCTTTAATGGACAACTGGCAGACATTGTAAAGCTGGCTGAAAAAGAAAAGGATGAAATGAGTTGAAAAATACAATTGAATTTCAGCCTATGAATGTGGTACTTCCATACTACTACTTACTTTCTCTGTTTTGACACATGTATAAGGTTTGTTTTGCATATGCAAGCAAAGAAGGTCAGAAAGGCCACAAGAACAGAATTTTTTATCATCCTTAACTACTGATGGATCATCTCGAGCCACCAATACTTACGTTGGAAAACTAATTTTATCTCAAATCCTGATCCTATCTACTTTTACTCTACTCCACCCATTTACTTATACACGAATGGGTCGGTATGGGCTATCATTTAGCTTTAATGGACAACTGGCAGACATTGTAAAGCTGGCTGAAAAAGAAAAGGATGAAATGAGTTGAAAAATACAATTGAATTTCAGCCTATGAATGTGGTACTTCCATACTACTACTTACTTTCTCTGTTTTGAACACATAATTAATACTTGAACTTTTTTTTGAAACGTAATGACATAATTTTGTAGTTGTGTGTGATCATTATCTCTAATTCTCTATGTAATGGCTTCTTAAGTTACAGATGAATCTCAATATCTGCCAAAAGATACAAAGTGGGAAAAAATAACGCAAAGCGACTGTAAAGATTTAATTCATAGACAAGGGACACATTTGGAGTACATTACCTTAAAGGGCTGCATGTTGACTCTGTTGGGGTGCTTACTGATGATGGTCAAAAGGTGTATAATTTAATTATTGTTGATTTATACTTTGACCTTGTTACTTTTCTTTTATAAAAGTGACTTTGCTTCTTTTTTCCTTTATATTACTAACTGAATTCGACTTGATTGAATCGATATTCGTATTGATTATAACAGTTGGCATGGGATACTTTAATTTGACTTTGTGCAAAATGGTTGACTATTCAAGGAATTTTGATTTTTGAGCAGTAGGTAAAAGTATTGGGTATTGATTCCTGGGTTGGTCTGGGCTTCTGGGTAATTAATGAGATGAATAACTGGTTTGGGATGAGCTGGATGTATTTTAGAGTTAAAATGTTGACTGCATGTTACACAAGAGTTTCAAATGGTATATTGTATGAAATAGAGTGGATGATATAGGGTTGACTGTATCAGGCCAATTGGAGATGGTAATATGACTTAAAACAGATGAGAGGCTAAGACTTTATATGGGGACCGGGTGAAAATTCATTAAAAGCATTTTAGTTTTTTTGCAATTTGATACTGTATAATGCAATGTGGTAGATTTCGGGTCAATATGGGTAAAGGAAGTGATTGCAGTTAGAAAGATGGCATGAGGTTAGATGTAAAGATGGTGACTATAATTGATTTATGGGGTTTGGGTTTCTTAAAAAAAAAAGAGGATATGGCTCCTAATCTCCTATTATGTTGATTACTACAAGTTTGACTTCTCTAAGTTTGACTATAATTGATTTGAAATTAGTCAATCGCAGAGCAAAGGCACTATTAGCTGAGCAACAACAGGTGCATCTATGTTTTTCTTGATGTTTGCATGGATCCTATTAGTTATCATCTAATCTTTTGTCCCACTTTGCCTAATGCAGGATGGCGACTTTTCCATCCTGCCACTTATTTTGGAAAATATGATGGAAGCACACGCATATATGAATTTAATAGCCACACATATTATCAATACGGTGATTATGAAAGCTTCAACTGTGCGGCCACGATCGTGCATGGGTTCGACGACCTGGTTGTGAAAATTGCAACTGACAAAGCGGTCGGAAGCAATAAGGGATCTACTGCTTCCACTCCAACAAAGGAACTGAGCAAAAGCACAGGAAAATGTAAGGACCATATATACCGCCCCAAATTTAAATGTGAAGCTACATACTAACATGCATTCATCCTCTCGGCTTATTTCAACAACACTTCTGGTAATTGGGTGGTCGTTATGAGTCATACTAATGGAAACTGTTCCGCAGAGTAAGGTACATGACTAATGGCTTAAAAATTATATCTATTTGTTCCTGGTATTCTCATATGATACAAAAAGCTGTATTTTGGGCATTGAAGTCGACTAAGCTAATTCAGAGCTTTATAATGGTGCAAGTTTAAACCTTTTGAAGATTTTGATAGTGATTTCTTTATGGCTAATCAATTACTTACTTATCTATTAAAAGCGGCGTGTTTGATCTCAAATATCAAAGTATCTCTTTGCACAGGCTTACACTTGCTCTTTCTTTTTTTCGAAGTGTTCAAGTGGCACTCTTAAGGAATATATTTGTAGAAAAGAGAACATATCTATTACCAAATTTTTGAAAAGTCAATTTTATAGATTCTACAACTTAGAATGCCCTTCATAGTTTCAAATTCAATAGACTTGGTTAAAAGAAAGTTCTCATTACATTTTTAGTATTAAAACTAATATACCGAAGTTCTTGATGATTTAGGTCGTGATATGCATCCCAAAACTATGTTAGCACACACACAGATTAGTGAATAATGAGTTGTGTATTTACAGTTGGTTACCATAATTTTTGTTCTTATTATTTGTAAATCACATAATGGTTTATTGTTGTAAACTATGTTAACCATTGGTAACAACAGGGTTCAGTTCCGGAAGTCTTGAAGAAACTGTAACAGTAAGGCCATAAAGTGGAGGTATGCATAAAGTATTCGGGTTTGAGCTCCACAAGGACATGTCGATTCCTTGCTACACATGTGTTCTGCGTTATAAGTTATAGTTGCGTTTCATTTTATGTTATTATGTTATAATGTGGTCTTGGATCCATGTAGGTTCATATGCTCAACAAGTTCATCGAGCTCATGTGGCCATATATCTGTAACCTAGGTGATGAGGGCCATGAAGGTTCAGAGGATATTAACAAGATGTTATTCTCAACAATTGTTCAAGGTAACTAAATGACTGATCTTGAACCATCTTCTCAATATATCCTCCTATTCTACTAAAGGCTATATATATATATATATATATAAAGATTATAACTTTGCTGGAACATGTAGAGGTGGAAACAGTAGCTTTATAGCAGAATTGGCTAGCTGGTTTGTGTTATGTTACTAATTTAACAAGCAAAATTCATGAACTTATTTGGAATAGTAACATGATTTATGAGTGCTGAAGTGTATATAGAAGCCTATAGTCTATTAAATCTCTTTATTAATTTTTTTTCTTAATGAAGGCATTTTATAAATGGTTCTTCTAAAATGTCTACAACGTTATTGTAATATTATTGACACATGTTTTTTGAAATTATTACTAACACATTAAACAATAATCGGATAAATGGGAAAACTGAAGAAAACAAAAATGATTGCGGGTAAAAATGAGTAATTTCAACCAGAACATGTTTTGACCTATTACCTAATGAACATCTAGCCACATCTAGAATTGACCTAACTACTCCAGGTTATACGTACGTCTAGCAGAGAAACTCATCTTTTCCAATCACAGGCTGCACGAGATGCAGGGTCCCTTAGAGAAGTTAAGGACAAGCTCGAAAAGTGTGTTGAAGAGCTGACATGGAGATTAGACTTTGAAAAGCATTTGAGGGTACTAAATACATACATACATATACATACATACATACATATACATATATATATATATATATATATACATATACATATATATATAATGAAAGCCCAAATTAAGTAATAAATTAATGAAATTTTTGAGTTTCTGTTACATGTAGGTTGATCTTGAAGAATCAAAAGGACAAGAAATTGCGAAGTTGCAGAATGCTTTGCAAGAAATGCAAGGAAAACTGGAAGAAGCACACAACCAAATCCTTCAGGAGAAGGAAGCGGCAAAAATAGCTACCGCTCATAGACAATACCAAAGTGGAGGAACTGGAAAATTATAATCATAAACTGGAGGTATTTTATATATATATATATATATATATATATGATTCCATTCATTCCAATAATCTTACTTATGAGGCCCGCAAATATATATCAATAACAGATAGGCATAGCCTATAGAAGGCTTCTAGAAAAAGATATCATATATAAATAGTTGAAGACCTTACACCATTCTTCTATGTGTAGGATGGGATAGCAGAGCTGAAGAAAAGAGTTGAAGAATTTGAACTGAAGTTCAATGAGGTTGAAAATCAGAGTAAAGATAGCCTTAAAGAGTTGGAGGAATCACAGTCTAAAATCTTTGGACTTCAGGAGACCATTGAGAGGTGATTAAAGGGCATTAAGTTACATTACATGGGCACAATGGGTGTGACATGTGGGTTGTGTACTTGATCAAAACAGTTGGGTTGGCTTGACCTGAAACACTTTCTTATCTGAACTTTTATATAAATAAGTAGAGTATCAAATATGATTAAAAACGTAACATAAATTGTCATAATTTAATTATAAAAGAATGATTTAACAGGTTTTATGCATTAAAGTACGTTTTGGCCGAGTTTTGACCTGCTTGACATGTTCAAACCATTTCATTACAAGCTAACATGTCCAAACCATTTCATGACAAGCTGACATGTTCAAACCTTTCATTACAAGCTACATGTTCCAAACCATTTCATGACAAGTTGACATGTTCAAACCATTTCATTACAAGCTAACATGTCCAAACCATTTCATGACAAGCTGACATGTTCAAACCTTTCATTACAAGCTACATGTTCAAACCATTTCATGACAAGCTGACATGTTCAAACCATTTCATTACAAGCTGACATGTTCAAACCATTTCATTACAAGCTACATGTTCCAAACCATTTCATGACCTGTTGACATGTTCAAACCATTTCATTACAAGCTAACATGTCCAAACCATTTCATGACAAGCTGACATATTCAAACCTTTCATTACAAGCCAGCTTTATTTATTTTACCCATTAGAGATAAACCATTACCCACATTCGTTTGTATGGGTCGAAATTGGCACCTCTAAGTTGCATAGACGGGGCATCTCTGATGATTGTATCCTTACTCTGTATCTTATATGCACATAATCAGGTTAGACGCGAACTTATCCAACCTCGAATCAGAAAATCAGGTTTTGCGTCAGGAAGTATTAGTTGCTTCCACTCACGAGGAGCTCAATGAAGAAGCTGAACAGTAAGAACACACAATATATAAGAATGTTTAAGTTTTTAGATTATTTAAGAATTAGAGTTGGAAAATGAGCTTCTCCGTAGCCAAAAAATAGTTTTGGAGCAGATAACCACCCCAAAAAAGATATTCCCTCAGCTAAAGGTTAGTTTGACCATGTGGCCTATCACTACAGATGGACGTTTGACAACCAATATTGATCTTATATAACATTGCAGAGTCTGGATAATGGTCATGAAATCAACAACTTTGAAACACCAAATGCAGAGCAAGATAAGACAAAGTTAATATAACCAACAGTGAATAGATCTGATGGAATTTTCTGTAAAGATTTATTGTAATATTGGAGTGATGAAAAAAATTCTTTTTGCAGGAGTTGGACAGTAATGTGTCCTCTCTAACAAAACAAAAATCGTTAACAGACAGGCAGCAGGTATGAAACTAGAATCTAGAAGTATTTCACAGATTTTAAGCTACAAACTAGACTAATGAAGTTAATTTATTCTTACCACAATCAGGAAAATCATGATGTTTTGATCAAGTGTCTGATGGAAGATAAGCGTTTTGACAAGACCAGGCCTGTTTCTGCATGTATCGTGTACAAAACATTAGTTCAAAGGAGGTCTTGTGAGGCAGAGAACACATATATTTGATAGAATTATTCATTCAATTCGATCTTCTATAGAGGTATTATATTGTAATCTAAATGATCCCTTTTTGGGGACATAATTTTTCAGTTATTTGAAACATGGACATGATATTTTTTATTTGTGGAAAAATTTACAAAGTTAATTTGTTACAATAATCAATTTCATTGATAATTTAAAAGCAATATAATATACAAGTATATCATGAGAAATATGTTTATATTTGTTATTGATTTTTTTTTTTAACAACGAGTTAGTAGTTATTAGTTAGCATGTAACATTTGAGACACCCCGGTGACATCCTGGCAAGTATGCGGAGCTTGAACCACGCATCTCTGTGATGAAACTCGAGACTCTCCAATTGGGCAGTAAAAAATGTACATCATCAGAATCTTGAATTAAAGTTAAAAAAATTATTTAAGGTTGTAAGCGCATCGCGCGGGTCTAAGCACTAAACAAGAAATGCAATCGTGAGATCTAAACAAGCTAGGAATGCAAGACGTGAGATCATTGGTTATTATTGTGTAGCTTACAGGACCATGCATTAAAAGCTCCAGAGTTGGAAATTGAATCTTGATGTTCCGTACTGCTACCTGTTTCATATTTCTAAGATTATATCAAAGTGGTTGTCAAGGTAAATTACCAGTTACCTTTCCCACAAACCCATCCAATTTCAAAGTTGCTCTCAAATGCCACTGACCACAGCTTTTTTTTCTCTTTTCTATTGCTTCGGGATCATCAAAAGGGTGAGGTCATTCTCTGGGTTGTGCCATTGGCACCCCTCAGCTGCTTCTCTTGAGCGGTATAAACAACTTATGTAGATGATGAAGTATTGGGTTAACATAGGAAGGTATAGATGAGGGTTATTTTTCAATAACTTATATCTAGAGAAGTCTATTCGACTATTCCTGAACACACTGTGCACTTTGAAGTCTCTTGAAGTACATCCTGTAATAGCTTTTGTTTTTTAACATCCCAGTTCCTGAAAACTCTTTGTGTAGCTAAAGCTACCAATTATTTGCTGTGGTTGGGGGTTGCTAAAGCTACCAATTATGCGGTTTAGTCAACTATGGTCATGGGTCTACACGTTACACAATGTGTTGTGTTCGTATTTTATACATGAAGTGTTTAAGCACCTTGAAGAGAATGCTTCTTGGAGAACATGTAACCAAAAGGGGACTGGTAATTTACTACTCAGCTAGACTTCTATCTTTTTTACTTCTTTTTTTGTAAGTCATATTATATATGTTAGTCTTGTGGTTAGTCAATAGGATTCAAATATAAGATTGCTGGAAATTAAGCATTAGGGTACATTGAATTTGGTGCAGGGTAGTTTATCATGAACTGATGGAAGACAACATGATTAGTCATTTGGTATATTAGTCTTTTTGGATGAGATTTAATGTATGGTGATTTGTTATCTCATGGGTGAGTAGAACTTTTATGATGGTTGTTAAATTCTTTAATGTACATGACGAGTAGAATTTCTATTGCAGGTCAACCCAAGCCGATGAACCCGACCTTAACCTGCTCATTTAAGCATGTCCACCAACCAAAATGATCAGGTTTCTTTATTTCTTAGCTGGCTTTGATCATGCCTAATTTTCCGACTTTGAGCACGTATACTTGCTTTGTCAAAGGATTACATTCAGGGAAAGGTGCCATAAAAGTGTTTTATGGATCAAAGTTTGTATAATCAGATTGAGAATAGGAAACACTAATATAAACTAAGGTAAACGTGAGTTTGTCTACGGATTGATCAAAAAAGTTTTTTGTTCTTACTCAAGATTATCCAAATCCTTTTTTGTTGCGTTCTTGGGGAAACCCGAGGATCTTATTGTAAGTTTGACTCTTTTTTTTTACACTTTGTGATATCAAACTCATGTTCTATGTACACCTTTAATATGCTTCAAGCCATAGAACAAGCACAAGTGGTGGCACCTGGATGAAGTGATAGTTTGTGCATTTGTGTTTTGGGAAACTTATAAATCTGTTTTCAGAAACTGTAGACAATGAAAATTTGTCATGTCAATATATATATATATATATAATATATATATATACATACATATATCACTCCAAATATTAGGACAGATCAAAAGATATAACAAAAACGCTGCCTACATAGTAAGATTCCAGTGTAAACGAAAAAACACAGCTTCCACCTATTTTCTCAGCTGCCCAACCATCTGGGACCTGTGATAAGGCGCATCCATTATAGAATGTTGAAAGGATAGTGCCTTTGGTTGACTCACTTACTCTTCGTCTAATATTAGGAAAACTACGCTAATTCATATGCTATGATTAAGTTTGCTGACGAGCATGGGATAATAGTCAGAGGCCACACCGTCTTATGGATGATGTCAAATACCAGCAAAGATGGTTCAAAAAACTTTCACCCGACAAAGTATTAGAAGCAGCAAACAAACGAGTTGACTCTGTTGTCAAAAGCTACAAAGGAAGTTAATTGGCTGGGATGTTATGAATGAGAACTTGCACCATAATTTCTTTGAGATTTGAAAAGAGATTGGTAAGAATAATAACTGTAACATTGATCCAAACACGACTTTGTATATGAATGAATTTAATACTGAACATGTACTTATGTACATAAGAAGTGGCCATCTCCTAAAAAGTATTCGGCAAAGCATAAGGCGATTCAGGTTTATCCAGGTAATAGTGGCATGAAAATGGGCATCGGGCGCGAATGTCATTCTGGTGCTAAGCCGATTGACCTTCATTGCGTCAAAAGCTCTTTGCTATCATTAAGCCAAACAGGTTTAGCAATATGGCTGACCGAGTTGGATGTTAGAATGGATCCAACACTCCAAAATAAAACTCAACTACATGAAACACCATCTGCTTCTTTTTCCAAATAAGAAGCATGATGCTGGTTTTTAGAGGTGAAAAGATTGGCAAGTCAGACGGGTTAAGTAATAGATAAAAAAAGTAAGAATTGGAACAGACCAGACCTGCTAAACTAAGCACAATCTGGTACCGTAAATTAGACAAATATCCTAACAAGTTACACGTGATGAAGGTACATGAACTATTGTATGCTTTTTTCCACTCAATGTTTTTGCCGGGAGGTTTGGCTGTTTTTTTCATTGGTGATGCAATTAGCTATTAAAATCTCGGATTCCAATTTAAGTAAATCTTTTGGGCCAAAACGCATAGCATGAGTTGTTGGGGTGTATCTTTTTTAAAAGATTTGCTGGCAGTAAAACACCCCCACCCCACTCCACAAAGATGCACATGTTCTGGCCCTCACTTAATAGTTGTGCAAACGAGAGTGTATTAGTTTATAAGATTATCTATGCAGCCCACTTGCTCACAATGTCGGGCTACTCTTTTGTTTCCTGTAAATGTATGACACATTTATCTGGTCTCATTTTAATGGTTCATACTTATTTTAATGGTTCATATTTTTCATAGTTATTTTTTGTGACACCTACATCCTTCTCTTCCATGTTTAAGTTTAATGATGTTTGCCGATGATCCTCGGTCCAAATGGTTGATGTATACTATTCAAGAAAATATATTGTAAAAGAAAAAGACGGGTAAGATGTAAACAGAGTTTTAATTTTTATTATTTTCATTCTTTATTTACCGCGAAAGTGTGTTAAGATGATTGATGGTAATAGTATTATTCTCTCTTCCTCTCCCATTCATTACTAGGTGTATTTCATAGAAATGAATTATTTTACAAGTAGCCTATATCTGATGAAATTCTTTCCAAGATGGACGCCATTAAAAAATGTGGGAACTAATTAATCTTGAGATAAAAGAGTTCTAATTATGTTTCTTTTGTCTATGGATTTAAATGCGGGTAGAAACAGTTTTAAATATCAATGTATTTCATAATTCTTCTTTTCTACGTCTTTCCTTATCAAGTTAAATATTCTAACTTTATATTAAGGATAGCACGTACACAAAGCAAAAAGTAGTGAAAATTGAAGCTGATGTTCTCAAAGCTCTTAAGTTTAAAATGGATAATCCCACAATAAAGTTATTTCTTAGATATGAATAAAAGCTAATTTCTTTAAATACTCTGTGTTAATTAGCTAACCTGTGTTATGTGTGTTATTTGTCATTTTGTTGATTTGCAGACAGTTTATTAGAGTATGGCTGTGTCAAATTTTTGCCTTCTATGATGGCTGCATCTGTTACCTTTCTTTTTAATTCATACTAAAACCAAATTTCCAGAACTTGCCTATCGAAAAGCTTGACAATGCCCTGCAATCCACTAAGAAAAGCAATGCCTCGCTTTGCCAAAATACTGAAGACATTGAAGTTGCTCGAACATTATCATGTGGAATGGTTAATTCATGGCCTAAAGAAAGTTTTACTTCTAACATACTAATTCCAAAGTATAAGGCTCTTTTCGATGTTGGTCTTTTTAATTGGGTTCCATCTTTAAATACCAACTTGATTTCTGAATTGATGGGTAGAGTTATGTATGTTATTGGTGATAGTAATGGTAAGTTTATAATATTGGATCACTGATTTTTGATCAAATAACTAAAATTTGTGAGACGTATGATGAGTTTCATCCTATTATATTTCCCCGTACCATATATGGTATCATGTTGAATCAATATAATCCGTCTTCCATATCTGAGCCAATTTTTATTCCACAAGACGAGATTTATGCAGTTGGAAATGGATCTAATAATCCAACATGTTCTTGCAATAATGTCTTTGGTATACAAGAAGTTAATTAAATTTCACAGATGCAACCAAGTCAATGAAATAGAAATCAAGCATGAAGTTAACTTAATAATTTAATGTTTAAGTATGTAGTTTGTGGCTTTTTTATGTTTAGTTATATGATAATATTATGTTCACATGGATATGTAATCGACACTATTGTAATTTATCTTCCTATTTAGCTTACACAATTACGTTCTAATTGTTTATGTGTATAATTGCTTAAAAAACAAAGTTTAAAAAATTTGCTTACGACTACAAGCGCATCGCGCGGGTCTAACCACTAGTATATAAATAGAGTTATATGACCCTCTCAATTTTCAGAAAAAGCATACATGTAAAATGACTATAATTTGAGTTGGGGATTTTGTGGGCCTCTTTCAAAAAATCATGAGATCCTATCTTCCACTTTTAGTTTTCTATATGGGTCGGGCTCAGTTTGTTTATTTTTTATACTGTATTTAATTTAATGTAATAAAATAATGTGTGATTCTAAGTTTAGTATATATGATATAGAGGAGGGGTTATTTGAGAACTCCTAAAAAAAAAAGAACTCAAGAACTCCTTTACACCTTTGGATCAAAAAAAATGGATGGACCAGATTAAAAATAAAAAACCCCTCTCAACACTAGAGGGGTATTTTTGTCAGCTCCCTTTTTTTTCTCTCTCTTACTTTAATAGAATTCTATCTAATTCACTAAAAAACTTTTATCTCACAAACCGTAAATCGTTAGACGAAAAGAAAAGCATGGGTAGTCTTAAAATTTCGTCCTCTTTCATTAGAGATGCAATTCGACATACTTTTGATGACTTTTTAAATTTTGTTTTTTTTTCCATCACGTTCATCTTACACATGTGTAAGTTATTATTCTTTGATGTCCTACACATGTGTAGGACATGTACTACACATGTGTAGGATGAACCTTTTAATGGTTTTCACTTGTCCTACACATGTGTAGGATGAACCTTTTAGTGGTTTCCACTTGTCCTGCACGGGCGGAGCCCGTACGGCTAAGGGCTTTGCCCGTACCGTATCCAACCACCACCATCTCATGGATCGCCTCCCATCAAATCCAAACCATTCCCAAATGCGTCCGGCTTTCAACCCCTTTATAAATGCCTCGAGGTAGCCTACCGAGAAGGGCGAAGCCCCCCTGAACGGGCAACGCCCGTTCGACTAAGGGCTACCGCCCGTACCGTATCCAACCACCACCATCTCATGGATCGCCTCCCATCAAATCCAAACCATTCCCAAATGCGTCCGGCTTTCAACCCCTTTATAAATGCCTCGAGGTAGCCTACCGAGAAGGGCGAAGCCCCCCTGAACGGGCTACCGCCCGTACCGTATCCATCCGCCATCTGAATTAAAAAGTCGTCGAAAGTATTTATGATGACCACTCTAATGAAAGAGGACAAAATACTAAATGAACCTTTTTGTGGTTTTCACTTGTCCTACACATGTGTAGGATGAACCTTTTAGTGGTTTCTACTTGTCCTACACATGTGTAGGATGAACCTTTTAGTGGTTTCTACTTGTTCTACACATGTGTAGGATGAACGTGATGAAAAAAAAATGAAATTTAAAAAGTCTTCAAAAGTATACCGAATTGCATCTCTAATGAAAGAGGACGAAATTTCAAGATTACCCATGTTTTTTTTTCCGTCTAACGATGTACGGTTTGTGAGATAAAAGTTTTTTAATGAATTAGATATTTTTTAATTTAATAAGAGGAGAGAGAAAGAGAGAGAGCTGGACAAGTTTTTCATAATGACAATCATGCCCTTCCTGATCTTGATGAATGGAGGGCTGAGATTGGTTCTCGCATTTTTTTTTTAGTGGTTCTCAAAATAACTCATCCCATATGATATAACAACATCAATGATCATGGAAACAATCGGTACTTCGGTAGGCTGTACGCATTAATATTTCAGAGGGAACTTTTTGGCTATGAATCGACCCGCTTCAAGTAATTGGTCAAAACGATTTTTAGTTTTGTTGAGACTAGCAGCCGGTCAAAACTATTTTTCAAACTCCTCTAAAGAATTATAGATTTCAAAACATGTGCTCATCATTTAAATAGCATAGTTTTTGTAATTGCATAAATACGTTAACAGCAAAAAATTTAAAATATTGACGAAAGATGTTGGTGGGTAAACCATGCCATTTGACCCGTGTACCCGTTACCAGAATTGCCACCTACTATTATTATTTCACCAGAACTTATATTATTTGCAATTATTTATATTAAGTGTGACTTGAATCCACAATCCACAGGTTGATGGGTCACGCCACCCGTTCAGGATTGCCAATAATCTTCTACGTTGTACGAAACCATATAAGTTATCATGCATCTATATTTTTCTTCTTTTATATTTATATCAAAGTGTTGATTAATAATGGGACCTGCTATAAATACCCTTATATCAGAGTGTTGATTAATGATAAGCATATCATTCACTTCAGCTATGATTCATTCGTAAATCCTTTACTTCTGTTGGTTGATCAGATTAACTGACCATGTGCCACTGGTTCCTTACTGTAAGTTCTACAACTCCCAATGCTATCTTCTTCATTGATGTGCCACGTATTTGGACAACTCCTTCTGTATGGACATACTTTTAATTCTCACATAAAGGTTCATTTAGCTTGTATGGACATACTTTTAATTCTCACATAAAGGTTCATTTAGCTCCTAGCAGTCAATCTAACTCTAACAAAAATAATCAAGAGGTCACTTGAAGATGATCGGAAACTCATTGTGGGAATCGGGTAGTTTCATCCATATTAATGTTATCATTTTCTTTGTGTGGATAGTTTAGCAATTAGGCGTATAAATTATAATCTAGGGCCATGTTTGATGACACATTCAGTCCGCTTCTATGGTCTACTGCATGTCCTCCATCTGTTTGCCAATGTTGAAGGTTAGGTTTTGTACTTGTTTACTGGAAGTCCTTGTTCTTTTACTTGAAGTGGCAAAAGAGACATGGGTAACATGTCAAAATGGGTAATGTTTGGTGCGGGTAGTTCTGACCCAAAACACTTGTGGTTACAAGAACTACTCCCTCCGTCCCAATTTAAATGTCCTATTTTGACTTTTGAAGTCTTTCTTTCACAACTTTGACCGTAAATTGTTTCGTGTGTTTTATATAATAATTGATGTAAAATATATTGATAGATAGAGCTTTAGATGTACTTTTCATTGATATAACTTTCATTAGGTATTATATCATACAAGCAAAAATATTTACGGTCAAAGTTAGAGAAGAAAGACTTAGCAAGTCAAATTTGGACATTTAAATTGGGACGGAGGGAGTATATAACTTTAGTATTAATACAGCTTGTTAAATAAAATGGTTTGGAAGATAGTATATGCAATAATAACATTTCCTGCGACTTTCAAGACATTTGGCTCATTTGACCCGCTACATTTTCTACCTACTTTTTAGTGTATACATTTGACCCATTAGATGACACTGATACATTGTCTTTGTATAATATTACTAATAATAAGAAATAATGAATAAAGGGAGGAAATTGTAAATATTAGAAGTTGGAGGGGAAAAGGTGTCTAAATGAAAGTAAGGTGGTTGGGAGCGGTTATTAGATATTTGTTGTATATATACGTTGTAATATTCATTTGTTAATCAATCAGATATTAAATCAAAATCTCTTTCTTTCATTCTTTGTGATTCTCTCGTATCATTGGTATCAGAGACAGGTTCCGGCGTCTTTCCGATGCGTTATCTTCTTCTCCGGCGAGAATTCCGATCACCTCTCGACGGAATTTCACTGGTTTTTTAGAAAAATTCACAACAAAAAAAAAATTCATTTTTTCTTCACAAATTCTTCAATTCAACAATAATCCACTCCAATTCTTTAGAAATTCATCTCAATTTCTTCAATTCACCAGTAATCCACTTCAATTTCACTAATTTTGACCTAATTTTGAAAATCCTTATCCGGCCGATTTTGAAATCATAGATTCTCTAGATTTTGATAGCGGTTCTGTATCATATTCCGAGCAATTTCCGCCGTTAAAAACGTCAAACCTGATTACTTACAAATCCTCAAAAATGACAACACGAAATCAAGAAATGGAGAAGATCACAAAGGAATTAGCACGTGTGGATCAGTTATCCGCCACTACTGAAGCAGGAATGCTGGATCTCAAGAAGATGTTTGTTGAAATGCAGAAACAATGGGAGGATAAGTACGAACGATTAGCAAATCAGCGAGCAGTTCCTCTTCCCGGTGACTGCGCCGGCACTCAAATTGGCCGGAATTGTAATAATAGGCTTACTAAGCTTGATTTTCCTAAATTTGAGGGTGATGATGTTGAAGGATGGCTGTACAAGTGTGAGCATTATTTCTCCATGGACGAAACTCCAGAAACTACAAAGTGAGGTATGTTGCTCTTAATTTGGAAGGTAGAGCATTATCCTGGCATTTAGCTTATGTAAAATCTAGTGGAAAAGAATTAAGAGAAATAGGATGGAATGAATACATGAGAGCTATAGCTGCTAGGTTTGCTCAAACATTGATAGAAGATGCAATGGGAGAATTAAAAGCCTTAACTCAAACAGGAGAATTAGATGATTATAATGATGCATTTGATATGTTATTGACAAAAGTGACTTTAGTAGAGGAGTATACAGTTAGTTTGTATTTGGAGGGATTAAAGCCTGAGATTAGATGTCCAATTAAGCTGTTTAAACCTAAAACTCTTAAGGAGGCATACTCATTGGCCAGAATGCAAAACCAGGCCAACAAAACCTTAGGAGTGAAGACTGTAACTGGTAGTACTTATAAATTTCCATCCAGTAGAAATTCTGTATATCCAGGGATTAGTAAGCAACCATTATTACCTTCCCCTACCACTCCAACACCTCTCAATACAGTTGTGCCTAGAAAGGTGAACAATAAGTTTTTGGAAGAGAAGAGAGCTAAGGGAGAATGTTTTTATTGTGATGAAAAATATGTGAATGGTCATCAAAAGGTCTGTAAGGGAAAGAAACAATTGTTCCTGGTGGAAGTTGATGATAGTGGGGAGGAATGTAACATCCGCGAATTTTGACCCGTTGACTTTACGTGTAATTTGACCAACAATTTAAATTAATGAAATGTTTTGGGTCGTTTTGTGTTTAGATGACAATGTGGTATGTTCCTTGGATCGATGGTATGACTTAATTGGGGACTAAATGTAAAACGATGTGTAAGTTAGCTTGTAAATGGAAACGGGTCGACCCATACCCGCACCCGACCCACCAGCCGACCCATCTTTTTCCCTCCCCCCCTTATCTTCCTTTCCCTCCTCTCATTTCATTCTATCTTCTTTTCTTTCTTTTTCTCTCAAGTAAAAGCAAAAGAAAACCCATCTCATTTCATCATCTCACTTGCATCTAAATTGTGTTTTGGGCTTGCTCCAATACAAGAATCAGCATCATTGTCATAACTTAATCCCATTGAAATCATAACCTTGGAGTTCATAGTTCAAGCATTGTCCTTTTAACCTAAATTCGGGTTCTAGCTCGTGAAAGGAGTTTTGGTAAGTCTAATTTAACCCATTTACTTCTATTTATGTTTAGTAATGCATTTCTGGTCATTTTGAGTATTGACATGTCCTAAATCGGCTTGTAATGGAATTTGGGTCAAATAGGGTTTATATAGGGTTTCGAATCGTTTGGATCGTTTGACGATGTTATGGATGGAAACGAGGGTTTGGGCAAGTGTATTTAGGTACTAAAATGTCATATGTATATTCAAAACGAGTCCATAAGTCTTAAATATCGGATTAGGGTTTTTGGTTCTTGAATTTAGGGTTTAAGTTCGTGTTTTCTGCTTTGAAAATCTGCTGCTGCTGCTGTCCTTCTTCATGTAACGGCCGTTACACCTTGTAACGCCCGTTACATAGTGTAACGGCTGTCATATGGCCGTTACAGTAACTTGGCTTGTGATGAAGTTAACGGCCGTTACCTTTGTGACGCCCGTTAGGGACTAGTTTTGTCGAACATTTTTAAACGTCAATAACTTTTGAACCGTAAGTCCGTTTTAGACGTATGACCTATCCTTGGAATCGTGAGAGAGTCTACTTTCTTATAGTAACATTCATTTCGTATGAAACTTCTTTCATTTCTAAAAATTTCGAGTCTAATGCGCATTGTTCATACTCGTTTAAGTTGTAAGTGCGTTTAGGGTTTGCAAATTGACTTAACCCTTCTAAATCAACTTGTTTGAGATTGTTGAGTTGACCTTATGTTATTATGATGAATATATATATAGGTTGTGGACGTGTGGATCCCATTACTCGTTTGTAATCCCTTACTAGCTGCTTTGCCGATCAAGGTGAGTTTCGTATCTCCCTACTCACTTGAGATTCGGGCTGAAAAGTGTAAACCTGGTGTGTTTACTTGCATTTGTTGATTGATTGATTGATTGATTGTTTATTGTTTTAGTTGTGGGATTGGTGTGATGTTTCCTTTCGTTTGATTGGTTAAATTGGTTTGAGTATTGAATTGTTGAGATGATTTTCACGTTCGAATGACTTAGTTTATATTTGTTAAGTATCTAGTAATATTAGGATAGATGTACATACATGAAAGTCGGTTATGCCTTCGTCGGGTTTTAGATGTGGTGGGAAGGCTGCGGGTGACCCTATATATAAGCATCTGAGACTCGAAGGAAGTACAATCCTCTGAAGTATATGTACGTATAGTTGGATTAAATTGTGGTTGGTGGCTTATGGTTGTCAAATGTTGATTAAGGGGTTAAGATTGACGATTATTGATTATTAGTTTATGGTTCATCATAGGTTGATTGACTTGGTTAATATTTTGGTTAAGTATTAATGGCCGATGTTGATGAATGGTGATTATTGGTTTATGATTGACGTTTATTGATTGATGACTCAGGATTGGCGAATATTGATTATTGATTCATATTCATCGTATATCGATTGTTGGTTTGTGATTTATGCATTTACATTTGATTGTAAGCATTGCATACATTATTGTTGGACCCTCGGCAGGGGGTTTGCCGGCATCCTGGTGCATAGATGTATGCACCCATTTTGGATGTAGTTCCTGACCCCGAGTATATAGACATATATATCTCGATGATTTTGAGATACAGCCTTGTCCATTGCGATGGCAGAAGGGTATCGTTGCATAGGTGACTGAAGGTCACGCTCAGGATAGGCATGTTGGCTTATTCATGCATTCCGGCATTTGCATTGATACGCATATCATTTATGCATTCCTTATTTACACATTTACTTGTCTTGTGTAATCTTGTTGTTGGGCGATGTTGTGTTATGTAGAGGCTCACTGTAAGTCATGTCTAGCCTCTATCCTTATATTGTGATTATTGATGTTGGTTCATTACGAACCATTACTACGAACTCACCAACCTTGTGTTGACTATGCTTAGTACACTTTTCAGGTATCCAAGTTATTCCAAGGCATGGAGTTTGACTGATTTGTTTAGCTTGCTGTTGAACCCGGACTTGGACTATATGGATCAAGGATCCATCTGCCTTCTTTGCATTGTACTTAGAACCGTTAACCTTCTGTTGATGCTCTTTTGTAATTCCTGTTAACGACTTGTGCCTTATGTATTTTGTTACTCGTTTATCGTTTTGTATGGATTCACTGAATCCTCTAATTGCATTTATGTGATGGCTTGAATTCAACGTGATGAATGTGGAATGGATACAATGTGGTTAAGGCATGCTTTGATTGAATTTGATTGTCATTAATATAGATTGTTGTTATTGATTGGTGCTAGTTTGATGATTTAGAGCAAAATGAAGTTATGTTATTAACTTAGTATAATATTGTGGCAACCCTAAAAGAACCCGATCAACTCTTTTATGGTCACCCAATATTATAACAGGTTAATAACATCATGGATTGCGCATGCTTGGCTTAGAGTATAATAAGGAACCGATATGCTTAATGGGAGTTGATTAGGTGGAGGGTTAGCCGTTGGTACACCCTGTATACATACCTGGTCAATAACTAGAGAGCATATCGAATTCGGATTATACTTTAAACCACTCGTGTTAGTGACTTGTTTTAGCTGCTTGTAATGAGATGTGTTTAATGTGAGTATTTGGTTTTGACGATGGTTAATTGTTGTGAACTTGGCATGAGAACATGATAGATAATGACTATTTGAGAACTTTGATATACTGTCCTTAGTGTAGTAATGTGAAACACGTAGGGTATGTTGGTATGATAACGTGATATATGACAGTTAATTGAGAATAATTATGTGTTGGCCTTAGTAAGAAACATTGAACATGTGTAGTGTGTCGACGTTAAAACACTCACTAATAAGGCGGTTAACATGAGAGAAACTGTGAAGCTAACCCCCGGGTCATAAACTCTAGAACTACTACTATTATTGGATTTAGTGGTGGAATGACATGTTGACTAGTATGATTTAGTAACATATATGTTATGCATGTGTGATGTGTATGTATGTATGTATGGCCCGTAGTGGTCAAGTTGAAATCGTAAATGCTTTTGTTGTAATTTGACTTAAAACGTGTTGATAAACGGTTAGGATACAACGTGATAGATATGTTGATATGCACCCTAAGAGAGTATCAAGGTTGTAAACATCCTAACTCATATGTATTATAAACGAATGATTTTCCAACACTAATAATGTTAATCGTAATCGGTGAACAGTAGGGATATGTTGCTTAATGGTATGTGAACTTAAAAACGTATGAGGCATAGTTAAACTTGATTGCATGCGGGTTAGGGGATAACTGGTAATGCACGTGTAAAAGGTATTAGTAGACGGGCGATTGTAGGAATGAAGTTAACAAGTTAGTTTTATTGTATGATGCAATGACATGATTACATGAATTAAAGATAACCAATGGTAATGAACTTAACATGATAAAATAATAAGTAACAATTTCATAGGATTCTACCACTCTTACCTTAGTTTAATGATATGAAATGAGTATGTTATATGGTATGAGAGCATTAATTACTTGTGTGACTAATAAGTGAGCATTGTGAGGCTAACTTTCGGGTCAACGCGTTACTTACCTTGTAGAAAATGGTGAGATCAAGAAGGAATACGACTAGCCATAGCGATGAGCCGGATTTAGCAACCGTGATTGCCCAAGCAGTGGTAAACGCCATACCCACTATCGTAGCCCAAGTCACGGCAAGCCTCCAAGGAAACAATGAGACGCGTGGAACTAGAGTAATTATGGGTGACGAGAAGGTGGCGGGTAGAGCCTCCTCAAAAAGGAAAGAAATCGGAGAACCTAGTGAGGCAAAGAAAGCGGGCAGGTTTGACCCTTATGGTCATAATAAGGGTAGATCCAGGGCGGCGATGGGACCGGTGAAGAAAGTTTATGTAGGACCTCATCCGTCATGTAAAGGATGTGACAATCACCACCCCATCAACTTTCAATGTCGGGCGTGTTTTAATTGCAACCAAGTTGGCCACACGTCCAAGAATTGTAGAGCCCCGAGAACGGGCCCAACGAACGTGACTCCTATTCATGTCGTCCCTCCCCAAGGTAATCAACAAAGAGGCGAGTGTTTTGGATGTGGTAGTCGTGCACACTACATAAGAAATTGTCCGAAATGGGTTGGACAACAAGCTGAAGTGGCAGAGCCAGCAACGGAAACTTACGTGGGACCTCACCCCTTGTGTGGAAGGTGTAATCGCCATCACTCTCCCACTATCCAATGTGGGACTTGCTTTAATTGTAATCGAATCGGGCACGAGGCTAAGATTTGTAGAGCACCGAAAGCGACACCATTGAAGGTAACGCCTCTTCAAACCGTTCATCCCCAAGCTGACCACCCTCGGAGCCATCAAGGTGTTTGTTTTGTGTGTGGTAGCCCCGACCACTACAGAAATGCTTGTCCTAAATGGACCGAACCACAAGCCCAAGTGGCGATTCCTCGTAATCAGCTACAAATAGTCGTTTATAACCAAAGCCGTGGCCAGCAAGACCATCAAGTTCAACTTCGTAGCCGAGTTTTTGCAGAGAATGGCGAAGGAGACCAAAGTAATCCTAACGTTGGTTAAGGTACATTCCTCCTAATAGTTGTTATGTTACGACACTATTCGATATCGAAACCGACTATGAATCTCGTTTATTCTAACGTTACTCCTTTGAGTTACATTCGTTCGTGTGTTTTGGAATTATATGTTTGCAATTTTGACTGTTTAGCGACTCACTAACTAAATTTATTCAAATACCCCGTGTATCTATCTCGACTCTAAAAGACGACAAAACTCCTCATTTACTTGGTGCCTATGATTTAAAGATTCTTGGCGAAAAAGTGAGTGTAATCTGGATGCCACCGGGTAAGACAGTTCTAAAGTTGCGTAGTAGGGTTACTAGTGTAAAATATGTAACGGTAGGATTCTTAGGGTTCCGTGTAAGTCTTCCAACTTAGGCGTCCTTAGAGCTACCGTCTCAAGAATCTGAAAGCTAACGTCATCCTTGTTAATCTTGAGTCTCCCGAGGACTTTCCGGGTGACTTACCGGGCTTGTCCCATCTCGATAACTTAAATTTCGTTTATGCTCAACTTCCCAACATCGCGCGCGTAGTCAAAGCCCTTATAGACTTCGGAGACGTGAATAAGCATGTAGTGAAAGACGGGAGAGAGATTGGAAGAAAAACGAATTGGAATGGACTTCGCCGTGAAGTCGCCGACGTCAAGAAGTGATCATGATACGACGAAACCGGTAAAATTTGACAACTCGGCACATTGGTGTTTAGAAGAAATGGGCTAGGTACACGAAGACTCGATTTCTGTCCTACCAGATAAAGAAAGTCGCTCAACCCCAATTCAGGGAGCCATCCAATGAGCAACGGGCACTCAACCCATCGTGAGACATGATCACATGTGAAGATAAGGTACTTATAACCATGGCGGAAATCCTGTACAATGACGGTTGTTAAGCGAGTATTCGAATGTCACTAACCGAAACACTAAGCAGTAGAGATGTTATTCTCCACTGGAACGAACCAAGAAGCAAGGAAAGCCAAAGTAACGGGTCAGGATTTCTAATAAGAACGACAAGAGCAACTTCTCAAGCTAAGAGGATAGCCCAGCTAGCTCACATGCTAAGTAAGGAGTATGCCGGCGCGAGGCTGAGACCGTGAGAGTTGAAAGTGGGTGACTTTGTACGTTTGAAGGTATCACAGTGGATAAGCGTCACCCGATTCGCGAAGCGAGGCAAACTCGGGCCGAGGTATAACTGTTCTTTCAAGATCCTCGAAGAGGGTTGGGAAAGTTGCTTATCGAATAGAATTACCGCAAGAGCTTAGCGGTGTACATGATGTGTTTCATATTTGCAACCTACGCGAGTGTTTGGCGGACCCTACATATCATGTGCCTGTGGACGAGATTAGGGTTGATTCGAATTTGAATTTTATTGAAGAACCGGTAGAGATCATGGACCGTCAAGAAAAGAAACTCAAGAATAAACGCTACACGATTGTCAAGGTTAGATGGAATGCAAAACGTGGAGCTGAGTTCACTTGGGAGCGAGAGGATCACATGAAATCTAAGTATCCGCATCTATTTAGTAATTAGGGTTTTGCTGAATTTCGGGACGAAATTCTTTCAACGGGGGAATAATGTAACATCCGCGAATTTTGACCCGTTGACTTTACGTGTAATTTGACCAACAATTTAAATTAATGAAATGTTTTGGGTCGTTTTGTGTTTAGATGACAATGTGGTATGTTCCTTGGATCGATGGTATGACTTAATTGGGGACTAAATGTAAAACGATGTGTAAGTTAGCTTGTAAATGGAAACGGGTCGACCCATACCCGCACCCGACCCACCAGCCGACCCATCTTTTTCCCTCCCCCCCTTATCTTCCTTTCCCTCCTCTCATTTCATTCTATCTTCTTTTCTTTCTTTTTCTCTCAAGTAAAAGCAAAAGAAAACCCATCTCATTTCATCATCTCACTTGCATCTAAATTGTGTTTTGGGCTTGCTCCAATACAAGAATCAGCATCATTGTCATAACTTAATCCCATTGAAATCATAACCTTGGAGTTCATAGTTCAAGCATTGTCCTTTTAACCTAAATTCGGGTTCTAGCTCGTGAAAGGAGTTTTGGTAAGTCTAATTTAACCCATTTACTTCTATTTATGTTTAGTAATGCATTTCTGGTCATTTTGAGTATTGACATGTCCTAAATCGGCTTGTAATGGAATTTGGGTCAAATAGGGTTTATATAGGGTTTCGAATCGTTTGGATCGTTTGACGATGTTATGGATGGAAACGAGGGTTTGGGCAAGTGTATTTAGGTACTAAAATGTCATATGTATATTCAAAACGAGTCCATAAGTCTTAAATATCGGATTAGGGTTTTTGGTTCTTGAATTTAGGGTTTAAGTTCGTGTTTTCTGCTTTGAAAATCTGCTGCTGCTGTCCTTCTTCATGTAACGGCCGTTACACCTTGTAACGCCCGTTACATAGTGTAACGGGTCAGGATTTCTAATAAGAACGACAAGAGCAACTTCTCAAGCTAAGAGGATAGCCCAGCTAGCTCACATGCTAAGTAAGGAGTATGCCGGCGCGAGGCTGAGACCGTGAGAGTTGAAAGTGGGTGACTTTGTACGTTTGAAGGTATCACAGTGGATAAGCGTCACCCGATTCGCGAAGCGAGGCAAACTCGGGCCGAGGTATAACTGTTCTTTCAAGATCCTCGAAGAGGGTTGGGAAAGTTGCTTATCGAATAGAATTACCGCAAGAGCTTAGCGGTGTACATGATGTGTTTCATATTTGCAACCTACGCGAGTGTTTGGCGGACCCTACATATCATGTGCCTGTGGACGAGATTAGGGTTGATTCGAATTTGAATTTTATTGAAGAACCGGTAGAGATCATGGACCGTCAAGAAAAGAAACTCAAGAATAAACGCTACACGATTGTCAAGGTTAGATGGAATGCAAAACGTGGAGCTGAGTTCACTTGGGAGCGAGAGGATCACATGAAATCTAAGTATCCGCATCTATTTAGTAATTAGGGTTTTGCTGAATTTCGGGACGAAATTCTTTCAACGGGGGAATAATGTAACATCCGCGAATTTTGACCCGTTGACTTTACGTGTAATTTGACCAACAATTTAAATTAATGAAATGTTTTGGGTCGTTTTGTGTTTAGATGACAATGTGGTATGTTCCTTGGATCGATGGTATGACTTAATTGGGGACTAAATGTAAAACGATGTGTAAGTTAGCTTGTAAATGGAAACGGGTCGACCCATACCCGCACCCGACCCACCAGCCGACCCATCTTTTTCCCTCCCCCCCTTATCTTCCTTTCCCTCCTCTCATTTCATTCTATCTTCTTTTCTTTCTTTTTCTCTCAAGTAAAAGCAAAAGAAAACCCATCTCATTTCATCATCTCACTTGCATCTAAATTGTGTTTTGGGCTTGCTCCAATACAAGAATCAGCATCATTGTCATAACTTAATCCCATTGAAATCATAACCTTGGAGTTCATAGTTCAAGCATTGTCCTTTTAACCTAAATTCGGGTTCTAGCTCGTGAAAGGAGTTTTGGTAAGTCTAATTTAACCCATTTACTTCTATTTATGTTTAGTAATGCATTTCTGGTCATTTTGAGTATTGAATTGTTGAGATGATTTTCACGTTCGAATGACTTAGTTTATATTTGTTAAGTATCTAGTAATATTAGGATAGATGTACATACATGAAAGTCGGTTATGCCTTCGTCGGGTTTTAGATGTGGTGGGAAGGCTGCGGGTGACCCTATATATAAGCATCTGAGACTCGAAGGAAGTACAATCCTCTGAAGTATATGTACGTATAGTTGGATTAAATTGTGGTTGGTGGCTTATGGTTGTCAAATGTTGATTAAGGGGTTAAGATTGACGATTATTGATTATTAGTTTATGGTTCATCATAGGTTGATTGACTTGGTTAATATTTTGGTTAAGTATTAATGGCCGATGTTGATGAATGGTGATTATTGGTTTATGATTGACGTTTATTGATTGATGACTCAGGATTGGCGAATATTGATTATTGATTCATATTCATCGTATATCGATTGTTGGTTTGTGATTTATGCATTTACATTTGATTGTAAGCATTGCATACATTATTGTTGGACCCTCGGCAGGGGGTTTGCCGGCATCCTGGTGCATAGATGTATGCACCCATTTTGGATGTAGTTCCTGACCCCGAGTATATAGACATATATATCTCGATGATTTTGAGATACAGCCTTGTCCATTGCGATGGCAGAAGGGTATCGTTGCATAGGTGACTGAAGGTCACGCTCAGGATAGGCATGTTGGCTTATTCATGCATTCCGGCATTTGCATTGATACGCATATCATTTATGCATTCCTTATTTACACATTTACTTGTCTTGTGTAATCTTGTTGTTGGGCGATGTTGTGTTATGTAGAGGCTCACTGTAAGTCATGTCTAGCCTCTATCCTTATATTGTGATTATTGATGTTGGTTCATTACGAACCATTACTACGAACTCACCAACCTTGTGTTAACTATGCTTAGTACACTTTTCAGGTATCCAAGTTATTCCAAGGCATGGAGTTTGACTGATTTGTTTAGCTTGCTGTTGAACCCGGACTTGGACTATATGGATCAAGGATCCATCTGCCTTCTTTGCATTGTACTTAGAACTGTTAACCTTCTGTTGATGCTCTTTTGTAATTCCTGTTAACGACTTGTGCCTTATGTATTTTGTTACTCGTTTATCGTTTTGTATGGATTCACTGAATCCTCTAATTGCATTTAGTTGTTCTATTGTAATTCCACCTGGTGCTATGTGATTTCCGTGATATTCCGAGCCTCGGCTTGGGGTGTTACAAGGAAGGTGGTGAAATTATGATGCAGGAGGTTGTGGACACAGGGCAATTATTACATGGGGAACCAAAAATATCTTTAAATGCTTTGATGGGGATTCCTTCATATTCTACAATGCAAGTGATTGGTTTTGTGGGCAATAAGAGGTTACATATATTAGTAGATAGTGGTTCTACTCACAATTTCATGAGTGAGTTTGTCCCTGCAAAAGTGAGCTGTTATATCCATCAAATTCAACATGTGAAGGTAGAGGTGGCTGATGGCAATAATATGGGTTGTATGAGTTTCTGTAAGAAGTTTGATTGGATGATGCAGGGTAACAATTTTGAAGCTGATATGCTAGTTATTAAGTTGACCAATTATGATATTGTCTTAGGGGTGCAGTGGTTGGAAACCCTGGGTAACATTGTGTGGAATTTTAAGGAATTGACAATGAAACTTTCTGTGGGAGGTAATAATATTGAATTAAAAGGTACTAGGAGGCAAGAATTATCTGCTTGTACTATGGAGAAAATGACTGCAATTCTTCAGAATGAGAATCAAGTGGTGCAGGCACAATTGTTCACCATACAGCCTGCAGGCAGCCATTCGGGGATGTATCATCCAACTATTGAGGAGTTCACTGAAAGTGAGGAGTTGGATACCCTTTTAGCTTGTTATGCAGACATTTTTGAAGTTCCAAATGGTTTACCTCCTTCTAGGGCAGTGGATCATAAAATAGTTTTGAAGGATGAGAAAATTAATTTGAATTTAAAGCCTTATAGGTATCCAAAAGCTCAAAAAGACATAATTGAGCAGATGACAAAGGAATTGTTGGATACAGGAGTGATTAGGCATAGCACTAGTGCTTTTGCAGCACCTGTGGTTCTTGTGAGGAAAAAAGATGGATCTTGGCGTATGTGTGTTGACTACAGAAGATTGAATGAAGCAACAGTGAAAGATGTTTTTTCCATACCATTGATTGAAGATTTGTTGGATGAATTACAAGGAGCTGGGGTGTTTTCTAAATTGGATCTTAGATCAGGGTATCACCAGGTGAGAATGTTTGAGCCTGACATCCATAAAACTGCTTTTAAAACACACCAAGGACACTATGAATTTTTAGTCCTTCCTTTTGGGTTGACCAATGCCCCTGCTACCTTCCAGTCTTTGATGAACTCTACCTTTCAGTCAGTCCTTAGGAGGTGTGCACTGGTGTTTTTTGATGATATTCTGGTCTATAGTGGCAATATGGAGCAACACCTGGTGGATTTGCAATCAGTTTTGCAATTAATGAGGGAAAATAGTTTAAGAGCAAAAAGATCAAAATGTACCTTTGCAGGAAATAAGGTAGAGTATTTGGGGCATATTATTACTAAAGAGGGTGTTGTTACTGACCCATCTAAGATAGAAGCTGTTAAGAATTGGCCCACTCCCACCACAGTGAAGCAGTTGAGGGGTTTCTTAGGGCTTGCAGGATATTACAGGAGGTTTATTAAGAGATTTGGTGAATTGGCCAGACCTTTGACTGATTTACTAAAGAAGGATGCCTTCAAATGGTCAACTGCAGTCCAATTATCTTTTGAGCAGTTAAAATTGGCTTTGAGCACTCCCCAGTCTTATGTCTGCCAAATTTCTCCTTACCTTTCACAATTGAAACTGATGCTTCTTCAAAGGGATTGGGAGCAGTTTTAATGCAACGGGGACATCCAATTGCCTTTATAAGTAAAGCATTATCCAGCAGGCAGCAGGCACTATCTGTATATGAAAAAGAATTGTTGGCAATTTTGTTGGCTGTGAAGCATTGGCACCACTATTTGGCAAATCATCATTTTATCATCAAAACAGACCATCAAAGCCTTAAGTATTTGTTGGATCAACAAATAGTCACACCCTTGCAGCAAAAATGGTTGGCAAAACTTTTGGGGTATGACTATGAAATCTGTTATAAATAAGGAGTAGAAAATATAGCTGCTGATGCTTTATCTAGAGTGCAGAGTTTGGAGTTGTTACAGATGGGTATTAGTTCTTTAGATGGAGTATTGTGGGGCAGAATCAAGGAAGCATGGCAACAAGATGCAGATTGTCAAACAATTATTCAAAAATTGGAGTAGGGAGAATCAGTTCCCATTAAGTCTTGGGATGGTCAAGTGTTGAGAAGGAAAAATAAGGTGTTGATTGCAAAGGATTCCCAATTAAGAAAGGACGTCATAGCTATTTTCCACTCTTCTCCCATTGGTGGTCATTCTGGTATAGTTCCTACTTTACAGAAAATCAAGGATTTGTTCTATTGGAGGGGATGTTCTAAGGATGTCCATCAATTCATCAAGGAATGTGCAGCCTGTCAGAGATCTAAATATGAAAGGGTGGCATCACCTGGGTTATTGCAACCATTGCCAGTCCCTCAAACCATTTTTAGTGACATTTCTATGGACTTCATTTCAGGGTTACCAAAAATTCAAGGCAAAGATACAATATTAGTGGTGGTGGACAGATTAACAAAATATGGTCATTTCCTGTTATTGGGTCACCCTTTTACTGCTGCTGGTGTTGCAAAACTCTTTTTGGATGAGGTTTTTAAGTTACATGGGTGTCCTGCAACTATTGTGTCTGATAGAGACCCAATTTTCATGAGTGCCTTTTGGAAAGAGTTTATGAAGTTACAAGGGGTTCAGCTTAATTTCTCCTCTGCTTACCACCCCCAAACTGATGGACAGGCTGAGGTGTTAAACAGATGTGTGGAGGCTTATTTGAGAAGCATGTGTATGGATACACCTCTGCAATGGGTCAAATGGTTGCCTTTGGCTCAATGGTGGTACAATACAACCTGGCATTCTAGCATCCAAATGTCCCCTCATGAGGCTTTGTATGGAATCAAACCTACTTTGCACATTCCTTATATTACTGGAGATACTGAGGTAATGGCAGTGGAGGAACTTCATAGAGACAGAGAAATTATGATCAAGAAATTGAAGGCCAATTTGGAGGTAGCCAGAAATCGAATGAAGCAACATGCTGATCTTCATAGGTCTGACAGGTCTTTCAAAAGTGGTGACTGGGTTTATGTTAAACTCCACCCTTTTGCCCAGCAATCTTTGAAAAATCATCATAATAGGAAGCTTTCACCAAAGTATTTTGGTCCCTACAAGGTGTTGCAGCAGGTGGGCAAAGTGGCTTACAAATTGGATCTGCCTTCTGATGCTCAAATTCATCATACTTTCCATGTTTCTTTGCTTAAGAAGGCAGAAGGTGTTTTGGTTGAGACTTCTCCTTTGCCACAAGGTCCAAGGTTCAGTCTTCAACCAAGAGCAATATTGGATAGGCAGTTGGTCAGAAAGGGTAATAAGGCTGGAGTCAAGCTTCTGGTTCATTGGGAAGGCTTGCCAATTTCTGAAGCTTCATGGGAATCTGTGGAAGATTTCCAGTTGAGGTTTCCACATTTTCAGATTTGATGATGTTCTGCAGTCTCTCCTGGATTTTTTTGTTCTTCATTGTGTCTTTTTTGGGGTCAAAAAAGCTTATAAGGGGGGACTATTGATACATTGTCTTTGTATAATATTACTAATAATAAGAAATAATGAATAAAGGGAGGAAATTGTAAATATTAGAAGTTGGAGGGGAAAAGGTGTCTAAATGAAAGTAAGGTGGTTGGGAGCGGTTATTAGATATCCGTTGTATATATACGTTGTAATATTCATTTGTTAATCAATCAGATATTAAATCAAAATCTCTTTCTTTCCTTCTTTGTGATTCTCTCGTATCAGACACAAACTGAATCGACCCATCCAAAATTAAGTGAATTGAATTTGCCACTGTATTTTGTACCTATCCATGTGCATATTACTAAACAATGAATCGGCCTTTCATTGTTCATACCGCAGGAACTGATGCTATTATTTGGCTCTCTCTATAAATTTGCTAATCGTCGGAATCTCTCAAGTCAACTGGTGAATTATTTACACCCAGGGGCGGTACTAAAGGGGGGCAAAGGGGGCTAATGCCCCCCTCAAAATTTGAATTTTGTCATGTATTTTTAATTTTTTCATGGATTTTAAAATTTTTTCTATAGGTTTTAAACCATAGTCACATAAAACGCGGTACGTTTCGGTACGGGTACGCGACACAGGTACGCAATTCGCTCTTGGTAACGAATTCGGTACGAAGTGGTACGAAACGGTACAGTGTACCATGTATTTGGTTCGGTGTACCAAAAAGTAATCACATAAGTAAACAAAATTTATAAATTTTATACATTATTAAAATTAAAATATAAAATAAAAATAAACCTGGCATTCTAGCATCCAAATGTCCCCTCATGAGGCTTTGTATGGCATCAAACCTACTTTGCACATTCCTTATATTACTGGAGATACTGAGGTAATGGCAGTGGAGGAACTTCATAGAGACAGAGAAATTATGATCAAGAAATTGAAGGCCAATTTGGAGGTAGCCAGAAATCGAATGAAGCAACATGCTGATCTTCATAGGTCTGACAGGTCTTTCAAAAGTGGTGACTGGGTTTATGTTAAACTCCACCCTTTTGCCCAGCAATCTTTGAAAAATCATCATAATAGGAAGCTTTCACCAAAGTATTTTGGTCCCTACAAGGTGTTGCAGCAGGTGGGCAAAGTGGCTTACAAATTGGATCTGCCTTCTGATGCTCAAATTCATCATACTTTCCATGTTTCTTTGCTTAAGAAGGCAGAAGGTGTTTTGGTTGAGACTTCTCCTTTGCCACAAGGTCCAAGGTTCAGTCTTCAACCAAGAGCAATATTGGATAGGCAGTTGGTCAGAAAGGGTAATAAGGCTGGAGTCAAGCTTCTGGTTCATTGGGAAGGCTTGCCAATTTCTGAAGCTTCATGGGAATCTGTGGAAGATTTCCAGTTGAGGTTTCCACATTTTCAGATTTGATGATGTTCTGCAGTCTCTCCTGGATTTCTTTGTTCTTCATTGTGTATTTTATAAGCTTATAAGGGGGGACTATTGATACATTGTCTTTGTATAATATTACTAATAATAAGGGGGGACTATTGATACATTGTCTTTGTATAATATTACTAATAATAAGGGGGGACTATTGATACATTGTCTTTGTATAATATTACTAATAATAAGGGGGGACTATTGATACATTGTCTTTGTATAATATTACTAATAATAAGGGGGGACTATTGATACATTGTCTTTGTATAATATTACTAATAATAAGGGGGGACTATTGATACATTGTCTTTGTATAATATTACTAATAATAAGGGGGGACTATTGATACATTGTCATTGTGTAATATTACTAATAATAAGGGGGGACTATTGATACATTGTCTTTGTATAATATTACTAATAATAAGAAATAATGAATAAAGGGAGGAAATTGTAAATATTAGAAGTTGGAGGGGAAAAGGGGGCTAATGCCCCCCTCAAAATTTGAATTTTGTCATGTATTTTTAATTTTTTCATGGATTTTAAAATTTTTTCTATAGGTTTTAAACCATAGTCACATAAAACGCGGTACGTTTCGGTACGGGTACGCGATACGGGTACGCAATTCGCTCTTGGTAACGAATTCGGTACGGAGGGGGTATACCCATTTCGGTACGAAGTGGTACGAAACGGTACAGTGTACCATGTATTTGGTTCGGTGTACCAAAAAGTAATCACATAAGTAAACAAAATTTATAAATTTTATACATTATTAAAATTAAAATATAAAATAAAATAAAATAAGACACACATAAATACATTTAAAAAACACATAAATTTATTTTAAAAACAAACTAAAGAGGACTTAGTTAAACCCAATTCAGTTTGAACCACAAGCCTATAGTCCGATAACATTATACAAACCCTTATTCCCTAAATATTTATATTAAAAGAAGGATCGAGAGCCGCTCTCTCCTGTTACTTTCCTTCCATTCTTTGTTAGTATCAACTCTCTCTGTTACTTCCTCTTAACTTAAAATTAAATATAATCAACACACATAAAATCCAGATTCAAAGATCAAAGACCAGATCTCAAATCCCATAAAAACAAGTCTTTTCCTTTTCTGTAGTTGGGAAGTCAAAAAGGCAATGGTTCGCTGTACCACTTCAAGTGAGTCGTTTTCTTTTCCGGTTTAGTTCGCCGTATCAGGGGAATGGGACGCGTTCTGTTTGCTTTTTGGTTCGCCGTACCATGTCGATTAGGTTCGTTGTACCACTGGCGATCGGTTCGCTAACGTATTTTGCCCCCTTTTAAATTTATTTTTCACGGATTTTTTAATTTTGCCGCCTTTGAAATTTTTTCCTCATGCCGCTTCTGTACACCTATATTATTATTCAGTTCATGAAAGAAGGATAACTAACAAAGATTCAAGCGATTAGAACAGACATTAGCCACTTGATACACTCAATAATTAAAAAAAAGAAACTGACTCTAAGTATAGACCTTCCGAAATCATTGATCGATCTCTACCGGACTATTAATGCGATGTGTATAATGTATATTCATAAAAATGTGAGATTCAATATCGTTGATCTTGAATATATATAATAACTGAATTCAATTCTTCGTTACAAATAACTGAAAGTAATCTGCATGAACATCGAAAAGTACGTAAAAAAGATAGGAAAATTAATGCATGGAGATTTAAAGGTGATAACTGCATGCACTCTGCTTTTATACCTTGCTAAGTGATCTTCATCGATCCTCATTATTCTTGATCAATGATAGAATCGGCCGAGTGATGATCAAGTAAAAGTAATGATTCTGTGTAGGAGGTCACTGTGTAGCAGGCCCAGCTTTTGTCATGTTTTCTACGAAACCCAAGATCAATATAGTTCAAGTGTTGCAGAACCATCATAATTAGTTTCCAAAATAGGATCGCCATTCTTCCTAAACTCTCGTATCTCAAATAAAGAATCCCTTGGTACTCTCTCCTTAATAACAGAGTATAGTTTTGTAAACGATTTTGGATGATGGTTCATCACCCATACACGACATTCTCGTGTCTCGGCCTCTTCATTATAGCAATATTCAAGCACAGCAAGAGACTCTCTTCGGTTAGCTAGGGACTTAGGGGACTTTAAAAAGGACTTAGTGATAACTCATAATTAGATATATATTTAATGGTCTAAAAATGATTATATAGATTAATTTTTTATTAGAATAGGTCTACTTTAATATATTTTTGTGATTTTCAGGTTGAGCTAAAACGGATGAAATATGCCTTAATGTGGTGATTTACTGAAGTTAACCTCAAATAGTTATTTTGTTTGTTAAAATAACTAGTCTTCTTGTGATTGATGGTGGACCAAGAAAAAGCTATTTTTCTCATTTGCTTGTCATGTAGGAAGAGACAACAAAGATTACATCTTATAAAGTGAAGAATTGTGAGCTCTTTCCTTTGAGCCGTGAATTACTTTCCAGCCCAGCCCAACTCGCTTACTTTCTTTTTTTTGGAACGAGCTGGACACAAAGAAAAAGCCCATATATATTGTTTTTGTGTATCTCGGCTAGTCGTGGGCATAGGAACCAAACCGGTTCCTCAGGAACCGGTTCTTGAGGAACCGGTTCTTGGTCTTGAAAACCGGAACCGATGGAACCGAAATATAGGTTCGGAATCGGTTCGGTTCGGAACCGGTTCCTCAGGAACCGGTTCTTGGTCTTGAAAACCGGAACCGATGGAACCGAAATATAGGTTCGGAATCGGTTCGGTTCGGAACCGGTTCCTCAGGAACCGTTTTTTTTTTTTTTCTTCCAGAACTTAACGGCCGTTAGAGGTATTTTTTTCATCGTAATTCGATTTTGGGGCACTTGATTGTTAATACACCGAGCCATAAGACCTTAAATACCTTCATAATGATAATATCTAGTGAATTAACACAAAAAACTCCAAGTTATTTCACAAAAAACACTTGAAAAAAATTAAAAACTCACTAATAATTCACTATAATTCATTTAACGGCCGTTAAGGCCACTTTTTTTCATCGTAAATCGATTTTGGGCCACTTGATTGTTAATACACCGAGCCATAAGACCTTAAATACCTTCATAATGATAATATCTAGTGAATTAACACAAAAAACTCCAAGTTATTTCACAAAAAACACTTGAAAAAAATTAAAAACTCACTAATAATTCACTATAATTCGTTTAACGGCCGTTAAGGCCACTTTTTTTCATCGTAATTCGATTTTGGGGCACTTGATTGTTAATACACCGAGCCATAAGACCTTAAATACCTTCATAATGATAATATCTAGTGAATTAACACAAAAAACTCCAAGTTATTTCACAAAAAACACTTGAAAAAAATTAAAAACTCACTAATAATTCACTATAATTCGTTTAACGGCCGTTAAGGCCACTTTTTTTCATCGTAATTCGATTTTGGGGCACTTGATTGTTAATACACCGAGCCATAAGACCTTAAATACCTTCATAATGATAATATCTAGTGAATTAACACAAAGAACTCCAAGTTATTTAAAAAAAACACTTGAAAAAAATTAAAAACTCACTAATAATTCACTATAATTCATTTAACGGCCGTTAAGGCCACTTTTTTTCATCGTAATTCGATTTTGGGGCACTTGATTGTTAATACACCGAGCCATAAGACCTTAAATACCTTCATAATGATAATATCTAGTGAATTAACACAAAGAACTCCAAGTTATTTCAAAAAAAACACTTGAAAAAAATTAAAAACTCACTAATAATTCACTATAATTCATTTAACGGCCGTTAAGGCCACTTTTTTTCATCGTAAATCGATTTTGGGCCACTTGATTGTTAATACACCGAGCCATAAGACCTTAAATACCTTCATAATGATAATATCTAGTGAATTAACACAAAGAACTCCAAGTTATTTCAAAAAAAACACTTGAAAAAAATTAAAAACTCACTAATAATTCACTATAATTACTATAATTCATTTAACGGCCGTTAAGGCCACTTTTTTTCATCGTAATTCGATTTTGGGGCACTTGATTGTTAATACACCGAGCCATAAGACCTTAAATACCTTCATAATGATAATATCTAGTGAATTAACACAAAAAACTCCAAGTTATTTCACAAAAAACACTTGAAAAAAATTAAAAACTCACTAATAATTCACTATAATTCGTTTAACGGCCGTTAAGGCCACTTTTTTTCATCGTAATTCGATTTTGGGGCACTTGATTGTTAATACACCGAGCCATAAGACCTTAAATACCTTCATAATGATAATATCTAGTGAATTAACACAAAAAACTCCAAGTTATTTCACAAAAAACACTTGAAAAAAATTAAAAACTCACTAATAATTCACTATAATTCATTTAACGGCCGTTAAGGCCACTTTTTTTTTTTTTCTTCATTTAACGGCCGTTAAGGCCACTTTTTTTCATCGTAATTCGATTTTGGGGCACTTGATTGTTAATACATAGAGCCTTAAGACCTAAAATACCTTCATAATGATAATATCTAGTGAATTAACACAAAAAACTCTAAGTTATTTCACAAAAAACACTTGAAAAAAATTAAAAACTCACTAATAATTCACTATAATTCATTTAACGGCCGTTAGAGGTCTTTTTTTCATCGTAATTCGATTTTGGGCCACTTGATTGTTAATACACCGAGCCATAAGACCTTAAATACCTTCATAATGATAATATCTAGTGAATTAACACAAAAAACTCCAAGTTACTTCACAAAAAACACTTGAAAAAATTAAAAACTCACTAATAATTCACTATAATTCATTCTTTTTTCGTCGAAAATGCATACTTTTATTATAGATCATCTTAATCTTCAACAAAGTTCAAAGTATTCAATCAAATACAATGTCTTCAACCAAATACAATGTCTTCAACCAAATACAATGTCTTCAACCAAATGACAATGTCTTAAACCAAATAACAAGTCTTCAAACAAATACAGTTTCAAACAAATACAAATTCTTAAACAAATTAAATAACAAGTCTTCAAAGTCTTCAATCATCATTGTCTTCATCATTGTCTTCATCATTGTCTTCAAAGTTGTCTTCAAATTGTCTTCATTTGTCTTGATTGGTCTTCTTGAAACAAATACAAAGTCTTGAAACAAATACATAGTCTTGAAACAAATACATAGTCTTCAAATGGTCTTCATCTTCAATCTTCATCAAGTGGGATTGGTTGAGCTTGAGCTTCATCAAGTGCAATCTCTTCATCGGAAAGTGATAAGGATGTACCTTCTTCAACTTCTTCATGGTGAATATGTTCTTCAAGGTCCAAAGTATCTTCAAGGCTTGATAAGTGTTGTTTACGGGCCATGGCGTCCAAGTGGTCTTTATAACAAATACACATCTCCAATGATGCCGGTGTAAGTTTTGTTCTTCTTATGGACAAAACTCTTCCACTTTGTGAAAATGCGGATTCACTAGCAACCGTTGAAGCTTGAGCGCTTAGTAAATCACGTGCCATGATAGATAGAATGGGAAATTGATCTTCCCTTTCCTTCCACCAATTCAATACATCCACATTCATGAAAGCATCAACTCCAAGGCTAGCCAAAAAGTTTGTTCCGATATACCTATGATACTCGGTGTTCTTGTTGGAAGTTGAAGCCTCATTTCTTTGACGTTTGGTGGTTGTTTGGATAACATAATTGTATAGGTTTATCTTGGAATCCTTGCTTTTTTTGGTAGAAACAAAGGGAGAAGGAGTAGTAGAAGAACTTGAGTCATATCTAGCTTCATAAACCTTATACAATCTTTCAAAATTCGCATTAAACTCACTTTTTGCCGTTATGGAAAAGTTTATATCCTTTTCATAACACTCCAAACTATCATTTATTTTTTCAATAAGTGCCTCAACGCCGCTAACATTTAAAGTGGGGTTCATTGCGGCGGCACAAGCAAAAATTGGTGGCATTTCCATAAAATATTTTTTCAACTTTTCTCTCATGCCTTTCACCATGCGTTCATATACACCATTATCCATACACTCAAATTCTACCAATTTTTCACCAATTTCATAAATTTGGTGAAGCACCAAATGACTAGTAGAATAATAAACCCCCGAAACCAAAACCGTGGCATTTTTAAACACTTGAAGTAAATCTACTAAAGTTTGAATAATTTCCCAAAGGTCAAACTTAGAAGATGCCAAACGGTTGTCAACTAGATCATCATGAAAATGTTTCAAAGTAATTTTTTGACGTAAAGCACATTCAAACATTGTAAGAGTCGAATTCCATCTAGTAGGACAATCCCAATGAGGTGACAAATATATTGAATCGGTATCTTTACACAATTTGATATACTTCTTATGTCTAGTCTTACCCCCCAAAAATACCTCCTTTAACATCTTAACAAAGTTGTTCCTAACTAATGCAATTGTAGCGTCACCCAACCCGCTTTGCACAACCAAGTTAAGAATATGTGCAACACATCGACCATGATAAAAAATACCATCACAAATAGGAGTATATTTTATTTTCAAGTGGTCAACCGCTTTTGTATTATTACTTGCATTATCAAATGATATTGAAAAAATCTTTTGCTCAATTTTATAGTATGCAAACACATCTCTTAACTTATAGTATAGATTTTCACCGGTATGAGGTTCCTCAAAATTTTCAAAAGCAATTGTGCGTTTCATCATTTGCCAAGTACTAGGATCTATCCAATGAGCCGTAACACATATGTAAGAACCGGGCAAACCATGAGGAGCACTCCAAACATCGGTTGTCAAATTTAAGCTACCCTTTAAATTTTCAAAATCCGTTATAAGTAGTTTTTTAGCCAATTTCCAATTTTTCATACATGTACGTTTTAATGTAGAGCGAGTTAGAGTAGTGTACCTTGGTTGGATTAAGGTTTGAAATGTGGAAGTGACCTCCGGATCGTCCCAATGGTTGAATGGCCAAGCTTTTTTAATGGTCAAGTTGGAAAGTCCTTCACGAACCGCCTCCGTCGAATAATGAAAAATAGTGCCATCATTTCCTAATGTTTGTTGACCTTGTGAGGTGGTACCCCCATCTTGTGCTTTTTTCACCGCACAATGAAGTCTAACATGTTTGTCCAAAGTCGAGTTTGCACCTTTAAAGAGATTGTGACAATAATTACACCGAGCCTTAACAACACCATTCGACAACTTAACCAATTGAAAGTGTTGAAATACGGAGCCGTTCTTTTATGATCCGTTATTATTTCCACCACCGTTGCCGCCTCACTTGTGGAACCAATACCGGTAGATTGCGTTTGTGAAGCGAAACTAGACTCCATTTTGTGAGAGATTTGATATATATTATATATATAGTGTATATATAATATATATATATATATATTTTGTGATATATAAATATAAAATATGTAGAGATATAATGATTTTGGTAAGAGATTTATGAATACATAGTGTTTTTGTAAGATATATGGAGTGTTTGTAAGTGATGGAATGTGTAAAAATAAGCCTAAATGATGCTACATATATATACTAGTTGTATAATGGCAAAATGGTAATTATTGGGTGAATCTAACGGCTCCTAACGGTCAAAAAGGACCAAAAGTGGCAGATTCTAACGGCTAGTTTGACTGGGTCGGTTCTTGGGACCGGTTCTTGGGATCGGTTCTTGGAACCGGTTCCTGAGGAACCGGTTTGGGACCGGTTCTTTGAAAAAAATGTGGAACCGGTTCCTAACTGCCGGTTCTTGAGGAACCGGGACCGGTTCCTGAGGAACCGGTTCCAATCGGTTCCGGTTCTCGGTTTTTTTGGAACCGGTTCTTTGGAACCGGTTTTTTTGCCCACGTCTAAGGTATGGCTACTATATGGCCCAAAGCACTATATATACATATTAATATTACTATATAAATATGATAAAATATATATATATATATACTAGTGCTCAGGCCCGTCAAATGGACGGGTAGTCTCAAAATATATTAATCAAAGTTAAAAAATTGGAATTCAAGTGTATTAAATAGATACCAAATAAAATTAAAATACCTAAAAATCAAACATAAAACGATTCAAAATATGTACTATTCAAAGTAAATAAGTTATTTGAAGTTAAAACTGTCACAGGTTTTGAAGAACTTCTAAGAAATAATAGTATCTTATTCTCAAAGTGATCCAACACACTAAGGATTAATTTACTTCAATGCATTTTGCTATTTATTGATGAAAAAAATACTACCCTCTAAAAAAGCCGTCATGAAACTCAACATTAAATAGCAAGAATTATGACTATGAATATTGTCTTTAAAAATTCAAATCCAACAGAAGCTAAGATATAATCGTAAATCTTAACAGTTAATATAGGTTACAAATACAAAAGTTAATATATAATATTTAGATTAGTCAAGTCATATATGACTGTAAATAGAATTGTAATAATCCCACAAACTCATTATATGTATCAAATTAAACTTTTCCTCTCAAATCAAAATTAGGGTTTCGAATAAAACCCCAAAATCCAATCAAATACAATGGTCATTTGTTGGTGTGGAAGAAAAGCCATTGTACGAACTTCATGGACTGATGCTAACCCGGGACGACGTTTTTACTGTTGCCCACAGAAGGTGTAGTAATTTACTTGATTTTTTCGTATATAAATGTAAAATTTTTAATTTTTTTTGGGTTACAGGGTTCGAATTGTAGATTTATAGGTTGGGTTGATCCAGCCATGTGTCCTTGTTCAGTTGATATTATACCTGGGTTACTGAGGTCCAAGAATGTGGTTGATTCGAAATTGAAAGCAAGTGAGAGTCAAGTCAGAAGATTGAAGTTGTATTTGGTGATAAGTTGGATATTTTTCTTGCTAGTCATCTTCATTGTAACAAGTTGAATGTAATTCTGGAGCTGCTTGGATTTTTTTGCTAATTAACTTGTAATATTATGTCAAATGGTATGAATATTCAAATGATGTTGAATTCTTTTGTATCAATATTCTAGTCTGTACACTAGTTTGACTATTAATGAAAAATTGGTTGTGTAACAGTTTTTTGACATGTATATATACTTATGGTGCATATCAGTTCATGGAATTCTTGCAGTTTTGTGACATTGCTTAATAAAAGTTCTAGCAGTTCATGGAATTCTAGCAGTTTTGCTTTTCATGAAAAATCATCATGGCAGGCAACAAAAATAGGTTAAGCATAAAGTCTGGACATACCATTCAAGTTTTGGCCATAGAAAGCCAACACAAAAGACTACATTGTTTTGACCATACCATCCAGAGTTACATCAAAAGACAACTAATACAGACAAGTCTTAATAAAAGTCTTAACATTAATACAGACAATCCTAATCAACCACCATTGCATCATTTTCGGTTAGGCCTGGTCCAGGAATAACTTTGGCAAGTCTTTGCCTGAGAATCCTTTGACTTTTGCCTCTGACCTTCTTAACAAGTTTTTTTCCACCTTGACTGCTTCCTGCTAGTTGACTGCTTCCTGCAACTTGACTGGTTCCACCAACTTGACTGCCTGCAGTTTGACTCTGCCTGTTGACACCACCTTCACTTGGCACACCTTGTTGACTGCCTGCAGTTTGACTCTGCCTGTTGACACCACCTTCACTTGGCACACCTTGTTGACTGCCTGCAGTTTGACTCTGCCTGTTGACACCACCTTCACTTGGCACACCTTGTTGACTGCCTGCAGTTTGACTCTGCCTGTTGACACCACCTTCACTTGGCACACCTTGTTGACTGCCTTCAGTTTGACTTTGCCTGTTGACACCACCTTGACTTGCCACACCTTGTTAACTGCCCAAACCTTGACTGCTTTCACCACCTTGACCTTTACATGTCCTTGAATCGTGCCCCCTGTTACCACATGTCTTGCATTTGCCAAAATTAATCTTTCTAGAAAGTTTTCCATCTTTAACCAAGGGTTCATCCTCATATAATCCTCTTCTTCTCTTCTTTTTGGGTCTGCCCACTGGATTGTGATGAACTGGAGGTATTAGCTTGATTGGACAATTGGATTTAGTCCATGTGGATGTCCCAGTAACTGGATTAACTTTGTGTGTATAAGCCTCCTTCCAAGTATCCAACCAGTAACTTCTATGTGCCCACTGTTCAGGTATACCCCCCTTCTTTGTCTGTTTGAAGATGCACCAATTGGTTGCCACAACATGTTTGCATGGAAGGCCAGTTAATTCCCATTTTATGAAACTGCACACCATATGCTCTACATCTACAACACATTGGTCTCCCCAAGGTGCACTCACCTGGTATTTAACACCACCATTCCATAAAACTTTGCAGTCATTTGCTTCCTGCTTTGTTACATTCATTATAGCCATTGCTGCTGGTGTTAATAGACCCTTTGACTTATCAATAACCTTTTGTACAAGCACAATTCTTTTCATGAGGTACTCCCTAATGAAATCTACACAAGCTATTATGGGTTTCTCTCTAGCACCTACCAGTTCCTTATTTAAACACTCACACAGATTATTAAGCAACATATCAGACTTACATCTACCAGAAAAGTGTGACCTGGCCCAGTGTTGTGGATCAGTTTTAGACAACCAGTTGTATGCATCCACATTCAACAACTTTAATTGTTCCATTGCTGCTGCAAATTGAGGTTTTGTAGTTGCAGTTGCACATCTCCACAAATGGTCTTTATATGCCCTTCCCCTCCAATGCAATTTCATGTTTTCATGAATATGTTTCAAGCAATACCTGTGTTCAGCAGAAGGGAACACATTGTTTATTGCTTGAATTAGACCCTGCAATACAAACAGAATGAAGTCAATTGTTTTTTTAATTAAAGCTTTATATTAAAAAAAATGAAATAAGATAAGAATTTACCTTTTGTCTGTCTGTAATGAAAGTGAAATTATAATTAGCTTGCAAATCAAGATCATCCCCAAGATATTCTAGAAACCATGTCCAGGATTCCCTGTTTTCTGCTTCAACAACTGCATATGCCACTGGATAGATGCCATTATTTGAGTCCACCCCAACAGCTGTCAAAACCTGACCTGGGTAAGGACCCTTCATGAAAGCACCATCCAACCCAATCAACTCCCTGCCACAAGCTTTGAACCCTGCTTTTAGAGATCCAATACAAATGTATATCCTCTTGAACTGCCTTGTTGTGTCATTTGGGTTATGTGTACGCTCTACTTCTATTTTGACAGTGGTACCAGGATTTTATAGCTTCAACTCCTCACAATAATCTCTTAGCAATGCATACTGACTATGATAATCACCCTTGCAGTCTATGTTTGCCTGTTGTTTAGCCCTAAAAGCCTTCATCCAAGAAACACTGACCTGCAAATTCTGTTCAAGTTCTTCTTGAAGTGCCCTTGTAAGAATACCTGGATTCCTGTTGATCTGTTCTCTGATTTTTGATGCCATGTACTTAGATGTACAATGCTTTATCTCCCTGGATTGCAAACAAGTGTGTGTTCCCTTAAAGGTCTTTATCATCCATGTTTTTTGGTCAGGCAGTTTACTACAATGCAAAACCCAAGGACATATATTATTGGAATCCTTGCAAGTGGATGAATTAGGGTTAGCATTTTGTATTGGATCAGCTGGTTGTTTCCCTTTATCTCTAGGCCCAATTGGTTGTTTGGATGGCCCATTATCAGGCCCAACAGTTGCTGGGACCACACCATCACATACTGCCCTCACTCTGCTTTTATCATTAAACAATAATTTAATGCATCTTCTATTCTCAACTGCATATACCTTAATAAGTTCCTTCAATTCTGATGAATCACCAAACACTTGAGTAAGATAGAATGGAGCATTATCACTGGCAACTGATTGTTGTTCTTTTCTCAACTTTCTCAACAACCTACCATTATTCCTATCAATGTCATTAGCATCAATATCACTTCCACTGTCAAAGTATTCATTGTATATTACTTCAAGTTCATCATCACCATCAGGAGGATGAATCTGGTTATTCAATACATTTTCACCAATACCTTGTTGAGACAAATTTAACATGTAACCTGACATGTCGACATTCACATCAGTCAGCACATTATCATCCTCTACAAGCAATTCATCATCACACTCTTTATCTTGCACTCCATGATCATCCTCATTCCCACCTTCATTCTCACCTCCATTCTCCTCACTTTCACTATCCTCACCTTCAGTAACTTGTTTTTCCCTCTCAGTCTCACTTTCTAGTACTAACCTCCTAGGCAGTTCTTTGTTTGTTAACTCTCTAACACTTTTTCTAGCAGTATGTTTGGTTAGTCTAGGAGTAGGAGAAGCAGGAGAGGCAGCTACTAGTTGTTTAGTGAGTCTAGGAGAAATAGCAAGCAACTTATCCATGTGATGTTCAACAATCACATTTATGCATTTACACACACCAGAAATATATTGAATCATGCTTTCTAAATCATCATCAGAGTAAATTGGAAGACCTCCCAAGGTAAGAGAACAATAAGGTTTAATGAACTCATAAGACTTAATCATACTTTCCATATTTCTCATTATAACATTCAGTTCAACCAAAGAAAAAGTTTTCAAATCCACATAATCGACATAAGTGGTCATACCAGTATATGTGCATATGAAATTTTCCTCCACAACCCTACCTCCATGATGAACGTTCAGTGTACACATGGTAGGTTGTCCATCTGCAAATATTTAAATAAATAAATCTATTAAATATATAATATATAAAAAAATCAATAACAAAAACGAATTTAGGGTTATATAATACAAAGATCGTATCAAAAGTTGCGTATTTACCATAAAGTTCAGCAAGATCGTACTCTGGGGCTCTCCTTGGGCGAATTTTCCAACCGGACATTTTTTTTTATTTAGGGTTTATTTTAGGTATGAAATTAGGAATGGAAGATATAATCGGGTATATATTGGGAACTAGCATGGAGGTGGGGGCTGCTTTTGGTGTAAAATACAAGTTTACCCCTCCACGTGAGAGCCACGTGACCTGACTTAACGATCCGTCCACGACCGTTAGACGTAGGTATGTCAATTGTGCAAAATTGCAAACCATGGTATGACTCGGGTAATTTTTTGCAATTAGGTATGAATTGTGAAATTTGGTGTATTCGCCAGGTACCAAATGTGTAATTTACCCTAATAATAATGATTAATATGAAGAAATTATATAAATAAAAAAACCTTTGCTAGTCGAACGTAGGTATTTTTTTTTGTGCCGTAGGTTTTTGTTTGGATTGTGAATATGTGAGGGTTTTTTCTAGGTTTATATATATAGATAATAATAAAATAATAAAAAGTTTTTTTTATTAAAACTAAGGTCGTCATTATTAAAAAAATATTTAAAAAAAATAAAGGATTAATAAGGAAGGAGGATTAGGCTCAAGGAGGGGGATTAGGGGTGCCAAGTGTACCCCCAACCCCCTCTTTTAGTTATATTATAGATTAGTTTTATATCCCATGTTTTGGGCAGACTCTTATTAATTTCGAGGGATTGGAGAGTCGACAGATAATATCATTCGGAGGAATTAATTCGACAGATAGTTGCGAACGAAAAAAGAGGTTGCGGACGAAAAGAAAAAGGAGTCGATCATCATCACCATGCAAGAACTATTTTCTACATCAAATATTGGTGATTCGAACATGACTATGTCCGACTTAGGTTTTTGCAATCTCTCCCGATGAACAATTGTTAGTTAATTTTATTTGATGAACTTTACTTTCAGTCGCGTAAACATTGTTATTTTTGGATTATAATTCATATGACTGATTGAGTATTTATTCACTATTATTTGATTTGGATTTTCGTAAGACAATTTATTGTGAGTTAATGATTTGTGCCGAGTCCACCTAGTTTAGGGATTAAGACAGGTCATCTAATTAACATAGGTTGTGCCCAAAACTGTTCTTATCAAATATTAGAATTATGTCTATGTAATTTAGAATAAATACTCGGTAAAGTTTATTAAGTAAATTAACGCAACTTTTGGGATTCGGGAGGGATGCACTTTTTATTATTGGTTACAACTTCTATTTTTATTTTTGTTTTGTTTAATTAATTTAAGTCTAGTAATTTTGTTAATTGAAATTAGTTTTCTTATTACTTTCAAAATCAATTGAAAATCATTAAAACTTGACTATAACCACAGACGCTCCTCGTGGGAACGATATCCACTTACCCTATCTAGTACAAGGTATTTAGATTTATTTTTGATAGATACTTCGACGTCGATCACTTAGGAGACTTTACAAAGTTATCTGGCAAGTAAATTTCTTCAAACTCTTCGGTTGTCAAATCAAATGAAATAATTAGGGAATATATCTATCAGTATTCGCCGAGTCCCAGGCAAGCTAATAAATAATACCGTTTATAACTACCGGCTAAAGCCGGTGCCAAAGCCATGATAATGAAATGGATTTACGAGGCAGCTTGCCGCTAGTATAAACCTCTCCAAACACCCGAGCTTAATGTATAAACCTCAACTTTCCAAGGCATTAAATCATCAAAAGGACCAATCGAAATACTTGATGTAACGATCTTGACAAGCTTAGGATCGCTAGTACCTGGACAAACCCCAAAACCAACATAAGTGAAATCTAAATCTTTATTAAAAGGCACGGGCTCAATAGCAACTGATTTTCTAATTGTAGGATTCCAAATAACGATACTCAAAGTATCATCACACCATCTGTAATAACCCAACAATCCGGCAGAAGAAGAACCAATGGAAACAATACTAGAATTTGGTTTGGAAAGAGTATATAGGAGTGTAGTATCCCTATACTGCTCTTTGTTTAAACTGTCATCATCATTATCGACGATAATTGAAACAGATTTATTTTGTTGTTCAGATTCATCATCATCATATACGATCAGATGACGATGTTGTCTTTGACTTGCAGCCGCCCTTTGATGATGAGCAGCAATGAACTTTGGGCTATCAATAAGAGACTTCCATGCTTTTGAAATCGATCTATATCGAACCAATGATTTCACGTCATTCATACTTTTCAAAATTTCTGCCTGTACATCTAAAGGTATAAATTGAACCGACGACATTCACTACTACAAAACTGAAGAATACCGACGGAAATTTCCGACAGAAAAAATCTGTCGGAAATTTCCGACAGATTACCGACGAAGTTCCGACGGCATGCCATCTAAATTACTTACTGGAAAATATATGACAGAATTCCGACGGATTAGCTACGAAACACAAATTCCGTCGGAATTTACCGACGGAATACCGACGACCTGCAAAATTCTGTCAAATATGTCGGAACTTTAATTGTTTTTAAGAAATTTAATTTTAATGTTATATCCGTCGGGAATCTATCGGAAATTTCCGACCGAATACCGACGGATTTTAAATCTCCGTCGGAAATCTGTCGGAATTATATTTGTTTCAGAAAGTTAAATTTTATTATTATATCTGTCGGAAACTGTCGGAAATTTCCGACGAAATACCGACGGATTTCAAAAGTCCGTCGGAAATCTGTCGGAAATATATTTGGTCAAGAAAGTTAAATTGTATTATTATATCCATCGAAAATATTTTTAAAAAAATGTCAAAAAAAAAATTATCCATAGGAATTTTCCAACAAATTTGCATACTTACCATGTTTTGCTATCATGTTTTGCATACTTATCATAAAATATTTATAAATATATATCAAATCATATATATGATAAACAAAAAGAGAGTATACTTTCCAATTTAGATTATACCTTTATAATAATAAACCATTATATACTATTTGTTATATACAAAATCCCATTTATGAATAAATGGCAAGCATTATATTAAGTTATAAAGATTTTGTTTAAATGGTGACATAAAATGAAAAAAACATAATGTATATCTAAACTTTTATTTTTCAATCTTTTTTGAACAATAATTATAAAAATTCGCGCATTATGCGGGTAAAATGTCTATATGATATAATTCCTAATGTAATTAGAAATCATATATTAAAAATCATATTAATTAGAAACCTTATATTAAATTCGTACATCATACGGGTATTAAGACTAGTTAAATATATTATATATGTAGTAATTTATTCTTTGAAATATATGTTACACAACGTAAAATCACTAAAATCACTAATTAAAAGAAGTTTACCTTAAAACATTTGTTTTTGCTAATTGTCATTTGTTTTGGACCTGCCCCAGTTCGTACCTCGTCTGTTATCTCATGTGTATACATGTGTGTGTGTATGTCTCACTTAACTTTCATAAGCTTAGTGTTCGTCTCATCATTGGGCTTATTGGGTCAATATTATTATGATTTTTGATAATTTAACTTTTAGGGATTCAATCGATTTGAGTGATTAGGGTATTTAGTTAATGGGAAAAACAAGAATGCTGTTAGAAGCAGGCTGCTTCTAAATATTCCCCACACAATCTCCCCACTGCTAACAGAATACTTGTTAACCCCTTAGTTAATTTAGTTTTTTAATGTATATAACGAGAATATCACTCTGACTTTTCGAGGCCTTTAGCTCCCTCAATTTTAAGAAAGAAAAATTGACATACGTGTAAGATGTTTATTTGACATTAGATTTTCATTGGAAATTTGCTTGGACAGTCATATTGCTTTCAATTGGAATTCGGTCCCGGTTGCATTCGGTCAAATATGGCATAGGAAACCGTATCCTCTTATCTTCCATTTTTATGGTCGGGCTGCCCGAAACAGTTTTTTTCTTTATTGTGTTTTAATCTTTTAAAATAATGTGTGATTTTAAGTTTAGTACATATGATACACTAGCTATAATCTTAGAAACAAGGGGAGAACATGGTTCGGTTTGGGTCGATTTTGGCCTAAAACCGAAAACCGAACCGATCTGTTTGGTTTTAGAAAAGTATGTGTTTTGAGAACTTTGTCTGGAAACGCTCAAGCACATGGTGCTCCTCCAAACACGGCGGCCAAAACAGATTCCCCTTGCCAAACCACTCACGCTGTTGCTAACGTAGACATCCCACAAGACAGAAAAAAAAAGTTGTCAAACACTGCCAATTTGCTTTGATCGAACATTACATCGAATTATATATGTTTTTCTTATGTTAAATACGAATCTATTACTGGAAAAATGCAACATGTTAACATCAAATCAGTGGTGTTAGGTATGTGTGATTATGTTTAGAAGAAGTTACATTGTTCCAAAATCAAGTTGTTTCATACTTCTTGTTAAGTTGTACTGTTTTTTTTTTTTTTTGTATTTTTCCATTCGTATATTGACTAATGTAAGAATCACTATATATGCTTATATTATAGGTCAGAATATCTTCTCTTTTCTAATCTTTAGTCAGAAAACCGCCCGAGGTTACCCGATGGCTAAAGGCTATGGCAAGCCAGCCCAGGAACCCAGTCTCGTTAGTCTCACGATCTGGGGAAACCATCAACAAGCCCACCCGTAGGCAAGGATGACAAATTAATGGTAAAACCCGATGCTTGATCAGAGTTGAACCATGGGTCTTCCCAACCAAACCAATCATATCTACACTATAATTAAGCAAAGAAGTAAATTGTAGCTATCAATAACCATACTAAAGATCATCCGATCATCTTGCTATTATACAAGATTAAGTGTTAACTTCCGAAAATCAGATCGATCTCTACATGACTATGAATAATATGAGTAAAAATGTGAGATTCAGTATCATTGATGTTGAATATATGTATTAATTAATTGAATTGAATATAAGTCTTCGTTACAATTAACCGAAAGTAATATGCATGAATATCGAAATGTACCAAAAAAAGATAGGAAAATGCAAGCAGATTGAAAAGTGATAACCGCATGCACTCTGATCTTTATACCTTGCTACGAGATCACATTGGTCATTCCAGAATGATAGAATCGGCAGACTGATGATCAAGTAGAAGTAGTGTTTCTGTGTAAGAGGACGCTGTGTAGCAGATGAACGGGTCTTTAGAATATTCACTACGAAACCCAAGATCAATAAAGCACTCTGAGCATGGATCATATTGTTCAAGTGCCCATACAGTACTACTATGCCTAGTTTCCAAAATAGGATCGCCATTCTTCCTAAACTCTAGTATATGATAAAAAGAATCCTCCTTCATAACAGAGTATAGTTTTGTAAATGATTTTGGATGATGGTTCATCACCCATACACGACATTCATGTGCCTTGGCCTCTATATTATAGCAATATTCAAGCACAACAAGAGACTCTCTTCGGTTAGCTAGGAAATTAGGGTGGTTTACTAAATTATCTGGGATGTATATTTCTTCAATCTCTTCGGTTGTCAAATCAAATGAAATAATCAGGGCATCTAAGTTACCAAGTACTCCCTCTGTCCCAGGCAAGCCAATAAATAATACCGTTTATAACCACAGGCGGTTTTGCTGATAACGCAATTGCTTTACGAGGCAGCTTGTTGCTAGTACCTAATGGACTTCTCCAAACACCCGAGCTTAATGTATAAACCTCAACTTCCACGGCTTTATATTATCAAAAGGACTAATCGGAACACCTGATGTGATGATCTTGACAAGCTTAGGATCGCTAGTACCTGGACAAACCCCAAAACCAACATTAGTGTGATTTATACCATTATTAGGCACAGGACCAATAGCAACTGATCTTCTAATCGTAGGATTCCAAAGAACGATACTCAAATTACCAGCACACCATCTGTAATAACCCAACATTCCGTCAGAAGAACCAATTAAGACAATACTAGAATTTGGTTGGGAAAGAGTAGATGGGAGTATAGTATTCCTATACTGCTCTCCAGGAAAACTGTCATCATCATTACCGACGATAATCGAAACAGATTTATTTTGTTGTTCAGATTCATCATTGTCATGTACGAGAAACAGGTGACCCTTAGCCGCCCTTTGATGATGATCAGCAATGAAATTTGGGCTATCGATAAGAGACTTCCATGCTTTTGAAATTGATCTCAATCGAATCAATGATTTCACATCATTCATCCTTTTCAATATTTCCACCTGTACATCAAAAGATAAAAACTTAGACGACGACGACGACATTACTATGATTTTTGATAAGATAACTTTTAGGGATTCGATCGATTTGAGGGATTATGGTATTTAGTTAATTAGGGTGTTTAATATATACATATATAGCTGAAAAGGCATTCGTGTAAGATGCTTATTTGGCAATAGATTTTAATAGGAAATTGCTTGGACGGTCATATTGCTTTCAATTGGTTTTCGGTTCCCGGTTGGGAATTTTGTGGGCTCTTTCAGATCGTGTAGAAGTAAAGCGTATTGAATTTTATATGTAAGAGCATTACAACATACAACATGTATTTAACAAATATAGATAGATATCCGCACAATGCAGTGGAGATGAGGGCTGTTTAGGTGACGGGTGGCAACGGTAGTGGCGTCGATGACGTAGTTATTAATGTAAAAATAATTGATATAAATAAAGTAGTGTTATTTTAAAGTTTGAAGATATATCTTATAAATAATTTTATTAAAGGTATTATAGGATTATTAGGATGAGATATTTAAATTAATTAATAAAGAATAAGGGCAGTTTAGGTGTTTTAAACCAAGAGAACTAGTTTGTTTTATATATGAGTATAGATATGTGATTTTAAGTTGAGCAATGCTAAATACACAAATTAATTACAAACAAATTTTTACAAATTTACGTAGCAAGTTAAGTGGACCAATTAAATATATATAGTGTACGCCGTAGGGATCCTGAAAGAGCTTCTTCAGCAGAGAAGAGAGAATGTTTTTTTTTGATTTTTTTTAGCTTGTTTTTTTTTATATTAATTTTTTTCACTTTTTAATTCTTTATTTAATTAACTCATTCCAAAAAAAATATATCTAATTTGAGTTAGTGAGTTATACATATAACGGTACGGTACGGGTTTTGTCCTCAAGGTTATTAATAAGGGGTAGTTGGTGGGAGTGATAGGTCATAGGCTATGGGTCATAGGAGATGATCGGTGATAGGGTGATCTATCTAACGGCCTCCGCCCTTAGCCATCATGTCTCCACCATAGACTGAACAGTCTTCGACTATAGCTTACGGCCTACGCCGTTTGAAAAAAATTTTATCTTCTACGTTGTACGGAAACTGTATTATTAGTAATCATGCATCTGTCTTTTTCTGCTTATATATATGGGGATATATATATATATCTGATATTCCCGTACGAACACTTCCAAAATACATACCAGTGAGAACAGGGACATAGATGTAACTTCCAAATTCTAATACTTTTTCTCTCTCCTTAATTCCAGATTTCGTTTTTTAAAAAAACTTCTACCCCAAAATTTCTCAAATGATAATCGTTGTATGATCTTTAATTTTAATAAAATATATCACTAAATTCAGATTATTTTCCTCATTAACTTGATACTAATTTTGTTAGAAAATAAAATAAAAATAGCTGGATGCACAAAAAAGGTAAATAAATGGATGCACAAATTGTACAGATAAAACGAAAAAGAGCATCCATTTGTTGGGATGCTAAAGAAATGAAGAAATTGATTTAGTAGATAAACAAAATGGTTTTTGTTGGGCTAATAAAACGGATGATCCAAAAAATTGCATCCCAAATAAGGTTTGTGCATCCATTTTGCTAGGCAAAAATTTAAACAAATTTAAGCATCCGTCTCTTGTATTTTTGAGCATCCATCTAGGTTAAACAATTTACCGGATGTCGTTCGTGAAAAAGAAGAAAAAATAAAAATGGTGCATGTAATTAAACAAACACTTGTTTGTTCGTGAGAAACAATGGATGCATTGAATTAAAGGAGACTAGATATATGGACGAAGAGTTATTGTGAGGAGAGATGTATTGTTGTACTATTGTTAAAGATAAGGATGATGAAGAATTTTATAAGTAGAGAAACAAATCGTCTAGAATGAAAACGTGACCTATATTGTTTCCAAGTTTACCCTTTTTGTCATATTATCTATATCTATATACTAAAAAGCAACTTGTAATTTACAAGTTGCTATGCATAAGTTACAACATATATTCTTCACATATTAAATGAAATATTTATAAAATAGTCAATCGGTATTCGGCATCAGGTGACAGATGAATATACAATGGTGAAACCCTACACATATTCTAGAGTACGAGATGTAGATCATGAGCTGTTACACTACAAGTTGTTATACATAAGTTACAACATATGTTCTTCACATATTAAATGAAATATTTATAAAACAGTCAATCGGTATTCGACATCAGGGGACAGTTCACTATACAATGGTGAAACTCTACACATACAATGGTGAAACTCTACATGTAGATCATGAGTTGTTACAGCTGACTCAAAGGAATGAACCCTCGGGACGTGTTACTTCGGAAATTCGAACCCGTGACCTGGGGTAAAACCAAGAATGACTCCAGCCAGTTTGTCTAGCTTTCATTGTCTTATATAAAACACTTAAGTATAGGAGTTACATTAACTTTTTTTTTTTTTTTTTTTTTTTTTTTTTTTTTTTTTTTTTTTTTTTTTTTTTTTTTTTTTTTTTTTTTTTTTTTTTTTTTTTTTTTTTTTTTTTTTTTTTTTTTTTTTTTTTTTTTTTTTTTTTTTTTTTTTTTTTTTTTTTTTTTTTTTTTTTTTTTTTTTTTTTTTTTTTTTTTTTTTTTTTTTTTTTTTTTTTTTTTTTTTTTTTTTTTTTTTTTTTTTTTTTTTTTTTTTTTTTTTTTTTTTTTTTTTTTTTTTTTTTTTTTTTTTTTTTTTTTTTTTTTTTTTTTTTTTTTTTTTTTTTTTTTTTTTTTTTTTTTTTTTTTTTTTTTTTTTTTTTTTTTTTTTTTTTTTTTTTTTTTTTTTTTTTTTTTTTTTTTTTTTTTTTTTTTTTTTTTTTTTTTTTTTTTTTTTTTTTTTTTTTTTTTTTTTTTTTTTTTTTTTTTTTTTTTTTTTTTTTTTTTTTTTTTTTTTTTTTTTTTTTTTTTTTTTTTTTTTTTTTTTTTTTTTTTTTTTTTTTTTTTTTTTTTTTTTTTTTTTTTTTTTTTTTTTTTTTTTTTTTTTTTTTTTTTTTTTTTTTTTTTTTTTTTTTTTTTTTTTTTTTTTTTTTTTTTTTTTTTTTTTTTTTTTTTTTTTTTTTTTTTTTTTTTTTTTTTTTTTTTTTTTTTTTTTTTTTTTTTTTTTTTTTTTTTTTTTTTTTTTTTTTTTTTTTTTTTTTTTTTTTTTTTTTTTTTTTTTTTTTTTTTTTTTTTTTTTTTTTTTTTTTTTTTTTTTTTTTTTTTTTTTTTTTTTTTTTTTTTTTTTTTTTTTTTTTTTTTTTTTTTTTTTTTTTTTTTTTTTTTTTTTTTTTTTTTTTTTTTTTTTTTTTTTTTTTTTTTTTTTTTTTTTTTTTTTTTTTTTTTTTTTTTTTTTTTTTTTTTTTTTTTTTTTTTTTTTTTTTTTTTTTTTTTTTTTTTTTTTTTTTTTTTTTTTTTTTTTTTTTTTTTTTTTTTTTTTTTTTTTTTTTTTTTTTTTTTTTTTTTTTTTTTTTTTTTTTTTTTTTTTTTTTTTTTTTTTTTTTTTTTTTTTTTTTTTTTTTTTTTTTTTTTTTTTTTTTTTTTTTTTTTTTTTTTTTTTTTTTTTTTTTTTTTTTTTTTTTTTTTTTTTTTTTTTTTTTTTTTTTTTTTTTTTTTTTTTTTTTTTTTTTTTTTTTTTTTTTTTTTTTTTTTTTTTTTTTTTTTTTTTTTTTTTTTTTTTTTTTTTTTTTTTTTTTTTTTTTTTTTTTTTTTTTTTTTTTTTTTTTTTTTTTTTTTTTTTTTTTTTTTTTTTTTTTTTTTTTTTTTTTTTGTTCATTCACATGTGAAATGATATAAAAAAGTATGTGTAAGTCCCTCTCTCGATGGTTTAACCCACTAGTGTAAAATACAACAAGTCAAGTATGCACTAGAATTGGACTAGTATTACTTAAATATAAATGCAAGAATATAAATAAAGTAATACAAGACTTAAAGCAATAAATAATTAAAGTGGTGGAACACAATGTATTTTCAAGTGTATTTTATTTATTGATGTTAAATAAAATACAAGGTTGTTGAGGAATCAAGATAATACAAATGTAAGTATCTTAACAACCTATGAATTACAAATGATTTATACTTGCTAAATAATCTCCTTGGATCGAAATACTTAAAGTTGTGAAGTATTCCTTTTTGCGATCGAGAGTATTTAGGCAAGTTCACCAAATTGCAAAAAGTAATTTGAACGAGGTATTGGCTTGGTATTTATAGGCAAATAAATTCACAATTTATTTGTGCCGTACAAATATGGTTGCATGCATTTAAGGAAACAACTTTAATTCCTTAAATGCATTGGTTAAAGTACAAGGATAAAGTCATGTTGATGTGACTTGTCATTCTTTTACCCAACCACCTTTACACGCATGTGTACTTTTATTATTAGACAAATAGATTGTCCGGATAAAAGCATTTAAAGGCAAAAGTCAATTCCTCGTAATCAGTGTTCAGATTTGTAAGATCTAGAACACTGACAAAGCTCCAGTCGTCAATCAGTTAAGACTGCCAATGGGCCCCGCCATTTGTCAGTCTTCTTTCTTTAGACTTCAGTCTTTGACTTCAGTAAGAATGTCTTCAGTGTGATTGATTTGGACTGGAGTGAGTCCAGTGAGCAGAAATCTGGTGCCTCCCAGATTTCCTGTACAAGTAAGTCGCTCACTGATCTTCTATTATTTCTCCAGGAATTGCAAAGAAGTCCCTCAACTATGCACCGCCTTAGCCTTTAGTCCTTGATACTTGTAACTTGAGTAGCATTCATCCTTCAGACTACTATCATCCAGAAAAGAACCCTGCACAATATCCTAATCACACAATAAGACCTTATGAATATTAAGACTTAAACTGAATTATACATATAAATTTAATACTCCCCCTCAGTTTAAGTCTTAAACATATCTAATAATTTTAGCTTTTGGCAAAGCTTTTCATGTTGGTCTTTTGCAAGACCTTTTGTAAAGATATCTGCAACTTGATTAGAAGACTCAATTTTCAATGGTTTAATCATTCCATCCAAAATCTTCTCCCTAATAAAATGCAAGTCAATTTCAAAATGTTTTGTCCTCTCATGAAACACTGGATTTCCAGAAATCTGTATTGCAGCCTTATTATCACAAAACAAAGATATAGGCTTCTCAATTTCAAGTTGCAAATCTCTTAAAATATTAATGATCCACATAACTTCACATGTTAAAGAAGCAAGGGATCTATACTCTGCTTCAGCAGAGGATCTAGACACCACACTTTGTTTCTTACTTTTCCAAGAAACAAGTGAATTACCTAAATAAACTGCATAACCAGTCACACTTCTCATTGTGCTTTTACATTTAGCCCAATCAGAATCAGAGTAACCAAACAAATTGAGATTAGAATGCTTAGAGATAGAGATACCAGTACCAGGGCTCTGCTTCAAATACCTCAGAATTCTGAAGGCTAATTTCAAATGAGACTCCAAAGGAGAATGCATAAACTGACTAAGACAATGAACAGCATAAGAAATATCTGGTCTTGTATGAGTCAAGTAAATAAGCTTACCAAGCAACCTTTGATAATTTGTAACATTATCAAGAGGTTTGTCATCTTTGTTTAAAGGCTGATCAGAAATGATCAATTTAGACTCAATAGGAGTCTTAGCAGGTTTGCATGCAAGCATGCCATACTCTGCTAATAAATCAAGAGTATACTTTCTTTGAGATAAACACACATTATCTCCTTCTTTCAAAACTTCAATGCCCAGAAAATACTTTAACTCACCCAAGTCCTTTATCAAAAATTTTGTTCTTAGAAACTGCTTTACCTTTTCAACTTCTTTTAAATTGTTCCCTGTAATAATGATATCATCAACATACACTAAAAGAACAATAAAAACATTTTTATCAGTCTTAGTGAAAAGAGAATAATCACATTTACTTTGTTTAAAACCATTTTGCAACAAAGTATTGCAAAGTTTTTCATTCCATTGCCTTGGTGCTTGTTTTAAACCATATAAAGACTTTTTTAACTTGCAAACTCTTTTATCATCCTTTGGAAAATATCCAAGAGGTAAATCCATATAAACATCTTCATACAAGTCACCATAAAGAAAGGCATTATTAATGTCTAACTGAAATAAAGTCCAGCCACTGTTAATAGCCACATTGATCAAACATCTAACAGTCACAATCTTGACTACAGGAGAAAAAGTCTCCTCATAATCAATACCAGCTTGTTGATTATACCCTTTAGCTACTAACCTAGCCTTAAACCTTTCAACATCACCATTAGACTTATATTTAACTTTGTACACCCACTTACAACCAATGGGCTTCCTACCAGGTGGCAAAGAAGTAATTTCCCATGTATTATTTCTATTAAGAGCCTCCATCTCATCATTCATGGCAGCAACCCATTTTTCATTGTTGCTGGCCTCATGAAAGGAGGATGGCTCACTAATCTTGTTAAGATTAGTAGCAAAGCAGTAATTATCCTTTGACAGATGTGAATAATTCACATGCTTATCAATACCATATTTAACTTTACCATCAAGAACATAGTCTGCATACTTTATAGGTACAACAGTAGACCTATCAGACCTTCTAAGGTTTTGAAAGGAGACATTTTCACCCTCAGCACTAGCATTATGATCATTATTATCATCACTTCCAGATGATTCATCATTATCTTCACTGGTGGCAGTTAAGGATTCACCAAGTGATGATTCATCATCACTTCCAGATGATTCATCATTATCTTCACTGGTGGCAGTTAAGGATTCACCAAGTGATGATTCATCATCACTGGTATTTCCTTGGTTGCCTCCTAAGTGCAGATCATGATTATCATCACCATTACTAGTCTCTGCTTCATCATTGGGTGGTGCATTTATTGGCTTAAAAATATAAGGTGTATCAAAAAATTTAATAAGTTCAGAATCTTGAGTAGTTTTATCCAAATCAGCTTTATTCATTTTAAAAGGAAAGATTTGCTCATAAAACCTGACATCTCTAGTAAAATAAACTTGTTTAGACTCTAAACTAAAAACTTTATAACCTTTTTTTGTATTAGAGTAGCCAATAAATACACATTTATCAGACCTTTTAGAAAATTTATCTAAATTGTTTAAAGAAGTAGCAAAGCAGAGACAACCAAACACCCTTAAATGGTCAATGTTTGGAGGCTTTCCAAACACCAACTCATAAGGTGACTTCCCTTTAAGAACAGAGGAAGGCAGCCTATTTATTAGATAGGTAGCAGTCATAACACAATCAGTCCATAGATTCAAAGGCAAGCCTCCCTGAAACAATAGAGATCTAGAAACATTCAGAAGGTGTCTGTGCTTTCTCTCAGCAATACCATTTTGCTGAGGTGTGTAAGCAATAGTGGTTTGATGAATAATCCCATTTTTATTACAAAAATTTTCCATATTTGAGTTAACAAACTCACCACCATTATCACTTCTAAAAACCTTAACTCTTTTTGAAAATTGAGTTTTTAAATACTCATAAAACACAACAATATTTTGATAAACTTCATCTTTGGTTTTAAGAAGATATACCCAGACTGCCCTTGAAAAATCATCCACAACAGTCAGAAAATACTTGAACCCTTCTTTACTAGTAACCTTATAAGGCCCCCAGACATCAAGATGAATCAAGTCACCAATAGACACAGAAACATGATCACTCAAGGGAAAAGGTTCCCTTGTTTGTTTAGAGAAATGACAAACATCACAAGGTGAAGAAGACCCATCACCTTTGATATCAATTTGACCTTTTAACACTTTCAGAACTTGGTCAGAAGGATGACCAAGTCTGCAGTGCCATAAAGAATTAGAAAAGCACATAACAGTATTACAATTAACCAGCTTTCCAGTTTTAGTAAAGTCAAGATAATACAAACCTCCAGACTGACTACCAGTCCCCAGAGTTCTCTTCAACTGTAAGTCCTGAATATAGCATTTAGACTCATCAAATCCAACAAACACTTTACTATCTCTGGCCAGTTTATGAACTGACAAGAGGTTAACAGAATACTCAGGAACATATAACACATCATATAAAGTTAATGAGTCACTTATTTTAAGATTGCCAACCTTTTTAATATAAGCAGTAGTACCATTAGGATGATCTATTTGAAGTCCTAGATCAGAAATGTCAACAACATTTTCAAGGTTTTCTAGACTGGTGACCATGTGTTGATTTGCCCCAGAGTCAACTATCCACCCCTTATCAGTTTTATAAACTCTGTAAAAAGTTTTTGTATTTGAACAAAAAATTGTACCTGCCATATTGGCTTTAACATTTTCAGGAGGTTTTGAATTCAATAATCCAAGCAACTGCTGAATTTGATCTTGAGTGAAAGGTTGAGAATTAACCTCAGAAGATTTAGAAAAAGAATTATTAGCAGATACACTGTTATTGCTAGAAGATTTGTTAAGAGTATTACTTGCAGCCCATTTCTTTTTAATGTAATCAGGATAACCAACAATCTTATAACAATTATCCACAGTATGACCAGTTAAACCACATTTAGGATTAGAACAAACAAGAGAATTATTCTTAGGTATAGGTTTTTTAAAACTAGAATTTTGACCAGTTTGATACCTAGCAACAAAAGCAGTATTCTGAGACTTAGTTACACGATTAGTATAACTAGAATTTTTACTAGATTCATCTCTTGAAATCACAGAAAAAGCAGTTTTAACTAGAATTTTTACTAGATTCATCTCTTGAAATCACAGAAAAAGCAGTTTTAACATCAGGAATAGGATCTCTAGTCAACAAATTACTCCTAACAGTTTGATACATATCATCTAATCCCATCAGGAATTGCATTAACTTCATTAAGTCATTATGAGTTTTAAAAGCCTTTTGAGCATCACAAGAACAAGCAGGTAACTTAGTAATTGCATCAAACTGTTTCCAATAAGCATTTAATCTATGATAGTAATCAGACAAAGAAGAACCATTTTGTTTCAGAGAATTAATTTGTTGATATAGATTAAATGTTTCAGAACCATTGATTTTATCATAAGTCTCTTTTAGTTCATTCCAAACTGCAGCAGCATTAGTAGAAAAAATCTGACCTAGATAAAGTTCTTCAGAAATAGAACCTAAAATCCAAGACAAAACCACAGAATTGCACATATCCCATTGCCTAGCTAAAGAAGCATCAAAAGTAGACCTTTTACATGATCCATCTATAAAGCCTATTTTATTTTTAGCTTGCAAAGCAATATTCATAGCACAACTCCAAACAGAATAATTCTCAGTTCCTTTCAATTTATGAGCAACAAAAGAAGTAATACTAGAATCAGTAGGATGCAAATATAATTCATCACCAAACACAATAGTAGCAGGAGTGCTACCACTCCCTAAATCACCACCTCCAGTCATTATTAATCACCTAAGAACTTAATTAAGCAGCAAGAACACTTAATAACAAAGTCTATCCAGGATTCCTGAACACTCAAGTGTCAGGTCAAGGACCAATGAAATTAAGGTAAAAATATGCTACCAGTAATCAAGCTCTGGCAATAAAACTGATGGCAGAAAGCTATATAAACAATTTATTAAAGAGATATCCTGATTTTACCAAAATCAGGTAGGATAAGTTGTAACCTAATGAGCAGCGGAATTTGTAGTAGATGAATTAGGGCTCAGAAACCCTAATCAAGGAAACACAATCAACAAATCGTAGATCTGAAGTAGAATCCCCAAAAATAATCAAAAACCCCAAAATTCGAAACCCTAATTTTTTTAATTGAACTCTAAATCAAATTAATCAAAAGTATAATCGATTTTAGATCGAAACACACTTGAGATTAACCAGATATCAGAGAACCTGGCTCTGATACCATCTGAAATTATTATCTAGTTTATTAATAGAGATTTTGAATGAATAGATTCAAACCTCAAGTAAACAAATATGAACTAGGAGAGAATATTATTATTATTGATTATAGTTTTTAACAAGAATACAGAATTGAAACAATATCAAGATGATATTGTTAATGAATAAGAAACCCTAATTTTGAGAGAGAAATTGATATTCGATCGAAATTAGTATGAGAAAATATGATTGATAAATTTTACAATAACCCTAAATTGGGTATATAAACTATCTTCAGGAATTGCAAAGAAGTCCCTCAACTATCCACCGCCTTAGCCTTTAGTCCTTGATACTTGTAACTTGAGCAGCATTCATCCTTCAGACTACTATCATCCAGAAAAGAACCCTTCATAATATTCTAATCACACAATAAGTCCTTATGAACATTTAAGACTTAAACTGAATTATACATATAAATTTAATACATTTGACCCGTTTCATTTTCTACCTACTTTTTAGTGTATACATTTGACCCATTAGATGACACAAACTGAATCGGCCTATCCATGTGCATATTGCTAAACAATGAATCGGCCTTTCATTGTTCATACTGCAGGAACTGATGCTATTATTTGGCTCTCTCTATTTCCTGTCGTCATAAAGACTATTTCATATACAAGTTTGAAAAAAAAAAAAAAAAAAAAAAAAAAAAAAAAAAAAAAAAAAAAAAAAAAAAAAAAAAAAAAAAAAAAAAAAAAAAAAAAAAAAAAAAAAAAAAAAAAAAAAAAAAAAAAAAAAAAAAAAAAAAAAAAAAAAAAAAAAAAAAAAAAAAAAAAAAAAAAAAAAAAAAAAAAAAAAAAAAAAAAAAAAAAAAAAAAAAAAAAAAAAAAAAAAAAAAAAAAAAAAAAAAAAAAAAAAAAAAAAAAAAAAAAAAAAAAAAAAAAAAAAAAAAAAAAAAAAAAAAAAAAAAAAAAAAAAAAAAAAAAAAAAAAAAAAAAAAAAAAAAAAAAAAAAAAAAAAAAAAAAAAAAAAAAAAAAAAAAAAAAAAAAAAAAAAAAAAAAAAAAAAAAAAAAAAAAAAAAAAAAAAAAAAAAAAAAAAAAAAAAAAAAAAAAAAAAAAAAAAAAAAAAAAAAAAAAAAAAAAAAAAAAAAAAAAAAAAAAAAAAAAAAAAAAAAAAAAAAAAAAAAAAAAAAAAAAAAAAAAAAAAAAAAAAAAAAAAAAAAAAAAAAAAAAAAAAAAAAAAAAAAAAAAAAAAAAAAAAAAAAAAAAAAAAAAAAAAAAAAAAAAAAAAAAAAAAAAAAAAAAAAAAAAAAAAAAAAAAAAAAAAAAAAAAAAAAAAAAAAAAAAAAAAAAAAAAAAAAAAAAAAAAAAAAAAAAAAAAAAAAAAAAAAAAAAAAAAAAAAAAAAAAAAAAAAAAAAAAAAAAAAAAAAAAAAAAAAAAAAAAAAAAAAAAAAAAAAAAAAAAAAAAAAAAAAAAAAAAAAAAAAAAAAAAAAAAAAAAAAAAAAAAAAAAAAAAAAAAAAAAAAAAAAAAAAAAAAAAAAAAAAAAAAAAAAAAAAAAAAAAAAAAAAAAAAAAAAAAAAAAAAAAAAAAAAAAAAAAAAAAAAAAAAAAAAAAAAAAAAAAAAAAAAAAAAAAAAAAAAAAAAAAAAAAAAAAAAAAAAAAAAAAAAAAAAAAAAAAAAAAAAAAAAAAAAAAAAAAAAAAAAAAAAAAAAAAAAAAAAAAAAAAAAAAAAAAAAAAAAAAAAAAAAAAAAAAAAAAAAAAAAAAAAAAAAAAAAAAAAAAAAAAAAAAAAAAAAAAAAAAAAAAAAAAAAAAAAAAAAAAAAAAAAAAAAAAAAAAAAAAAAAAAAAAAAAAAAAAAAAAAAAAAAAAAAAAAAAAAAAAAAAAAAAAAAAAAAAAAAAAAAAAAAAAAAAAAAAAAAAAAAAAAAAAAAAAAAAAAAAAAAAAAAAAAAAAAAAAAAAAAAAAAAAAAAAAAAAAAAAAAAAAAAAAAAAAAAAAAAAAAAAAAAAAAAAAAAAAAAAAAAAAAAAAAAAAAAAAAAAAAAAAAAAAAAAAAAAAAAAAAAAAAAAAAAAAAAAAAAAAAAAAAAAAAAAAAAAAAAAAAAAAAAAAAAAAAAAAAAAAAAAAAAAAAAAAAAAAAAAAAAAAAAAAAAAAAAAAAAAAAAAAAAAAAAAAAAAAAAAAAAAAAAAAAAAAAAAAAAAAAAAAAAAAAAAAAAAAAAAAAAAAAAAAAAAAAAAAAAAAAAAAAAAAAAAAAAAAAAAAAAAAAAAAAAAAAAAAAAAAAAAAAAAAAAAAAAAAAAAAAAAAAAAAAAAAAAAAAAAAAAAAAAAAAAAAAAAAAAAAAAAAAAAAAAAAAAAAAAAAAAAAAAAAAAAAAAAAAAAAAAAAAAAAAAAAAAAAAAAAAAAAAAAAAAAAAAAAAAAAAAAAAAAAAAAAAAAAAAAAAAAAAAAAAAAAAAAAAAAAAAAAAAAAAAAAAAAAAAAAAAAAAAAAAAAAAAAAAAAAAAAAAAAAAAAAAAAAAAAAAAAAAAAAAAAAAAAAAAAAAAAAAAAAAAAAAAAAAAAAAAAAAAAAAAAAAAAAAAAAAAAAAAAAAAAAAAAAAAAAAAAAAAAAAAAAAAAAAAAAAAAAAAAAAAAAAAAAAAAAAAAAAAAAAAAAAAAAAAAAAAAAAAGTCAACTGGTAATTATTTACACCCTATATTATTATTCAGTTCATGAAAGAAGGATAACTAACCGTAAAGTTTCATTAAAGATGATCTTAGCTGTTGGAACAAAGATTCAAGCGATTAGAACAGACATTAGCCACTTGATACACTCAATAATTAAAAAAAAGAAACTGACTCTAAGTATAGACCTTCCGAAATCATTGATCGATCTCTACATGACTATTAATATGATGTGTAGGATGATCAAGTAAAAGTAGTGATTCTGTGTAGGATGTCACTGTGTAGCAGGCCCAACTTTTGTAATGTTTTCTACGAAACCCAAGATCAATATAGTTCATATGGTTCATTGAGCACTCTGAGCATGGTTCATATAGATCAAGTGTTGCAGACTTATCATAATTAGTTTCCAAAATAGGATCGCCATTCTTCCTAAACTCTAGTATCTCAAATAAAGAATCCCTTAGTACCTTCTCCTTAATAACAGAGTATAGTTTCGTAAATGATTTTGGATGATGGTTCATCACCCATACACTACATTCTCGTGTATCGGCCTCTCCATAGCGATGAAGCACAACAAGAGACTCTCTTCGACCAGGTCGGTAATGAAATGGTTTTGCGAGGCAGCTTGCTAGTACCTAATGGACTTCTCCAAACACCTGAGCTTAATGTACAAACCTCAACTTCCCAAGGCATCATTAAAATATCGGAATATTCATCAACCGGAATAGAAACTATCTTGACAAGCTTAGGATCTCTAGTACCTGGACAAACCCCTAAACCAACATTAATTTCGACGCCATCTGTAATAACCCATAGCACGGGACCAATAGCTTAGGATCTGAAACATTATAAGGCACGGGACCAATAGCAACTGATTTTCTAATCGTAGGATTCCAAAGAACGATACTCAAAGTACCAGCACACCATCTGTAATAACCCAACAATCCGTCAGAAGAAGAACCAATGGAAACAATACTAGAATTTGGTTGGGAAAGAGTAGATGGTAGAGCAAAGCTATATTGGTCTCGCGGAAAACTGTCATCATTATCGACAATAGCTGAAACAGATTTCTTTTCTTGTGCAGATTCTTTATCATGTACGATGATGAGATGACGACGTTGTCTTTGATGATGATCAGCAATGAACTTTGGACTTTCGATATGAGACTTCCATGCTTTTGAAATTGCTCTGAACCGAATCAATGATTTCACGTCATTCATCATGTTCAATATTTCCACCTGGACATCAAAAGGTATAAACTGGACCGCCTCCGACGACATTATTATGACTCTTGATTTTAGTTGGACTCGATCAGTATGATTAATTAATAAGGTTTTTTTTTTATATATATAGATTTTATAATTGGAAGTTGCTTGATGTTTCAATTGGAATTCGGTTTCCAGTATTTTGTCGGCCTCTTTCAGAAAACCGTTCCGTTCCGTGCCTTCAATTTGTTTTTAATTTTCTATATGGGCCGGGCTGCCCGCATGCCCCTAAACAGTTTTTGTTGATATTGTATATATTTAATGTATTAAAATAATGTGTGATTTTATTATGTTTAGTACGACTGTAAGAGTATATAATACAACAGCAATGATCATCGATAGGTTGTACGCATTAATTTAATATTTCAAAATCGTTTAGGATACACTTGGGAACTTTTTATCTATGAATGGACCCGCTTTCAAGTAATTGGTCAAAACAATTTTTTGTTTTGTTTAACTGGCAGTAAGATTAGGATGAATTTAAAAAAGTGGCTAAAACTAGGATGTGTTCCTTTTTGTTTTTTAAAAGTAAGATTTTGAATTATTTATTTCCCCTTTTACCAAACCAACCACCCACCCATCCAACTTTCAAGGGCCTTTTGGTCTTTTTGCAATAAAAGAAATCACAGTCTCACACACACTCCCTCCCCTGATATCCCTCACTCTATCTCTTTCTCTCTCATCTCCGTCGCCAACCACGATCTCCGATTACACCACGATCAAGGGCGGCGCCCATACCGACGGAACACACACACAAACACACACTTAACGTTAATTAGCAAAGTTTGGAGTTTTTCATTATCATCTGCTTCATCTTACTTAGCGTTCATCGATTTCGGTAATTATTATTTCAACTTTTACCAAACCAACCACCCACCCATCCAACTTTCAAGGGCCACCTTTTTTTTGGTGCGAATTATTTACAAGGCGATTACAAGTTTAAAATGCTTAAATGCCAATAATCAAATTTTACCAATTGCTTCTGCCATTGTCAATAAAGAGACAAATCATAGTTGGTGTTGGTTTTGAAAACAGTTCAGGTATTATGTTGCACACGGTAAATGCTTATGTGTTGTTTCTGACAGATAATAATTTATGCAATGAAGAATCTAGAAGAATGAAAGGAGCCTTTGGGATATTGTAAAATTATATCCTGTTTATTTACTTATCATTTTGTATTATTGTAAAACTCTCGTTTAATGACTCAAAATTATTCTTAGTCTCAAGTTCATATATATGAAAAGTAGATTTGTAAATTTATTTTATCGATTGGATAATAATATGTAAGAGAAAAGAAAGAAAGATATAAAGTAAAATAGCAAAATTTTGATAAAAAGAACAGACAAGAAAAGTCAGGTTGGTATGGAAGCCTCGAAGGACATTTTTATAATTCGAAATCCTACTTTTAAAATATAAAAAAGAACTCATCCTAAATTTAGCATTAATTGCAAGGTAATTATTTATTTGCACATGATAGTTTGTGTGCATATGAGGGATCTTTGTGGCCATTGGATCAAGGAAACCTATGGTCCAGATTTGATTGAATCCCAGTTAACAAATTTAACACGGAGGGGCGTTTTGGTCTTTTTGCAATAAAAGAAATCACAGTCTCACACACACTCCCTCCCCTGATATCCCTCACTCTATCTCTTTCTCTCTCATCTCCGTCGCCAACCACGATCTCCGATTACACCACGATCAAGGGCGGCGCCCATACCGACGGAACACACACACAAACACACACTTAACGTTAATTAGCAAAGTTTGGAGTTTTTCATTATCATCTGCTTCATCTTACTTAGCGTTCATCGATTTCGGTAATTATTATTTCAATTTTTAACTGTGATCTTCCTTCAACTTTTTGAAATCCGTAGTCTTTATTTGATGCTTGTTTGAGAATTAATTTGATTAACTGATAAGAAGTGATTCGTTTTTTTTAATTGATTGTTTGAATTAAATGATGAATTTTTCTAATTGATTTTTATTTTGGTTATAGTGAATGAGATATTTAGAGTGTCGTAGAAAGTGTTTGTTGAAATGCTTGATACAAAATACATAGCGTTTCGATGAGTTTACTAGCAAATTGTCTTACGTGAGTTGTTTACCAGAACTCGATTGCGCATATGAGTCCCTTCTTTTTCACCAAATCTTGAAGATTTCTGTTTGAATTATGTAAATGTGTCAAACTTTTAACCTTTTTGACATATAAATCAGCTTTGGGTATAACTTATTTAAGTCGTATCCTAGAATTCACTTCTTTCAGATTATGGTCAGCAGGATATGGTAAAGAAGTTGTTGACACATTTGAACAAATGACCAAGACCAAAGTCAAACCCGATCCAACGACATTTTCTTATTGTGCTTTCAGCTTGTAGTCATTAAGGTTCTTAGTATATTTTATTACTCTTATGCTTCTTACCTTTTTTTTAAAAGGTGTGTACGTGTCACTGTTGTGAGTGTCAAATTGAGGGTACAGATATACATTTTTACATTTGGGGATAGAGAATAGCACTTCATCAGATAGATTCTGCCATTAAAAAGGGAACACATCAAATTATTTCCCAAAGGATAAAGAATAGCACTTAATCGTAAGTTATCTCCCGTCTTCCTGTTATTGTAAAAAGTGTGTTTTAGGTGAATGAATTGACATTATGGTTTGTCTTTGTTGTTTCAGCCAGAAGGTCCAAGGGCCCTAATGTTTTGACTGCAGTTTCCTCTAGTCATTCTGCATCGCTTACAGCTCCATCCCAGGCAAATTTTATGTTGGAGCCTTCAAACTTTCAACAGAGGTTTACATAGCAATATTTCTTTGTTTTTGTTTAAAGACGTAATGTGGATTATGCATATGTTCTTGTTTCAGAAATCTCTATAGATTATTGCGTTATTTTGTCATCTATTATGGATTTGAGGTGGTATAAATGTGGAGTTTATTTATGTGTTTCCATAGTTTAGAAAACATATTTTTTTGGATAAAAACACTTCTTAACTCGTTGTTTCAAACCCAATAAAATACATTAGTATTTATTTTATATTTTCATCTTTAAAAAAGTGGAACTTTTATCTACCACATTCTGAATTTCATTTGCACTACATTTACAATGTACTACCACTGATGCTTTAATCTGGTTTTCAACGGGGAAGTCTGTCAAGAACTTGATATCTTTTACCGTTTGACCAGTTCGAGATAAAGCTGGTTTCTACGTAGCATTGGTTTCTTTTACCGTTTGACCAGTTCAAGATAAAGCTAAAATAAACGGGTGAAGCCATCTATAATTTTATCTATTGACTGTGTTACTGATTGTAGTTATTTTCTTCCGCCAAAACTTGTTACGTGTGCCAGTATGATTTTTTATTCTACGGTTTATCATCCGTTCATGATTTTTCTAAATTGTTGAATTGTTAATCTGTAGCTTGAAGGCGGTCTGGTACTTGGCCAGTAGCAAAAATAAAGAAGAGCACAAGGGTAGCTGCATTTGTGGGACCTATATGTAATGGGACACAAAGTGGTTGGATGACATAGATTCAGTTTCAACAAATGGCATAGAAAGTTCCATAGATTTCACGCAGACTTAGCAGGATTTGGTTTCAACATCACTATCCTTTGGGATCCAATGAAATGGCACCGTCCTACTCGCCAACTCATCTGGCAGCTTGATAACGTCAAAAATGGATTACAAGTCAGTTTCCTTTTCTTCCATTCTTTCCTTCCTCTTAATATCTGGTCCTTTAGTGACTGCATCAAATTACACTTAAGAAAATATATGTCATTGTCGTAGACTGCAGAATGACTGACTTCAAGGGAGTGAGTGGCATCATGATTCGTGAAACTGCCATAACATTTGGAATAGTTATAATAGATAATAAATTTTAAGGTAATGATCGTTTTTTTCAAAAGATTAGGTCATTTGAGCTCTCTGCTACACAGGGGTGATTGTCATTATTTAGGTTACTATTGAAATGCTTACATTGATTTCAAATATGTTTTCAACCTATGTCAGTTGTGCTGAAGAAGATTTTTGTATTTATGCGTCAAGTTGATTGGTGGAAGATTACACTATATGGAGATAAACTCACTTAAAGTTGGCCAATGATGCAGGTCTAGTTTCTTTTGGTTCATTATTTTTTACATGCAAGCTTTCTTTTGTAAATTTATATGTGATTGATTGTTTTGGTTATTATGCAGATGGTAACATCCTGCATCTAATTGGTCTTAATAGAGAGTTTGTACGGTTTGCTAAAATTCAGAGATATATAATCTATATGTTATAGCTCATTATCATCTAGTATCTGAAAATATGTAATATTAATGCATAGAAACTGTAACATCCCAAACTTTTTAATTAACGGTTGACTTGAGTCGTTAAGTCAACATAACGTGTCCGTTAAGTCTATGGTAGATTTAATGCTTAGACGTGGTTAATGTGTTATATGTGTGAGGCTTGAATGTCTTAATGAATGATGTAGTAATGTGTTTAAGGTGTAGTTATATGCCTTTTGAGGTGCTTGAAGTGTTTAATGAGTTGTATGTAGTCCATAGAGGTGTTTTGGGCAAGAAATATGACTTTATGAAGCTTAGGGACCAATTTTGACATGGTATGAAAGTCAAAAACGGGTTTAGGGTCTTGGAGGGAGCCATTAGTTCATCATTTACAGAAGTATAACTTTTCTCTCAAGCCCTAGCCACCCCTTTGATCCCCTATCAAAATTCTAAGCCGAAAATCCTTCAAACGTGTGATTTAGGAGTGATTGATCGAGTATTTTGCATCCCCATTGTGATCTTCAGGTAATAGAGGTATATTGATTTTGATTTTATGTCTTTTGATCATATAAGTCATTTGAAATTAGATCTAGGTCATTAGAGGATCAATTGATGTCAAAAAACAATTGTTTTTATGATGCAAATCATGTATGGATTAATCAAAGATTTTATTGCATCATTATGGTCTTAATATGGTGGATTTTAAGGTTCAAAGGTTGTTCATAAGGTATGGGGTCGTTTGAGTTATGTTTGGTTAAGTTTTGGAGGTTTAACGATCATTGCTGTGCTGAATCGGGGCCAGTTGCGGCGCAACTGGATTACAGACAGATAGGTTGCGGCGCAATGAAGTCATTGCGGCGCAACAGAGACTGAATTTTGAAACGGCCATAACTTTTGAACCGTAACTCCGTTTTTGACAAATAAACTATCCCTGGAATCGTGAGAGAGTCTAGTTTCTAATGGTAAAGCTTTTAAAAGATGATTTTGATGTCAAGTTTCCTGAAAGGTAGAATTAGTGAGTGAAGGTCGAGTTTCGTCGGATTCTATGAGTCCTAATGTATTACTCAAACCTCCAATGCATAAAGCAATGTCATGGGTCATGTTTATAGGTGTTTAGGTCTGAGTTATGACCTTAATGATGTGGGTATTAGCTTGTCTGATGACCGCTTAATGATTATAGGAGGTCAGGAATACTTGCTTTGCACGGTAACGTAGTTATCATTTGTCGTGCGCTTCTTTGAGGAAAGATACACTACTTTGACACGCTGAGGGATTCAACAAAAGCATGGTTTTCAGAATATAACTTCTCTAATCTTATCCTGTATACTTAAGGGTAATCGGGTTACATGGGAGGTTATATGGGATATGTATTGGACTTATGAGACCTGAAATGCATTCCCCTTTATATGCAATGCAAAGTTATGTTATGAAATGATATGCAATGTAATGAAATGTGATGCAAGTATATGTTGATTATGATGTGCATGTATGTGTGGCTTGGTCATCTAGTTCACTAGACTTTACAGGTTGCCATATCACGTGCACGTTTAAGGGCCCAAACGTAAAAGATGATTATATGTTATGTTTAGGTAACTTTGTCACCTAAACTATATGTGATGAAATCGAGCTCGTATATATGATGAAGTGTTAAGCTTAACCCGTATTCACCATAGCCGGGTGGGTGCGTATATGTTGTTGCTTGGGTGGCTCCTTGCAACGTAATTACGTGGTTAGAGTATCTCCGGGTGGAGTGATTACCCACCAATGTCTTGAACATACGGACTACTCCTGGAGTGGCTTGCCATTCCTTAACGACACTTGATGGACCGCCGTATGGCTCATCCATCTAGTCGGGTGTGAGGTTCCGGTTAGGTCTTATGACCGCATACACACACACTTACACCTTATATGATATGCGTGACTTATGTCACACCTAATGTGATGATATGTGATGATGAAATGATGATTAGGCACATTTAGGATGGTTAATCCTACCATGAAAGATGTTGATGCCATGATATGTATGTGATGATATGCGAAATGTGTCTTTAATATGAAAAGCTGCTTTACCAAGTTTTAATTGGACAAACGTTTTATTAACTTAGTGTTATCTTACTTAGCTAATTCGTTAGCTAACACTTGTTTCTTGAAATGTGTTGTCCCCTCAGGTTTAGCAAGCTAGAAGTGTGTTGATGGAAAGTGAGCGAGGCATGGGTAGAATACTTGAAGATGCTATTAGTTACCCATAGTTGCTGCTCCTTTTAGACATTTGATTTCGTTATGACTATTATGTTTTGATATGACTTGTATACGGTTGTTTTATGTTGGGCAACCGTAGGATTTCCATTTATACTATTTTGATGATGTGACGAGTAACACCTTCTATTTTATGAACAAACCAAACTGGATTTTATGGTTTGGACTTTTAAAACGTTATTCCGCATTCTTTAACACCGTTAGGTGAAAAGTTTTTGGAAATCCGTATTTTTAAATGTAGGGTGTTACAAGTTGGTATCAAAGAAATGGTTTAAGTGAACCAAAATTCGACCATGACCGTAGGATTTTGGACTTAGACCGATGAAGATCAGGTTAGGCTTAAGTAGGTATGCTTAGCCTTTGAGATAAAATGTCTTAGGACGGGTTGGGATGAGTGAGAGTGTAGGAATAAGGCTATATGATGATTGTTTATTGATATGTGAATATGTGTTTTAGCCTTTATTCTTCCGTTTCTCGCTTCTCCGTCGCTAAGTTGTGCTATTGCTACGATAGACGGTCCTCGGGATAGGTCACAGAGGAGGGGGGGCAAAGTGGAGATTGGAGAGCGTGCGTGCGGAAAAAAGTGTTGTGTCGCTAAGTTATTCTATTGTTACGATAGACGGTCCTCGAGGTGATCTTCTATTTCTCTAACTGAATTTGATAAACTTTTGGCTTACATTATGTGAGAAGTTGTTGAGATGGACAAAAGTTGGAGGATTAGATGAATGGAATTGGTGAAAAGAAGGTGATACACAATGGTGGTAACGAACACGCATGTGATATAACTACAATTATGGTCTGGAACATAATTGCAAGTGTATCACGACGCGAGCGTGTTTGTATGGCCATGCTTGTGTTGACCGGTGTACAAAGTAATGAAGTTGGAGAGATTTCTATGTAGTGAATCTTTATGTGTCGAGAGTAAACACCGTGTTACAACTATAATGATGTTGATGCCTCAAGTGTGTTGAAATGTGAGAAGATCGATGAAAAGTATAGTCGGTTAAATGTTTATGATGATTATGATGTACATGAAGTTAAATGAAGTCTAAAGGTACGTGAGCAATGAAGTGATTGGTAGACAATGTTGTTAAGTCTACTAGTTTAAAGGACATGGACTTGAAGTTGACGAGTGGAGTTGATGCTGGATTTTTGAAGGTTATAAGTAGGTGACGCATAGAAGGGTTACCGGGCACATGTATGGAAGGATACAGTTACAATTCCGGTCGCGAACGTAATTGTAAATGTATCACGACATGTGTGTGTTTGTGAGACTGTGTCTGTGCTGATCTGAATGGAGTGAAGATGAGAATGATGGAATCACTGGTTGGTAACTTAATTAACCACGTGAAGAGTAGACGTGTATCTATGGGTTAAAGAATGATGAAGCTGAAGCAAGTAAAGAAGATAACGCTATGGATGAATGAACCTTTTAACCATGAAGCTGTTCCATTATCTGAACACCATGTTATGATGTGAGATTTTCTTCGAGCTGCGAAGTCTTAAAGTTGTGCTTGGGTGTAAGGAAGACGCTTAGATTTTGTTTGAAATTATCTTTCCTGGTCATAGATGGTATGTGGCGCATATTCTGAGTTTTAAGTTTATGCGGGGCATGTGCAAACACATGGAAGTTACTGTTCAGAAATGCTCGAGTTAGGAGGCGCATGCACCATCCATGCGACGCATATTTTGGTCTGTCTTGGATTTATGACTCGTTTAAGTTTAGGTTTCGTTACGGGATGTTAGATGACGATTGGAACGAGTATCTACAGGTGGAGATTCTTCCTTATATTGCATGAAGGTATGGAGAACTAACACATGAACCTTTCTAGCCGTTCTATCGCATATTGCCTTCGCCGGTGTGACATGAAGGTGATGTTGATATCCTATATGAGTACAAAATCTTATGTCTGACTGCTTCTCAAGATAAAGAGTTTTCCCTTATGAAAAGTTAAGAGGTTGGATGACGGAGTTAACTATGGATACTTAAATCACAAGAAGTAGAAGTTTTCAGGAGCATTCGGTTCCGAATTGATCATGTTTCTCGCCTATGTGATCTACTTATGTAAGGCAAAGATTATACTTCAAAAGTCGAGGCCACCCGTAGTTTCGAGATGTTCTATTAATGTTCTCGGTTTCGTTGCGATCGTGAGGTCGAACCTTCTATTGACGTGTGACGAGTGCTACTTTTATTCAAAGACACCTTTCATTTTGTTCTCACTTATAGGAAGAAGTCAATGTTTTCGATTGTGGGATGTATTTCTTTATATAAGATAGATTTACGAATTGTACTACCATATGATGAAGTTGATGATGAAAGTCCTGCTTAGGTTAATCATACGCTCATTATGACCCTATTGAGTTTCTTGAAGTACCTGCATGGTAACGAATGGTCCTTACCATGTCGTGAACTTAAGGGATAAAGTTTAAAGTTTCTCTAGACCGTTCAGTCATTTCGTTTAGTGATGACAATTTTTACCTATTCTAAGTATGATGAAGAACATCATGTTGTGTAAGGGACGTTACTACGATTTCCTACAAGTAGAGGCCTAATTTTAAATTCGCCCAAAGTGAGTAAAAGTTAAAGTGGAAGCTGACACGTAGAATTTAAAGGAACAAGGTTCCATTTAATGTTTAATTACATGACTATAAGGTTATGGTAAGCACTTGTCTACAATGAGCCAGTCAAAGGTGATGTTTCTAGAGACGAAGATGTTGGCATTATGTGAGTGGATTCTGAAAATTCATAAATAACCAGCGTCACAATAAGTCTAAAAGTAAGATTTCGGTATCCGAGAACGAAATGACCAAAAGTTGTACTTGAGGAAGTTTATGAACCGTGGTGACATGCTCATTTGGATGCCGCCTGAAGTGTGATACGACCTATTATGATACGAGGTGTAGTAAATTTTATATGTTGACGTGTGATTGGGTTAAAAGCTAAGACTAGACACCGAAAGTTTGGTGGCAATACAAATGGTATAATGGTCCTCTGACGAAAGTGAGTGGTCACGTCACCTTGGAATAAGAGACAAAGTTGCGTGGGAAGTTAAAGGTAATGATATGACATGAGTAATTAGTAGGCAAGTTGTCCAAAAATGCTTATTTCTTGGTGAACTATTGCACCGTTTCCTTGGACATAAAAGAAAAAATGTATGATCAAGAAGTGCTCTTAAAGTGTGAAAGTAAATGGCTAAATGTTTTGAATCGAGACGGCCGTTATGTGAAATTTTTTAAAGATGTTTGTCAAAGTATGAGGAAAATGGTGAACTCAAGTGATGTCTATCACTCTTAGGTTGATGGGAAAGAGAATGAATGAGTTATAAACTTGGTAAAACCATATGAATGTGTGATGGTGCCTCAGAATCTATTGTTGAGTTCATATGCAACAATGATTATGCCATAGGTGTTGAATGTCATTTCATGATATGACAAGTTATTGAAAGGAAAAGTGCAGAGCCAAAGATCATAAAGACAATAGTTCATAAAGTTGGAATTGTTAAAGAAGTGTTTTGATTAGCTCAAAATTGTCTAAAGGTTTTGTGGTGAACAAGAAAGCTTATTTTGAGCAAAGTGGGTAATATGGTCTAACCATAAGTCTCTATGGAGGGATATGTTATGCATCGAAAGTATGGCGAGTCGTCCCTTTGTTCAAATGAATTATGTGAGTTGTGACAGCAAGTTAGTAAGGATACGTGCTTGGAAGGCTTAACCGCCAAATAAATAGTATTCGCTGAATGTAGTATGGGAATATATGTATGCTGAAATGACTTATGTTGATATGAAGGTGTTTAAAGTAGAAGTATATATGTGCATATGAAGTATGATTCTTATAATGACGGTGCTATGATATGTTTAAGATATGTGTTGTTGATAATGTCGATGTTATGGCTTAATGTTGTTATGTGATGACTTATATGTGGCACTTAAGTATGGTATGTCTAGTACACTAGATACACGTATGAATCACTATGAGTTGTGCACGTTAGTGGGATTAAACGTTAAAGTAGATGTGGGATTAATTAGGAGTAAATACTCTACATGTACTAATATGAATACGTGTGACAAGTTTACTTGTGATATGCCAAGATATGTTATGAAGTTACGTTTAAGTGGTAAGTCTATGTTGATGTGATATAAGACATGGATTAAGATGTGAGTATGCGATGATATGATGTATATGTTGATATGAAACCAATGGGAATCCGTGGAGAGATATGAGTATTGATGTCAAAGAGTGTTTGTAGTTGGCCTGGTTGAGATCCTTGGCCAAAAGTAAAAGAAGCTTCATAGGAAGTTAATTGAGCTTGTGCAAGTGGGTTGGAATCATATTAATGGTGAAAGTAGATTCGGAAATTATCCTCACCTATTTTATGCTGAAGTGATTCCGAGGACGGAATCCTCTTAAAGGGGAGGTAATTGTAACATCCCAAACTTTTTAATTAACGGTTGACTTGAGTCGTTAAGTCAACATAACGTGTCCGTTAAGTCTATGGTAGATTTAATGCTTAGACGTGGTTAATGTGTGAGGCTTGAATGTCTTAATGAATGATGTAGTAATGTGTTTAAGGTGTAGTTATATGCCTTTTGAGGTGCTTGAAGTGTTTAATGAGTTGTATATAGTCCATAGAGGTGTTTTGGGCAAGAAATATGACTTTATGAAGCTTAGGGACCAATTTTGACATGGTATGAAAGTCAAAAACGGGTTTAGGGTCTTGGAGGGAGCCATTAGTTCATCATTTACAGAAGTATAACTTTTCTCTCAAGCCCTAGCCACCCCTTTGATCCCCTATCAAAATTCTAAGCCGAAAATCCTTCAAACGTGTGATTTAGGAGTGATTGATCGAGTATTTTGCATCCCCATTGTGTTCTTCAGGTAATAGAGGTATATTGATTTTGATTTTATGCCTTTTGATCATATAAGTCATTTGAAATTAGATCTAGCTCATTAGAGGATCAATTGATTTCAAAAAACAATTGTTTTTATGATGCAAATCATGTATGGATTAATCAAAGATTTTATTGTATCATTATGGTCTTAATATGGTGGATTTTAAGGTTCAAAGGTTCATAAGGTATGGGGTCGTTTGGGTTTTGTTTGGTTAAGTTTTGGAGGTTTAACGATCATTGCTGTGCTGAATCGGGGCCAGTTGCGGCGCAACTGGATTACAGACAGATAGGTTGCGGCGCAATGAAGTCATTGCGGCGCAACAGAGACTGAATTTTGAAACGGCCATAACTTTTGAACCGTAACTCCGTTTTTGACAAATAAACTATCCCTGGAATCGTGAGAGAGTCTAGTTTCTAATGGTAAAGCTTTTAAAAGATGATTTTGATGTCAAGTTTCCTGAAAGGTAGAATTAGTAAGTGAAGGTCGAGTTTCGTCGGATTCTATGAGTTCTAATGTATTACTCAAACCTCCAATGCATAAAGCAATGTCATGGGTCATGTTTATAGGTGTTTAGGTCTGAGTTATGACCTTAATGATGTGGGTATTAGCTTGTCTGATGACCGCTTAATGATTATAGGAGGTCAGGAATACTTGCTTTGCACGGTAACGTAGTTATCATTTGTCGTGCGCTTCTTTGAGGAAAGATACACTACTTTGACACGCTGAGGGATTCAACAAAAGCATGGTTTTCATAATATAGCTTCTCTAATCTTATCCTGTATACTTAAGGGTAATCGGGTTACATGGGAGGTTATATGGGATATGTATTGGACTTATGAGACCTGAAATGCATTCCCCTTTATATGCAATGCAAAGTTATGTTATGAAATGATATGCAATGTAATGAAATGTGATGCAAGTATATGTTGATTATGATGTGCATGTATGTGTGGCTTGGTCATCTAGTTCACTAGACTTTACAGGTTGCCATGTCACGTGCACGTTTAAGGGCCCAAACGTAAGAGATGATTATATGTTATGTTTAGGTAACTTTGTCACCTAAACTATATGTGATGAAATCGAGCTCGTATATATGATGAAGTGTTAAGCTTAACCCGTATTCACCTTAGCCGGGTGGGTGCGTATATGTTGTTGCTTGGGTGGCTCCTTGCAACGTAATTACGTGGTTAGAGTATCTCCGGGTGGAGTGATTACCCACCAATGTCTTGAACATACGGAGTACTCCTGGAGTGCCTTGCCATTCCTTAACGACACTTGATGGACCGCCGTATGGCTCATCCATCTAGTCGGGTGTGAGGTTCCCGTTAGGTCTTATGACCGCCTACACACACACTTACACCTTATATGATATGCGTGACTTATGTCACACCTAATGTGATGATATGTGATGATGAAATGATGATTAGGCACATTTAGGATGGTTAATCCTACCATGAAAGATGTTGATGCCATGATATGTATGTGATGATATGCGAAATGTGTCTTTAATATAAAAAGCTGCTTTACCAAGTTTTAATTGGACAAACGTTTTATTAACTTAGTGTTATCTTACTTAGCTAATTCGTTAGCTAACACTTTTTCTTGAAATGTGTTGTCCCCTAAGGTTTAGCAAGCTAGAAGTGTGTTGATGGAAAGTGAGCGAGGCATGGGTAGAATACTTGAAGATGCTATTAGTTACCCATAGTTGCTGCTCCTTTTAGACATTTGATTTCGTTATGACTATTATGTTTTGATATGACTTGTATACGGTTGTTTTATGTTGGGCAATCGTAGGATTTCCATTTATACTATTTTGATGATGTGACGAGTAACACCTTCTATTTTATGAACAAACCAAGCTGGATTTTATGGTTTGGACTTTTAAAACGTTATTCCGCATTCTTTAACACCGTTAGGTGAAAAGTTTTTGAAAATCCGTATTTTTAAATGTAGGGTGTTACAGAAACTGGTGGACACAGATTAGATAATATAGTGTTCGTGTTATTCACTATCTTTTTGTTTCTTTAATCTTTGCTCTTCTCGAATCTTTCGATCACCTATTTGTGTGAGAAAGTAAGTGCTAATGCTAATTGGAATTGCTCATTTCGGATATGAGCTATCCTATTTATTGCAGCAGCTGGACAATATGGACAGAGGTACTAATGCTCGTAATTTATTGCTGGACATTATGGACGGAGGTAATATTTTTCTTCTTAATGTAGTATGAGGATTTAGAGTAAACAGACATCTTTCAAAGAAGTATCTTGAATGACGTATGGAAAAGTTAGTCACTTATCTATTATCTATCTACTTAAAATTTCTATGTATAAGTATCATATAGTGTAAGACCCATCTATACGTTTATTTTAATCACGATTAACTCATTAACCAATACATCATGGTCTGACCCATGACCCTACTAATCTCGGTATACTAATCATGACTCGGGTCAATCTATATGTTTTAACATATTCGTGTAGCTTATAGGATGGGCACATATATTGATCCGTTACCCACCCCGTCTTATCCTTTACATTTATATTTTTTATTCAAATGGTATAACTTTAGATGTTTGAAGGTTGGCAATTGGTCAAAGATGGCTTTCTGATGGGTTTGGGATGGACAGCGAGGATGAGCACAGTATAGACGAAGAAGGTGAATTAGGAAAAAAAATGGAAAATATGAATGTAAATGCTTTCATCTCCTAAATGCATCAAGTGATCTTCTAATGCTACCAAATGACATGCTTATGAACAGTTGTAAACTTTAAATTGACCCTAGTGTGTTACTATAATAACTATATATAACAGGCTGTAAACTTTAAACCAGAAGTGCCAAGTTGGGCGGGGTCACACTGCTTGGATAATTTGTCATAACACATTGTTTTATTATGGTCGACTCGGGTTGTGATCTACAGGTTTATCTTAGTGATGAGAGTAAACAACGCATGGCTAGACACGTCATGTATCCATTTCCAACTAAAAGGATCAGCGTCACATTTTTCAAAGTCCAGATAGACTCCAATGAAAAGAACTCATCAACAACAAAATCAATGACAGTGTGGCAGCCTGCTGTTCCATCTTCATACTCGATACCTAATGGAACCCTTAATGGCTACATATACCTTATTACCTTAATCAGCAAATGCACTTGTATAGAGGCAAATGCCTTCAAAAAGTCTGATGTTATTTATAGAAATCTTAGCTCCAGGGGCAATCATGACATGCTTCAAACCGCCGAACTCGTATACTCTATCTATAGTCACATATATACATATATACTAAGTTTGTATAGTCGTCTTGGAAGCAAGTTAAAATGTAGTTCATTTTTGTACCAGTTGTACAGAGGCTTTATAAGTAGGTTCTATTATGATTTTGTTGGTATGGTTTCAATCTAGGTTCTTTTCTCACAATCTCAAAATCATAAGGTACACTATAGGTTCTTATTATGGTCAATGGATCGCGATTGGAAGGACAGCTGTTACAATTACATTGGCTGGATGTAAAAATTGAATCTCTTCGTGATTAAGTCCCAATCCCATGGGGATTATTTGTTTTTGTTCTTCGTAAATTTTTTAGCCAGTTATGGTTAAAATCTTTTAGTGATTATGTGCCAATCCCATGGGGATATCAGTCATATGGTAATTAGAATGTAATAATTGAATCTCCTAGTGATCAAGTGCCAATCCCATGGGGATTATTTGCTTTTGTTCTTCGTAAATTTTTTAGCCAGTTATGGGTAAAATCTTTTAGTGATTATGTGCCAATCCCATGGGGATTATGTGCCAATCCCATGGGGATATCAGTCATATGGTAATTAGAATGTAATAATTGAATCTCTTAGTGATCAAGTGCCAATCCCATGGGGATTATTTTCTTTAGTTCTTCGTAAATTTTTTAGCCAGTTATGGTTTAAATCTTTTAGTGATTATGTTCCAATCCCATGGGGATATCAGTCATATGGTAATTAGAATGTAATAATTGAATCTCTTTGTGATTAAGTCCAATCCCATGGGGATATCAGTCATATGGTAATTAGAATGTAATAATTGAATCTCTTCGTGATTAAGTCCCAATCCCATGGGGATTATTTGTTTTTGTTCTTCGTAAATTTTTTAGCCAGTTATGGTTAAAATCTTTTAGTGATTATGTGCCAATCCCATGGGGATTATGTGCCAATCCCATGGGGATATCAGTCATATGGTAATTAGAATGTAATAATTGAATCTCTTAGTGATCAAGTGCCAATCCCATGGGGATTATTTGCTTTTGTTCTTCGTAAATTTTTTAGCCAGTTATGGTTTAAATCTTTTAGTGATTATGTTCCAATCCCATGGGGATATCAATCATATGGTAATTAGAATGTAATAATTGAATCTCTTTGTGATTAAGTCCCAATCCCATGGGGATTATTTGTTTTTGAATTCGTGATTAAGTCCAATCCCATGGGGATTATTTGTTTTTGTTCTTCGTAAATTTTTTAGCCAGTTATGGTTAAAATCTTTTAGTGATTATGTGCCAATCCCATGGGGATTATGTGCCAATCCCATGGGGATATCAGTCATATGGTAATTAGAATGTAATAATTGAATCTCTTAGTGATCAAGTGCCAATCCCATGGGGATTATTTGCTTTTGTTCTTCGTAAATTTTTTAGCCAGTTATGGTTAAAATCTTTTAGTGATTATGTGCCAATCCCATGGGGATTATGTGCCAATCCCATGGGGATTATGTGCCAATCCCATGGGGATATCAGTCATATGGTAATTAGAATGTAATAATTGAATCTCTTCGTGATTAAGTCCCAATCCCATGGGGATTATTTGTTTTTGTTCTTCGTAAATTTTTTAGCCAGTTATGGTTTAAATCTTTTAGTGATTATGTGCCAATCCTATGGGGATATCAGTCATATGGTAATTAGAATGTAATAATTGAATCTCTTCGTGATTAAGTCCCAATCCCATGGGGATTATTTGTTTTTGTTCTTCGTAAATTTTTTAGCCAGTTATGGTTAAAATCTTTTAGTGATTATGTGCCAATCCCATGGGGACTATGTGCCAATCCCATGGGAATATCAGTCATATGGTAATTAGAATGTAATAATTGAATCTCTTAGTGATCAAGTGTCAATCCCATGGGGATTATTTGCTTTTGTTCTTCGTAAATTTTTTAGCCAGTTATGGTTTAAATCTTTTAGTGATTATGTGCCAATCCCATGGGGATTATGTGCCAATCCCATGGGGATATCAGTCATATGGTAATTAGAATGTAATAATTGAATCTCTTAGTGATCAAGTGCCAATCCCATGGGGATTATTTGCTTTTGTTCTTCGTAAGTTTTTTAGCCAGTTATGGTTTAAATCTTTTAGTGATTATGTGCCAATCCCATGGGGATATCAGTCATATGGTAATTAGATTGTAATAATTGAATCTCTTTGTGATTAAGTCCCAATCCCATGGGGATTATTTGTTTTTGTTCTTCGTAAATTTTTTAGCCAGTTATGGTTAAAATCTTTTAGTGATTATGTGCCAATCCCATGGGGATTATGTGCCAATCCCATGGGGATATCAGTCATAGGGTAATTGATATCAATCATAGGGTAATTGAATCTCTTAGTGATTGTTTACAAAATTGAATACATACTTTAATCTTCATTGAATCTGTAATTGAGTTTTTCAACACTAACATTTTATTTTATGAAAACAAGACTATTGGGCCTTTGGCCCATATATTTTAGGGTTTTTAGAATGTAGCTTTCCCCTCGGATTAGCAATTAAGCTTTAGGGTTTAGGGTTTGAAGTTATAGGGTTAGCCGTTAGGCTAACCCTACGACTTCAAACCCTAAACCCTAAAGCGTTCCGTATACATCCGTCCCCCTCCTTTAGGCTTTAGCATTCTAGGGTTTAGATTTTAGGGTTTTAGAATGTAGCTTTCCCCTCGGATTAGCAATTAAGCTTTAGGCTAACCCTACAACTTCAAACCCTAAACCCTAAAGCGTTCCGTATACATCCGTCCCCCTACTACATCCCGCTCTAGGGTTTAGGGTTTGAAGGTCGAGGGTTAGCCGATAGGCTAACCCTCGGGCTTCAAACCATAAACCCTAGAGTGGGAACCCTCATCCTTTTTAGCATTTTAGGGTTTAGCATTTTAGGGTTTAGATTTTAGGGTTTTAGAATGTAGCTTTCCCCTCAGATTAGCAATTAAGCTTTAGGGTTTAGGGTTTTTAGATTCTAGCTTTCCCCTCGGATTAGCAATTAAGCTTAGGCTAACCCTACGACTTCAAACCTTAAACCCTAAAGCGTACCGTGTACCCGCTCTAGGGTTTAGGGTTTGAAGGTCGAGGGTTAGCTAACCCTCGGGCTTCAAACCCTAAACCCTAGAGTGGGAACCCTCATCCTTTTAGTTTTAGGGTTTAGCATTTAGGGTTTAGAATTTCTAGGTTTTTTAGATTCTAGCTTTCCCCTCGGATTAGCAATTAAGCTTTAGGGTTTAGGGTTTGTAGTTGTAGGGTTAGCCGTTAGGCTAACCCTACGACTTCAAACCCTAAACCCTAAAGCGTACCGTATACATCCGTCCCCCTACTACATCCCGCTCTAGGGTTTAGGGTTTGAAGGTCGAGGGTTAGCCGATAGGCTAACCATCGGGCTTCAAACCATAAACCCTAGAGTGGGAACCCTCATCCTTTTTAACATTTTAGGTTTTAACATTTAGGGTTTAGAATTTCTAGGTTTTTTGGATTCTAGCTTTCCCCTCGGATTAGCAATTAAGCTTTAGGGTTTAGGGTTTGTAGTTGTAGGGTTAGCCGTTAGGCTAACCCTACGACTTCAAACCCTAAACCCTAAAGCGTACCGTGTACCCGCTCTAGGGTTTAGGGTTTGAAGGTCAGCTTTCCCCTCGGATTAGCAATTAAGCGTTAGGCTAACCCTACGACTTTAAACCATAAACCCTAAAGCGTTCCGTATACATACGTCCCCCTCGTATTAGCATTCTAGGGTTTAAGAATGCGTCCTTCCCCTACTACAGCCGCTCGGAATTTGTTCAATTACGTAATCACATGGTGATTGGAATCTCCAATCACAATGTGATTGGCTTGGCTAGCTTTTGTTACTTGGTTTTCTAGTCAATTGTGTTTAACTATCCGATCACATTGTGATTGGCTTGGATAGTGGGTTAATTGGTTCTTGTTGGAATGTGCTCAAATACAATCCCATGGTGATTGAAATTTCCATTCACAATGTGATTTGTTTGGCTAGTGAATCAAAAATAATATATTTTATATTTTAAACACATTCCTTACAACTTCTATCAATACATCATGAATTATAATGGATTGTAGTCTTGTAACAAACGTATAGGTCACCATTTTATCAAATTATATCATCTGTGGTTGAAAGCTAAAAAACACAAATGAGATGTAGTTTGTAATTTCTGAAGATCACCTCTTGCACAAAACAATGGTATTTGAATTGAGATCATTAGAATCAAAGCCACATTACATTACAAAGTCTTAAATATACAAAAAGCTATTAACTATAGATAGAAGAAACATGAGAAACCAAATGTTTATTCCTAATAGAGGGCTAAAGCTGTATAGTCTGCATCCACAATAATATCTTCTTGGTGCAGTACTTCTTTATCAAGTAATCGCTCTGCAAGCTGAGCTACTTGCTCTTTATGCTCCTCAAGCAGTTGCAATGTACGTTGGATCGACCCTAATCCAAAGAGAAGACTGATCCTGCTTTACCTACGTCTTTCCAAACGGTACCTTATTGCAAACTTAGTCACTTATTCTGCACTTGTCATCCAATGAGCCTCATCACACACCATGGCTAATCCTGACTCCATGTAAGGTTGAGAAAGATGAACATACTCAGATCGACTAATCTGCCCTTATTGTTGTATCACCTGCAACTGCATCAGCAGCAACAATAAACTAGCAGCAACAATAAACTAGCAGCAACAATAAACTAGCAGCTGTGGCTGCGCCACAAGTGAGACCAGAAGCAAGAGCTGCAACAGCGGCAGTACTTGCACTAGTAGCACAGGCTGCAACACAGTAGCTGCACTAGTAGCACGGGCCACTAAAGCAAGAAAGCAATAACCCGATGAGCCAAATTGAAACATAAGATACATCACATACTACATTGTTAGTAATTTTAAAAACGACTATAGATATACCAAATGACAACCAACTGCTTACATTTACTCCATCTTGGCTAGACTAAAACAACTCATAAATATATTATCCACTTTGACCAATTGGATATATAATGTCTATTGATTACCATGTACGGTTTCATTTAGAATCAATAAAAGTTGACCTCTTGTAGGAAGGGTGCACATTCCAGCAAAGAAAATATGGTTCTGACTGCCCATGTGTGGTATGGTATGGTTCAGAAACTCGTTGATATGCCGTTCTAGCCGCTTTATTTAGTGAGTGGTTCCTAAAACATTACAAGAACATCAAAATACGTAACATAACTGAAAACTCACGTATGACTAAAATTCATCTCATGATTTTTGGATAGTTATTGAATTCAAACTGCCATTAAGTATCTGCTTTCCTATGTACCACATAATAAGTAGGCTTATTGCATCCTGCAAAAATTAGAGCTGTGACTTGTAAAGCCAAAGAAAGTAAAAAGTAGAGACTACCATTGAACAAAGAAAATGATGGATGTTAGAAGCAATCACTGAAGATAATTATCAATTGTCAAGTTATTCGTATTTCGTATCCCCCATCCATTGTGATATATCTCACCCATGGAATCGTCTGGTATCCGCTTTTTTGAATAATCTGGAGATAACGAACCTGCAGCATAGCAACTTACAATCAGGGTTTAAACTTATAGCTAGGATGTAGGCTGTTAATGTTTGACCATCTTACAGAAACACCCATAAGGCCATAATATTATGTAGCACCATATTCCGTCTGTCGTAAAATCTAAACCAAAAACACAAATTCCGTCTCAAGTTAATGACCCAGCTGATGTAAAAAATATATTTTTATTTCATGTGAAGAAGCAATAAACATGCACAAAAATCGATCATAGTTATCTAACAGAAAAACAACAGATTCTGCAAAGTATGCACCTACGAAGAAGAGGTGTCTTTATCCCGAGCTAAGTCTAGATAAAGGCTGAGTTCTTTGACATGTGGCTATACGCTCTGTCTAAAAGACGATTACCAGGTCATTTTGACAATATGGAACAAAACTTTGGGGAGTTTGGGCTCAAAATTGACCGATTGTAAGTATTATCAGAATGTTTATCTTTTCTCTGGGGATAAAAATACAATGACTCAATTTAATGTTGTTTTTTAGAGGACGGCACGACCAACTTATTACCAAGTATTTCTAGATCAGATTGGTTTGAAATGACTCAATTTAATGTCGTTTTTTAGGGGACGACACGACCAACCCATTACCAAGTATTCTAGATCAGGTTGGTTTTTCCGCCGATCAGTTGCAAGAGCTTGTTCATTCCCTATCCTATGTGCAAGTCATTTTAACTTGTGAAATCATCATTTTACAGCTAAAAGGATAATTAGTGAGAGATTTGTTTTGTTAACCACGCCTGTGAGCTCAACTTTTAGCCCACAAGGTTGAAAATTTTGTCAAACAACCACAACAGTAAAAAGAATTAAAATAGGAACAATCTCATGTCGGCTAGTTTTAGACTTTTAGCAAACTAGACTATCAAACTAACTAACACAGAAATAGCAAACTAGACTAGCAAATAACAAAACAATAACGAACTGACTACATGGACACCTAATAGACTAGACTAACTAATTACCAAACTAGAGAGTTCATGAGTTCACGACCAAAGATAAAAATAAACAGAATATCGAGTTTGAGAAGTACTAAACTTATAGTATCGAGCATTAAGCATGTAACGACAAAATATAAACTAGGAAAGCAACTATAAACCTAGGAAATTTACTATAAACTGAACTACACTAACAAGTAACAACAAAATAACCAAAAAATTTACACAGGCAACATGTTTTTTTCTGGCATTTTGTCAAACAGTTTATGTGCAATTCAGAGAGGTAATGAACCAAAACAGAATTCTGTCAAAAAAAAGCTTACTTTTCCATCTAAAGCACATCAGTACTTAGTTAACAAAATTCCAGGATTAGTTGCTAAGTTCCGTTAGTCCGAATGTGTCTCATAATCAATACAACTCAGCTAGCCTTCTAATCCTTTCAAATTCCTTTTTTTATGATTACTTACATCACAATGTGTAATTTTATATAGAACAATTGTTTTCAAAAGTACAATCAGAATGTGTAATATAACACAAATTCAGATATACAATTCTCGTATGATTATTAAAAAACTCAAATGCTATAATGTATAATAGAATCGTGTATTTATACATACCGGTTCGTGTTGGATACTTTCTTCATCACTAGTTTCATCTTGTATATCCATTGATTAAACGATGATTATTGATGACGTTGATTACGGTTACAGCGGTTATAAACAACTCGCTAGAGCTTAGGACGACGATGAAGAAAACGTATGCTTTGACGACGGTTATGATACGCTTTTCCGATTAGGTTTTTAATAATAATGATGACGATTTAACGGAGAATATGTTTATAAGAAGTATCCTTTACGGCAGCAATGAAAATTGGGATCTCCGGCGAATCATTTTTCCGATCAGGTTCAGGAATCAAGTGGAGTGTGTGTTTTCCCACTGTGTTTTGTCGATTGGTTTGAGGGTGAGAAGGTACGGTGCATTTGAATTTGGATGTAAATTGACGTAATTAGCCTTCCAGTGTTATTTTTGAGCCTGATCTCCACCTTACATTATAACTGATCCAAGGGCTCATATGAATCCTTGATTTGCACCAAAATCTTCATATGCACGGGAATACAACTCTTAATTGCAAAAGTAATCCTAGTTTTGGAATTTTTTCGACCGTGAGTCTATGTAATGTCTTAAAAACTAGTTTGTAGAGGTGATCATTATTCCAACCGATTATTATTATATGGAAAATGATAATGATAGCCCTAAGGGTTGTCATTAATACCTTATTACATGCATAAAAAGTAGTACTTTATACATAAAAAACCACCTGTAAGTCCCAACACAATCGATGGTACTACCTGAAGACACCTCAATGTCGATGGTGGAGTTACTTTGCAATATAAGCACTGAACTGGAGACAACCAGTTACAGGAGTATATACCAAGTTCTAGATAGATTACTTATTTAAGTGACAATAAGTAAAGAACAATGCAATAATACAAAATACTTATAAAATAAATTGGTGAGACAATATGTAATTTTCAAGTGTAATTTATTTATTAACTTTAAATAAATTACAAGGTTGTTGCGGAACCAAGATAATACAAAGAATGTAAATATCCTAACAACCTATGAACTACAATTGATCTACACTTGGAATTTGTAAGTCCCAACTCAATAGATGACACTACCTGAAGACACCTCTATGTCGATGGTGGAGTTACTTTGCAATATATGCACTGAACTGGAGACAACCAGTTGCAGTGTGTATATACCAAGTTCTAGATAGATTACTTATATAAATGACAATAAGTAAAGAACAATGCAATAAATAACTTGTAAAGTAACTTGATGAGACAATATGTAATTTTCAATGTGTAATTTATTTATTGATGTTAAACAAATTACAAGGTTGTTGCGGAACCAAGATAATACAAAGAATGTAAATATCCTAACAACCTATGAAATACAATTGATCTACACTCGGAATTTCTCAAGACAATCGAAACACTTAAAGTTGTGAAATGTTCCTTTTAGCGATTGAGAGAATATTGCACAAGTTCACCAAGAATATTGCAGGTTTGCAAAGTGTGAAGTGTTTGTATGTTTTCACTTATTATTCTTGTTGTGCAATGACTTGTATTTATAGGTAAAGTTAACATCTGGGATGTTAACTTTAGCCGTACAAATGTGGTTGAGAGCATTTAAGGAATATCATTTAATTCCTTAAAAAGCAGTGTAAAGTCGCATGATAAAGCAACTTTACACAACCACCTTTATGTACCTTTTATTACTTAAATAATAAGATAAGGCTTATTATCCGGGTAAAGGTACATAAAGCATACAAGTCAATTCCTCGTAATCAGTGTAAAGCTTTGTAAGGGCTTTCCACTGATGGTCTCCAGTTTGTAACTGACTAGAATGCCAACTGGGCTTCGCTGCCATTGCCATTCTCTATCTTCCATTTGTTGTCTTCGACTTCAACTGAAATGATTCTTCAACTGGTCAGTTCTCAACTGGAGGAAGTCTTCAGTTGCGTTGACTGTACGGTGCAACTGGACTTCAATATATTTCTGGACAAATCTTCTTGGTCACCAGTTTCACTGGTCTCCAGATGCAACTGGTGACTGGCAAGTGTAAACTGGTGACAGGACAGTTCCAGGTTAACTGGTCCTAACAAATTCCCCCTATTTGTCTAGAAATATAGTCTAAGTCTTTTTCTAGTTCTTGTATCTATACAAGTGTGAACTGAAGAGACTTGTTTGATTTAAATCTATCTAAGTTTCTTAAGGCATTTTTATAGATCAATAAATGCCTTAGGTTTTTCTTTTAGGTTTGTTAGATTTTAATCTATTATCTACCTTGTGGTTACAAACTGGTAACTTCATTTATACAAGGAAATGGAATTTATACAAGTTACAGAATGTAAATACAAATTACAAATAGATAACTGAAGAAAGAACTTAATGAGATGGCCCTTCGCCAGTTCTTCTTCTCTTGGTCACCAAAGAAATAGGCTGAGAGTCTTCAGTATCAATATTCAACTTTTGCTCAAGATTTTCTTTATGTTGAATTTTGCCCCTTAGAAAGTTTGCCCATGCTTTCTCAAACCTATTCTTTTGTGCCTTCGCATCCAAAACATTCACCATCTCCACCCATTCGCTGAACCCATATTGCATAGCACCAGGATTGTCAGTTTTAACCAGTGGCCCCCTGGTATAACTAACTTCGACTTGAAAAACTTTGGTGCCTGGCTTGATTGTTACATTTACACCATTGATAGTACCACTATGTCTTCTGGTTGACATGATCTGGGAGTAGTAGCTTCTAGCTTCAGATTCATTTGTAATTTTTATACTCCCAGCACCAGCAGCCAGTACAGCGGACTTGATGTCTTTATTGGATACCTCGCCAGTTGGTTCAACGAATGTGCTAAGGTCAGCATCTCTTGACAGTGGTCTCCTTGGTTGTGGAATCCTTCTTGGTGGATTCAAAACCTTCTTCACAACCTTCTTAACATTTTCAATACGTTTAAGAATCCCACTGGCCCTATTCTCCTTGGCCTTCTCCACTGAAATGTTCAAGCTTCTGGCATCGAATTCAGCTTCATCCTCAGGATAGTGTCTGTCCAGTTCTACATCCAGCATTTCTTTCAACTGGTCAACTATCCTGGGATCATTCTTGATCCTGACATACTCCTCCTTAGTGATACCCAAAAGATTGGCATCACTCATATCAAGTAACTTGATTTGAGTAAGATGTGCCCTGGCTTCAGCTTGGTTTCTTTGTTTTATCTTCTTTCTTTCTTTTGATATCATTTCCAAGTCTGGCCAGTCTTCTGCTATCACTATCTGAAACTGGAGGAAGTACATCAGCATTACCAGTTTCAAGCATTACATCAGTGGCCGGCTGGGCAGATGCATCACCAGCTAAACCTTTGCCTTTATCCAAAACAACATTCCCCCTATCACCATCATCACCAGATCCACCAACTCTTTGCTCACCAGCTTCAGTACTGGTAGCCATAATCAATTCTCTTCCAGATGGAGTCCTTCTAGGTGCAACTGGAGGAAGGACTGCACTTCTTTCCCCCTTGGCAGCATCTAGACCTGCCCGAATACCTTCCCATTCAGAGGGGTGAGATGGCAACAGGTCAAGAGGCTGCCATGACTGCATGTCCTTACACCCCTTAAAGATCCCACACATCATCCTGAAGGACCTCCATAAATGGTTGGTCTCCTTTGACTGGGTCAAAACATTGGCAGTTACTTGTTCTTGACCAGTTTTTAATTCATTTAGGATCTTGGAGTCTTCATCCAAACCTGAGATAACCTTTTTCTTCACTTCATCATCTTTCTTCTTCAGATTTTCTACTTCAATTGTCAGTCTATCTAAAGATTGAGCATGTAGAGATACCTGGGTGTTCAAACTTTCAATGCTGCCTCTCAACTGGTTGATCTCACTGGTGAGTGGGGCCAGATCAACCTGAGGAGTGGCCAGCTTGGTGATCTCAGATATCACCCTTTCAACCAATTGTGCTTCTCTAGCACCCAGCGTGTCCTCTATTTTCTGACCAACCGAAGTCATCAACTGCTCTCCAAGTCCAGTTACATCTAGGCCAGGTTTTTCAATCAATTCCTTAACCTGCCTTTCAATCTCTTTCAAATCAACTTCTGAAGTTATAACAGTGTTTCCCAGCAAGTTGGAGATTGAGGTTGTAACCTTGGAGTGAGTTAGGTCAAAGGCTTCCTTTAAAGTACCAGCCAGATTGTTGCAGCCAGTGACCAACTCATTTAGCTTTTTAAACACCAAGTCTTCATTAGATGAAAACTTGTTTATCCCCAGATCAACCACTTTGATGTTTGTCAGGTGATCCTTGTGGTATCTGGAGAATGACTTGGTGTTTTTGTCAAGTGTCTTCTGAATCTCCTCCACCCTGGTTAGAAGGTTTTGGAGATCGGCTTGAAGTGAGACAACTTGACTATCCAGTGACGAAGGAGAAGGTGTCACTGGACCAGCAGCAGTTACTACTGGAGCAACTGGAGGAGGCAAACTTAAGGAAGTCTCCCCAGTTGTCAAACCAGCAGTTGAAGATATAATAGGAGTGGTGGATGAAGAAAGGAATGGAAAATCAAAGTGTTGTTCATGCTGAGAATGCTCAGGTGTGAACAACGGCGTCGGTAGGGGTGGCATTTCTCGAGCAAATGAGAATTGCCCAGTTGGTGAAGGAGCGGTATATGTTGGGAAAGATATATCAGTAGGCACATTTTCTTGGGAGGGTGAAAGTGAAATTGATGCGTCTGGAAGGGAGACTGGAGATGAAGGGTCTTGAGCTTGTACAGAAGCATCAAGAATCTCCAAGTCTGTTTCAGTACCTTCAGAGTCCGAAGATTCTATAAGGATTTCCTCGTCATTAACATTCATGTCCAGATCCATGAATGTAACTGAGGGCTGACCAGTTTCCTGGTCAGTCTCCAGATGACCTTCCCCAGTTTCCTGGATGGGTACATCAGTTGGAGGATCAGATACCGAAGTATCTTCACCAGGGATAGATGTAATTGGGGTTGCTTCAGTTATGGTTGCTCTATCCTCAACCACAACATTAGACGAACTGGAGGGTCCCTCATTATTTTGAGGCCCGCCCAGTTGCCTTTCTGACTCACCTTCAATAGGTGCATCAGTTGAAGCGAATGCCAGTTGCATTCGTTCTGGAATTTCGACCTCTCCAGCTTCAGATACTAGAGAGTCTAAATTCCTTAGCATATCTGGAGCAGTGTACGGTGAATCTGTACTATTATAAGCTTCTCTGCCCAGAATATGCTTAAAACAGAGAGAGAGGAACCTTGAAAAGGAGATACACACACCCCTGGTGCCCTTCAGCTTTTGGACCAGGCTTCTATACAAGATATCTGCAAAGTCCACTCTCAATCCGTTCCACAAGCAGTAAGCCATTTCTGCTTGTGAGGAGTTAATCTGGTCAAGTCCACCAGAACTCCCACCCATACTCTCCACTAGGTGGATGAAAAAATACCTCCATGAAGGTGTAAGACCCTTCATGGTCATCGCACCCTTCGTTTTCAACACCCCATTGTCCAAGCACTCCTTGTGTCCCATTTCAAGAAGTACTTGACGAAAATTTATATTTGGGGGTAAGACGACTGGAGATTCACCCTCTCTCCAGTAATTGAGGCGTAAGGCATCCCTCAATACATCAGCTGACAAGGTACACTGGATTGTTCCATCCTTTAATGTGAAACTGATGGAGGAACAATCAGAAGAAAGACTGGCAGTGTACGAGAACTCACACAAGTAGTTGTGAAACAACTTGCGTGGGTTAAGAGAGAATGAAGGTCCTATTGGAGAATCCTTTAAAAACTTTTGGATTCTTCCAATAAGGGTATCAGACCCTTGAGATCCTCGTAAGCTAGCCATCGGATTATTAGGATTTAGTTTGATGACTGAAGCATTACTAGGAGCACCAGATGCCGGTTTGACATCTGGTGAAGGAGCATATGGAACAGTCAAGAGATTTACATCTCTTGAACGAGATGATCTAGGAGCCATAGGTAATAATGAAAATGAAATTTGGGATTTAGTGTTCTTGATTTGTGAAGCAGAGAGAAGAATGAAGCAATTTTGATGATTGGGAAGTAAATGAAGGAATGTAAGAGAAAGAAGTAAATGAGTTCGGAGTAAATAAGGGTATTTATAAAGGGATTCAAGATCCCAATGAAACATCAAAATTATATTTTAATAACCAAAATCCTTTTTGTAGATATTTTCACAAAGTAAATCTGAATTTTGAAATAAAATCATAATTATCCATGTCAACATTAAATGCTACCATGTCAGCATTAAATGCTACGACGGCTTATCTTACCCACGCGCCCACTCACTTTTTGTTTTCCCAATACAAACAGTTGTCAAGTACTAAAATAGCTTCAAACACGTCAGATCACGATATCAAGTGGTTTAAAACACTCGAGTATCATCACGTGTCACACATATTGACCAAGTATTTCTAACGTTATAAAAATTAAGACAAGACTGAACCTGGTAACTAGAGGATCAATCCAGTACCAGTTTCAAACTGAAGAGTTCTCCAGTTGCCATTTTCAAACAAAAACGAATTTTAGTCAGAAAATTATTTTGAGTCTTTCCCCCTAAAATGATGATCCAGAAATCAATTAGTGCCAAGATAGTATCACAAAGGCGTTCGATAGCCTGGCGAGCAAAGATTATCTGGACCTCCTCAACTGGAGAACTTCATCAGTGTCACTGGCGCGTTCAATAACAAAGAAAGCTCCAGTTTTAAGGATTTAACATTCCCAGTTCACTGATGAGATGTTTAAAGGTTTTCTCATCTAGAGGTTTTGTAAAAACATCAGCTAACTGTTTGTCAGTGGGGATGAAATGAATTTCAATGTCTCCTTTCATAACGTGATCACGAATGAAATGATACCTGATGTCAATATGCTTTGTTTTGGAGTGCATCACTGGGTTGTGAGATATAGCAATTGCACTGGTGTTGTCACAAAAGATTGGGGTCCTTGTATACTTTTGACCATAATCTAGTAACTGGTTCTTGATCCAGAGAATCTGGGCACAACAACTGGCCGCAGAAATGTACTCTGCCTCAGCAGTAGACATAGAGACTGAAGTCTGCTTCTTGCTGGTCCAACTTACCAGTTTTCCTCCAAGGAAATGACAACCACTAGTTGTTGATTTTCTATCTATCTTACAACCTGCATGATTAGAATCTGAATAACCCATTAGATCTAATCCTGAGCCTTTAGGGTACCAAAGACCAAGATTAGGACACCCTTTCAGGTATCTAAAGATGCGCTTTACAGCGTGCAAATGTGATTCTTTAGGGTTAGCCTGAAACCTGGCACATAAACATGTTGTAAACATTATATCTGGTCGACTGGCAGTTAAGTACATCAGTGAACCAACCATACCTCTATAGTCAGTTATGTTAACTGGTTTGCCAGTTGGGTCAGAGTCCAAATTCAATGGTACTGCAATAGGTGTGTTTTTCGATGGGATTGAATCATATTTGTATTTTCTTAACAAATCTCTGACATATTTTCCATGGTTTATGAAAATTCCATTTTCAGTTTGCTTAATCTGAAGACCTAAGAAAATGTTAATTCACCCATTAAACTCATCTCATACTCAGATGACATGATTTTAGAAAACTTTTTACACATTGCATCATCAGTTGAACCAAAAATAATGTCATCAACATAAATTTGTACCAATAAGATATTACCTCTTTCTTTCAAGATAAACAAGGTATTATCTATTGCACCTCTTTGAAAGCCATTTTTAAGAAGATGTTTAGTTAAAGTATCATACCAGGCTCTTGGGGCTTGTCTTAGACCATACAATGCTTTGTTCAGTCTATAAACCCAATGAGGATGCTTCTCATCGATGAAACCTGGAGTCTGCTTAACATAAACTTCTTCTTCCAATGTTCCATTAAGGAACGCACTTTTGACATCCATCTGGAAGATCTTGAACTGCAGATGGGCTGCATAAGCCAGAAATATTCTTATGGCTTCAAGTCTTGCAACTGGAGCAAAAGTTTCATCAAAGTCAACGCCTTCTGTTTGACAATAACCCTGGGCAACTAGTCTGACCTTGTTTCTTACAACATGGCCATCTTCATCCATCTTGTTTCGGTAGACCCATCTGGTACCAATAGGTTCTTTCTTTAACCCTGGTGGACAAGGAACAAGCTCCCAAACATTGTTCCTTTCAAACTGGAGGAGCTCTTCTTGCATAGCTTCCACCCAGCTTGGGTCTGCCATAGCCTCGTCAATCTTCTTTGGTTCAATTAAAGATAAGAAGGTGACGTTTAAGCATTGCTCACTGGTGGCTCTTCTAGTCTGAACCCCACTAGTTGGATCACCCACAATTTGTTCAATTGGATGGGCTCGAGTCCATCTAGTGTATTGACTAGGCTGGTGAACTACAATATCAGTGCAAGTCACTTGGCGATCTTCTTCAGTTGCAATAGCATCTGGAGAAGGATCAGTCCAAACTACTTCTGTATCCTCATCAGAGTCAATGAGGTCACGATTTGCATCATGAAATTCTTCATTCAAGGGCATTTCTTGAAAAACTGGAGAAGTTGGAGTTCGAACTAGTGCTGATATTGGAGTGACACGTACATCAGATCCAATCACCAACTCTTGTGGTAAGTTAAAGTTGATGGAGGGATAGAATGATATGTCACTGGTGGTGTTCTTCTTCTTAACTGGTTCCAATTTGTTGTAACTGGAAACATTTTCTGGTGAAACAACTGACCGATGAACTTGGTCAGTTTCACCAAAGTTGATTGGAACGACTGGAGTAATATCAACGCTTGGTCTCTTGTTGATTGCTTCAGTTGACTTATCGAATGTGACATGAATTGTCTCATGAACCTTTTGGAGTCTATAATTATAAACTCTAAAGGCTTTTCGAATATCTGAATAACCTAAAAATACCCCTTCATCAGCTTTTGCATCAAACTTTCCAAGCTGACTGGAATCGTTTAAGATATAAACTGGACAACCAAATACATGGAAATATCCAATATTTGGTTTACGATTCCTGAGTACTTCATAGGCAGTCTTCTTATGTCTCTTGATGTAGACTGACCGGTTTTGGGTGTGACAAGCAATTGCAACTGCCTCAGCCCAAAAACTGGTGGGAAGACCAGATTCAGATAGCATACTTCTGGCGGCTTCTATCAGTGTGCGATTCTTTCTTTCCACAACTCCATTTTGCTCTGGAGAGTGAACTGATGAGAAGTTTTGAGAGATGCCAGTGTCATTGCAAAATGTTTCAAGTACCTTATTTTGGAATTCAGTACCATTATCACTTCGCAACTGACAAACTTTTCGAGTATACTTGAGCTCAATTCTTTTGATGAGAGAGATGATTTCAGCAGGTGCATCACTTTTGGATCTGATGAATACCACCCAGCAGTATCCGGAGTATCGTATAAAGAGAGGGAACTGGAAGTGAAGCAGTAGGGGGGGGGGGGTGGTAACATGAATGATTGGGGGATATGGGCTGGGAGGAAAAGAGACTGAAGGAGAGACGGGGGTCGCCTGATGAGAGAGATGATTTCAGCAGGTGCATCACTTTTGGATCTAATGAACACCACTCAGCAGTATCTGGTGAATTCATCAACCACAACTAGAGTGTACTTCTTTCCAGCTCTAGTTTGAACATTCACTGGACCAAAGAGATACATATGTAGCATGTGAAGAGGTTCAGTGATGCTAAAATTTTGCCTAGTTTTGAAACTATCTCTTTTCTGCTTGCCCATCTCACACCCTGGACATGGTTTTCTTTATTGAAAGAAATTTGAGGTATCCCATCAACCAGTTGTTTGCGAGACAACTTGTTGATATTCTTAAAATTAAGATGGGATAATCTTTTATGCCATAGCCAGTTGGTGTTCTCATCAGCTTTGGTATAGAAACATTGCTCTTCTGGAGCTGGTTCCATATCCATGATGTACACATTTTCTTTTCTTGTTGCAATCATCACCACTTTCCAATCCTTGTTAAATATGGTGCCTTGTGCAATATCGAACAAAACTCTGAAGCCATCATCACAAAGTTGGCTTACACTGATCAGGTTGTATTTCAAACCATTCACAAATGCAACTCTTTTGAATTCGACTTGTCCATTATTGAGCACACCATATCCTTCAGTCTTTCCAGATTGATCGTTACCAAACGTCACTGTCGGTCCATCATGGACAGTGAACTCTTCCAGTAGGGGCTTACATCCGGTCATAGTCCGGCCAGCAGCGCTGTCCAGATACCAGATATTCTTCTTTCGATCGCCCTACACACACACAAAAATCATTAATTCTTTTTGTGAACCCATCTTTTCTTGATGGGTTCGCTGGACTTCTCTACAGAAGTCACAGTAGATTGTTATGGTGTTGAACTGGAGGCTGCATCTGGAGCTTTATCACCAGCTCCAGGTGCAGGAGTAAAAACGATTGGTACTTGATACTTACTCCCTTTATTTTTACCAGATTTTGTTCCAGATGGAACATTCTTTTGATTAGGTTTTGAAGGGAGTGATTTAATATTTTGTTTGAAAACTGGAGGTAATGAACCTCCTTCCAGATTGTTAATCCGGGCAGTATAACTCTGAACCTGTCGAGACAAAAGTTGGAGTTGACTTTCCAGTTTAACCAAAATATTATTTTCATCAGGCAACTGAACCTTGGACCTTGGTTCAGTTGGAGTTTTAGTCTGTCGGGTCTTGGGCACCTTAGACTTTTGAGGTAAAGGCTTGGTACTAGTGGCCTTTTTGACTGGAGCTTTAGCCTGTTTGGATCCAGTTTTAACCTCAATGGGGGTGGTCTCAAAGGTTTCAGTTTCAACAGCTTCAGATTGATCATAAGGTGTTTCAACCTTGAGAGCTGGAGGCAATGCATGAAGATCTGGTATGAGAGCTGCCATCTCCAGATCTCCAGATTTCCATGCATTCTTCTGGGTATCGATAGTTCTTGAAAATGCATCATAGTTTTTACCAGATGCTTTTACCCATGACTTGATAATCTTTTGTTCTTTTTCAAGATCAGAAAATAGTTTTTGATTATCAAGTTCTAAAGCCTCAATCTTTAAAAATGACTCCTTGAGAGCCAACTGGACACTTTGTAAATCATTAAGTTGTGGTTTAACAATGTTCAGTTCAATTAAGATAGTGTCAAGATATCTTTCACTATCAGCTCTAACAGTTTCCACAAAAGCTAAATCACCACTTAATGATTCAGCCAGGTCCAGTTTTAGTTCAGGGTCAATCTGGTGATCATAATCACATACCTTTTTCAAGATGACGTCCACCCATCTTCCAGTGATGACATCTTCATTTGCCACGTGCTACTGCTGTTGATCTTCCAAGGCCATGAAACACATGTCCCTTTCCTCTTCTTCATCAACTGATGAGTCATCAGAGTACTCCCATTTTCCCTCAGTTTGTGCCATTAAGCACTGATCCTTTTCCTTTTCCATGGACAGGAGGGCAATCTGGGCCTTAAGCTTCTTGTATTTTGCTTTGTAGCTATCATCAGGCCGATTGAAATTAGGGACAGGGGGGCCAGTTTGGTTGTTCAACTGACTAGATCTGCATTCCTTCATAAAGTGACCTTTCTTACCACACTTATAGCATGTAAGATTGGTCTTATCCAGAGAGCTGGAGCTGAAAGCATTGTTGGGGCCATTAAATCTTTTAGATTTATGCTTAAACCTGTTAAAGGTTTTAGCAATCATGGCGACCAGATCATCATCGTCAGTTTCATTACAACCATCACTGTTTTCAGTGGTCAGGCCAGAGTTCAAGAGACTGTTTAACATCTCCTTCATCGAGTGTGCCTGGACACTCTCTGCAGACATTAAGGTAGTACAAGGTCGCTCAGGTACACTAGCAACCTTGGAACTCTGGGCATGGTTCATGGCATCTTGCTCAGCCACCAGTCTTGCAGCATTATTATCTTCAGTGAATCTGAAGGCTCCATAGAGCGATGCAAGAGTATGGCTGTGCAAGGTTTTACCTTGTCTCAAGACAAGAACCATGTTTTCCCATTTGGAAGGAAGAATATCACAAAACTTCTCAAGAAGAATATCCTTATCCTTCTCTACACCCAAGCCTCTCAACTGATAAATGAGGCTGGAAAATCTGGTGTATGTACCAGTTAGACTTTCATTGGGCAAGGCAAAGAAGGATTCATACTTCTTGTTCAAGGCAACTTTTCTGGTGACAATAGTGTCATCACCTCCTTCAAACTGAATAACTAATTCGTCTCACATTGATTTTGCACTGGGGAACAGCACAAGTGTTGGAATTAGATCTTCAGGAACAGCCCCAAGGATCATGTTCTTGAGTCTGGTGTCCAGATCAACAAGTCTACGATCCTCATCAGACCAATGGTCTTCGGGTTTTTCTCTTGAGCCTCTTCTTCAAGTTGGATCTTGAAGAGGACTCACCCCAAGAGACATGGGTATATATGGTCCATCCTTAAGGATTTTCAACATATACCTTTCAATCCCACCAAAATGCAAAAGCATTCTAGCCTTCCATGTACCAAAAGTCTCACTGTTTCCATCAAATTTGGGAACAGGAGTGTTAGAGTAGTGTACATGGACATGGTTTGGGGTAGAAGGAGGAGGAGGATTGGTATTAACATTTTGAAAAGGTTGGGCATTATTATTCAAAGGGGTTTCACCTTGACCAGAACCATCTCCACCTTCAGTAGTGTTCATCTTAGCAGATCTAGGCAAGTTTATTAGCCTTCTGCTCTGATACCACTTGTAAGTCCCAACTCAATAGATGGCACTACCTGAAGACACCTATATGTCGATGGTGGAGTTACTTTGCAATATATGCACTGAACTGGAGACGACCAGTTGCAGTGTGTATATACCAAGTTCTAGATAGATTACTTATATAAATGACAATAAGTAAAGAACAATGCAATAAATAACTTGTAAAGTAACTTGATGAGACAATATGTAATTTTCAATGTGTAATTTATTTATTGATGTTAAACAAATTACAAGGTTGTTGCGGAACCAAGATAATACAAAGAATGTAAATATCCTAACAACCTATGAAATACAATTGATCTACACTCGGAATTTCTCAAGACAATCGAAACACTTAAAGTTGTGAAATGTTCCTTTTATCGATTGAGAGAATATTGCACAAGTTCACCAAGAATATTGCAGGTTTGCAAAGTGTGAAGTGTTCAACTTTTGAAGAGTTTTATCACTTATTATTCTTGTTGTGCAATGACTTGTATTTATAGGCAAAGTTAACATTGGGATGTTAACTTTAGCCGTACAAATGTGGTTGAGAGCATTTAAGAAATAGCATTTAATTCCTTAAAAAGCAGTGTAAAGTCGCATGATAAAGCAACTTTACACAACCACCTTTATGTACCTTTTATTACTTAAATAATAAGATAAGGCTTATTATCCGGGTAAAGGTACATAAAGCATACAAGTCAATTCCTCGTAATCAGTGTAAAGCTTTGTAAGAGCTTTCCACTGATGGTCTCCAGTTTGTAACTGACTAGTATGCCAACTGGGCTTCGCTGCCATTGCCATTCTCTATCTTCCATTTGTTGTCTTCGACTTCAACTGGAATGATTCTTCAACTGGTCAGTTCTCAACTGGAGGAAGTCTTCAGTTGCGTTGACTGTACGGTGCAACTGGACTTCAATATATTTCTGGACAAATCTTCTTGGTCACCAGTTTCACTGGTCTCCAGATGCAACTGGTGACTGGCAAGTGTAAACTAGTGACTGGACAGTTCCAGGTGAACTGGTCCTAACAGAATTTCTCTAAACAATCGAAAAACTTAAAGTTGTGAAATGTTCCTTTTTACGATTGAGAGAAAATTGCACAAGTTCACCAAGAATATTGCAGGTTTGCAAAGTGTGAAGTGTTCAACTTTTGAAGAGTTTTATCACTTATTATTCTTGTTGTGCAATGACTTGTATTTATAGGCAAAGTTAACATTGGGATGTTAACTTTAGCCGTACAAATGTGGTTGAGAGCATTTAAGTAATAGCATTTAATTCCTTAAAATGCAGTGTAAAGTTGCAGTATAAAGCAACTTTATTCAACCAGCTTTATGTACCTTTTTGTACTTAAATAATAAGATAAATCTTATTATCCGGGTAAAAGCACATAAAGCACAAAAGTCAATTCTTCGTAATCAGTGTAAAGCTTTGTAAGAGCTTTCCACTGACGGTCTCCAGTTTGTAACTGACTAGAATGTCAACTGGGCTTCGCTGCCATTGTCATTCTCTATCTTCCACTTGTTGTCTTCGACTTCAACTGGAATGATTCTTCAACTGGTCAGTTCTCAACTGGAGGAAGTCTTCAGTTGCGTTAACTGTACGATGTAACTGGACTTCAATATATTTCTGGACAAATCTTCTGGGTCTCCAGTTTCACTGGGTCTCCAGGTGCAACTGGAGACTGGCCAGTTTACCAGTTCTTCTTCTCTTGGTCACTGAAGAGATAGACTGAGAGTCTTCAGGATTAATATTCAACTTTAGCTCAAGATTTTCTTTGTGTTGAATCTTGCCCTTTAAGAAGTTCACCCATGCTTTCTCAAACCTATTCTTTTGTGCCTTTGCATCCAAAACATTTACCATTTCAACCCATTCAGTGAACCCATACTGCATTGCACCAGGATTGTCAGTTTAACCAGTGGTCCTCTGGTATAACTAACTTCAACTTGAAAGTGCTTGGTGCCTGGCTTAATGGTTACATTAACATCATTGATTGTCCCACTATGTCTTCTGGTTGCCATGATCTGGGAGTAATAGCTTCTTGCTTCAGATTCATTTGTTATTTTAATACTCCCAGCTCCAGCAGCCAGTACAGCAGACTTGATGTCATCATTTGATACTTCACCAGCTGGTTCAATGAAGGTTCTAAGGTCAGCATCTCTTGTCAGTGGTCTTCTTGGTTGAGGGATCCTCCTTGGTGGATTCAATACCTTTTTCACAACCTTCTTAACATGTTCAATTCTTTTTAGAATCCCACTGGCCCTATTCTCTTTAGCCTTCTCCACTGATATATTCAAGCTTTTGGCATCAAATTCAGCTTCATCATCAGGATAGTGTCTGTCCAGTTCAACATCAAGCATTTCTTTCAACTGGTCAACTATCCTGGGATCATTCTTTACTCTGGCATACTCCTCCTTAGTGATTCCCAAGAGATGAGCATCACTGATATCAAGAAGTTTGATCTGTGCAAGATGTGCTCTGGCTTCAACTTGGTTGGCTTGTTTCATTTTCTTTCTTTCTTTTATTTGATTACCAAGTCTAGCCAGTTGTTTGCTTACACTTTCAGAAACTGGAGGAAGTACATCAGCATTGCCAGTTTCTAACATTGGTACATTAGTGGCCGGCTGGGCAGATACATCAGATGCCAAACCTTTTCCTTTATCCACAACATTCCCCCTAACACTTATATCACCAGTTTCACCAGTTCTTTGCTCACCAGCTTCAGTACTGGCAGCTACAACCATTTCCCTACCTGCTTGACTTCCAGATGGATTTCTTTCAGTTTGAGTTTGTACAAGAACTGCACTTCTTTCCCCCTTGGCAACATCTAGACCTGCCCTAATCACTTCCCATTCAGAATGGTGAGCTGGCAACCGGTCAAGAGGCTGCCACGATTGCATGTTCTTGCATTCTTTGAAGATCGTGCACATCATCCTGAAAGATTTCCATAGGTGGTTGGTTTCTTTAGACTGGGTCAGAACATTATCTGCAACTTGTTCCTGACCAGTTTTCAATTCATTTAAAATCTTGGAATCTTCATCCAAACCAGAAACCACCTTATTCTTCACTTCTTCATCCTTCTTCTTCAAACTTTCTACTTCAGTTGTCAGTTTATCCAAAGATTGAGCATGAAGTGAAACCTGGGTGTTCAAGTTATCAATGCTGCCCCTCAACTGGTTGAACTCATTTGTGAGTGGGGCCAGATCAACCTGAGGAGTGGCCAGCTTGGTGATCTCAGACATCACCTTTTCAATCAATTGTTGTTCTCTAGCACCCAGCGTATCATCTATCTTCTGACCAACTGAAGTCATTAACTGCTGCCCAAGTTAAGTCACATTCAACCCAGGCTTGTCAACTAGTTCTTTTACCTGTTTTTCAATCTCCCTTAAGTCCACTTCTAATGTTCTAACAGTGTTGCCCAGCAAGTTGGAGATTGAGGTTGTGACCTTGGACTGAGTGAGGTCAAAGGCTTCTTTTAAAGTACCTGCCAGATTGTTGCAGGCAGTGACCAACTCATTCAGCTTCTTCAACACCAAGTCTTCATTAGATGAAAACTTGTTAATCCCCAGATCAACCACTTTAATATTAGTCAAGTGATCCTTGTGGTATCTGGAGAAAGACTTGGTGTTTTTGTCAAGTGTCTTTTGAATCTCCTCCACCCTGGTGAGAAGGTTTTGGAGATCGGCTTGTACAGAGACAACTTGACTGTCCAGTGACGGAGGAGAAGGTGTCACTGGACCAACAGCAGTTCCTACTGGAGCAACTGGAGGAGGCAAACTTAGAGAAGTCTCCCTAGTTGTCAGTCCAGCAGTTGAAGAAATAGTAGGAGTGGTGGTAGAAGAAAGGACTGGAAGTTCAATGTGTTGTTCATGCTGAGAATGCTCAGGTGTGAACAACGGCGGTGGTGGGGGTGGCATTTCTCGAAGGAGTGAGAATTGCCCAGATGGTGAAAGTGCCATACGTCTGTTTCCAGACATATAGTTATAAGTTGGGAATGGAATATCTGTAGGCTCATTTTGTTGGGATGGTGAAAGTGAAATTGATGCATCTGGAAGCGAGACTGGAGATGAAGGGTTTTGATCTTGTACAGCAGAATCAAAAATCTCCAAGTCTGAAGCAGTACCTTCAGAATCCGAAGACTCTATAAGGATTTCCTCGTCATTAACATTCATGTCCAGATCCATGAATGTAACTGAGGGCTGACCAGAAGGGTCAGTCTCCAGATGACCTTCCCCAGTTTCTTGGTTGGGTGCATCTGTTGGAGGATCAGATACCGAGGTATCTTCACCAGGGATAGATGTTATTGGAGTTGCCTCAGTTATGGTTGCTCTATCCTCAACCATAACATTAGACGAACTGGAGGGTCCCTCATTATTTTGAGGCCCGCCTGGTTGTCTTTCTGACTCACCTAGAATTGGTGCATCAGTTTTGGCGAATGCCAGCTGCATTCGATCTGGAATCTCGACCTCTCCAGCTTCAGATACTAGAGAGTCTAAATTCCTTAACAAATCTGGGACAGTATAAGGTGAATCTGTACTTAAGTATGCTTCACTGTCCAGAATTTGTAGAAAGCAGAGAGAGAGAAACCTTGAGAAGGGGATACAAACTCCCCTGGTGCCCTTCAGTTTTTGTACTAGGCTTCTAAACAGGATATCAGCAAAGTCTACTCTCATTCCATTCCACAAGCAGTATGCCATCTCTGCTTGTGCGGAGTTAATCTGGTCAAGACCACCAGAACTCCCACCCATACTCTCCACCAGGTGGATGAAAAAATATCTCCATGAAGGTGTAAGACCCTTCATGGTCATCGCACCCTTTGTCTTCAAAACCCCTTTCTCCAAGCACTCCTTATGTCCCATTTCAAGGAGGACTTGGAGAAAATTAACGTTTGGGGGTAAGACAACTGGAGATTCACCCTCTCTCCAGTAGTTGAGGTGTAAGGCATCCCTCAATACGTCAGCGGATAAGGTACACTGGATTGTTCCACCTTTTAATGTAAAAGTGATGGAAGAACAATCGGAAGAAAGAGTGGCAGTGTACCAAAACTCACACAAGTAGTCGTGAAACATCTTGCGTGGGTTTAGAGAGAATGAGGGTCCTATTGGAGAATCCTTCAAAAAATTTTGAATTCTTCTAATAAGGGTATTGGACCCTTGAGATCCTTGTAAACTCGCCATCGGATTATTTGGATTGAGTATGATGAGCGAAGTGTTACTAGGAGCACCAGATGCCGGTTTGACATCTGGTGAAGGAGCATATGGAACAGTTAAGAGATTTACATCTCTTGAACTGGATGATTTAGGAGCCATTTGAAAATGAAATTGAAATTTAGGAATTAGGGTTCTTGATTTATGAATCAGAGAGAGAAATGAAGCAATTTTAGATGATTGGGAAGTAAATGAAAGAATGTGAAGGAAAGTAAATGTGTTCGGAATAAATAAGGGTATTTATAAGGAATTCAAGATCCCAATGTAATACCAAAAATTATATTTTATCAACAAAATCAATTTTGTAGATATTTTTACAAAATAAGTTTGAATTTTGAAATAAAACATAATTAATTGTGTCAGCATTAAATGCTACGACGACTTATCTTACCCACGCGCCCACTAACATTAATTTTCCCAATATAAACAGTGTTCATTTACCAAAATGACTTTAAACACGTCAGATGACGATACCAAGTGGTCTAAAACACCCGAGTACCATCACGTGTCATAAATATTGACCAAGTATTTCTAACGTTATAAAAAATAAGACAAGACTGAATCTGGTCACTGGAGGATTAGTCCAGTGCCAGTTTCCAACTGGAGAGTTCTCCAGTTGCCATTTTCAAACAAAAACGAATTTTAGTCAGAAAATTATTTTGAGTCTTTCCCCCTAAAATGATGATCCAGAAATCTATTAGTGCCAGGATAGTATCACAAAGGCGTTCGATAGCCTGGCGAGCAAAGATTACCTGGACCTCCTCAACTGGAGAACTTCATCAGTGTCACTGACGCGTTCAATAACAAAGAAATCTCCAGTTTTAAGGATTTAACATTCCCAGTTCGCTGATGAGATATTTAAAGGTTTCTCATCAAGAGGTTTTGTAAAAACATCAGCGAGCTGTTTGTCAGTGGGGATGAAATGAATTTCAATGTCTCCTTTCATAACATGATCACGAATAAAATGATACCTGATGTCAATATGCTTGTCTTGGAGTGCATCACTGGGTTGTGAGATATAGCAATTGCACTGGTGTTGTCACAAAAGATGGGGTCCTTGTATACTTTTGACCATAATCTAGTAACTGGTTCTTGATCCAGAGAATCTGGGCACAGCAACTGGCCACAGAAATGTACTCTGCCTCAGCAGTGGACATAGAGACTGAAGTCTGCTTCTTGCTGGTCCAACTTACCAGTTTTCCTCCAAGGAAATGACAACCACCAGTTGTTGATTTTCTATCTATCTTACAACCTGCATGATCTGAATCTGAATAACCCATTAGATCTAATCCTGAGCCTTTGGGGTACCAAAGACCAAGATTAGGACACCCTTTCAGGTATCTAAAGATACGCTTAACAGCGTGCAAGTGTGATTCTTTTGGGTTAGCCTGAAACCTGGCACATAGACATGTTGCAAACATTATATCTGGTCGACTGGCAGTTAAATACATCAGTGAACCAACCATACCACGATAGTCAGTTATGTTCACTGGTTTGCCAGTTGGGTCAGAGTCCAAATTTAATGGTGCTGCAATAGGTGTGTTTTTCGATGGGATTGAATCATATTTGTATTTTCTTAACAAATCTCTGACATATTTTCCTTGGTTTATGAAAATTCCATTTTTAGTTTGCTTAATCTGAAGACCTAAGAAAATGTTAATTCTCCCATTAAACTCATCTCATACTCAGATGACATGATTTTAGAAAACTTTTTACACATTGCATCATCAGTTGAACCAAATATAATGTCATCAACATAAATTTGTACCAATAAGATATTACCTCTTTTTTTCAAGATAAATAAGGTATTATCTATTGCACCTCTTTGAAAGCCATTTTTAAGAAGATGTTTAGTTAAAGTATCATACCAGGCTCTAGGGGCTTGTCTTAGACCATACAAAGCTTTGTTCAGTCTATAAACCCAATGAGGATGCTTCTCATCGATGAAGCCTGGAGTCTGCTTAACATACACAACTTCTTCCAATGTTCCATTAAGGAACGCACTTTTGACATCCATCTGGAAGACCTTGAACTGCAGATGGGCTGCATAAGCCAGAAATATTCTGATGGCTTTAAGTCTTGCAACTGGAGCAAAAGTTTCATCAAAGTCAACGCCTTCTGCTTGACAATAACCCTGGGCAACTAATCTGGCCTTGTTTCTTACAACATGGCCATCTTCATACATCTTGTTTCAGTAGACCCATCTTGTACCAATAGGTTCTTTCTTTAACCCTGGTGGACAAGGAACAAGCTCCCAAACATTGTTCCTTTCAAACTGGACGAGCTCTTCTTGCATAGCTTCTACCCAGCTTGGGTCTGCCATAGCCTCGCCAATCTTCTTCGGTTCAATTAGTGATAAGAAGGTGACGTTTAAGCATTGCTCACTGGTGGCTCTTCTAGTCTGAACCCCACTATTTGGATCTCCCACAATCTGGTCAATTGGATGTGCTCGAGTCCATCTAGTGTATTGACTAGGCTGGTGTAAAACAATATCAGTGCAAGTCACCTGGCGATCTTCTTCAGTTGCAGTAGCTTCTGGAGGAGGATCGGTCCAAACTACTTCTACATCCTCATCAGAGTTAATGAGGTCACGATTTGCATCATGAAATTCTTCATTCAAGGGCATTTCTTGAAGAACTGGAGAAGTTGGAGTTTGAACTGGTGCTGATATTGGAGTGGCACGTACATCAGATCCAATCACCAATTCTTGTGGTAAGTTGAAATTGAGGGAGGGATAGAATGATGTGTCACTGGTGGTGTTCTTCTTCTTACCTGGTTCCAATTTGTTGTAACTGGAAACATCTTTTGGTGAAACAACTGACTGATGAACTTGGTCAGTTTCGCCAAAATTTATTGGAACGACTGGAGTAATATCAAGGCTTGGTCTCTTGTTGATTGCTTCAGTTGATTCATCGAATGTGACATGAATTGTCTCATGAATCTTTTGGAGTCTATATTTATAAACTCTAAAGGCCTTTCAATTATCTGAATAACCTAAAAATACCCCTTCATCAGCTTTTGCATCAAACTTTCCAAGCTGACTGGAATCGTTTAAGATATAAACTGGACAACCAAATACATGAAAATATACAATATTTGGTTTACGATTCCTGAGTACTTCATAGGCAGTCTTCTTATGTCTCTTGATGTAGACTGACCGGTTTTGGGTGTGACAAGCAGTTACAACTGCTTTAGCCCAGAAACTGGTGGGAGGACCTGATTCAGATAGCATACTTCTGGCTGCTTCTATCAGTGTGCGATTCTTTCTTTCCACAACTCCATTCTGCTCTGGAGAGTGTGCTGATGAGAAGTTTTGAGAGATGCCAGTGTCATTGCAAAATGTTCAAGTACCTTATTTCGAAATTCAGTACCATTATCACTTCGCAACTGAGAGACATTTCGAGTATACTTGAGTTCAATTCTCTTGATGAGAGAGATGATTTCAGCAGGTGCATCACTTTTGGATCTGAGGAATCCCACCCAACAGTATCTGGTGAATTCATCGACCACAACTAGAGTGTATTTCTTCCCAGCTCTAGTTTGAACATTCATTGGACCAAAGAGATCCATATGTAGCATGTGAAGAGGTTCAGTGATGCTAAAGTTTTGCCTAGTTTTGAAACTGGCCCTTTTCTGCTTGCCCATCTCACACCCTGGACATGGCTTTTCTTTATTTAAAGAAATCTGTGGTATCCCATCAACCAGTTGTTTGCGAGACAACTTGTTAATATTTTTGAAATTAAGATGGGATAATCTTTTATGCCACAGCCAGTTGGTGTCCTTATCAGCTTTGGTATAGAAGCACTGCTCTTTTGGAGCTGGTTCCATATCCATGATGTACACATTACCTTTTCTTGGTGCAACCATCACCACTTTCCAATCCTTGTTAAATCTGGTGCCTTGAGCAATATCGAACAAAACTCTGAAGCCATCATCACAAAGTTGGCTGACACTGATCAGGTTGTATTTCAAACCATTCACAAATGCAATTTTCTTGAATTCGACTTGTCCATTATTGAGCACACCATATCCTTCAGTCTTTCCACTTTGATCATTACCAAACGTCACTGTCGGTCCATCTTGGACAGTGAACTCTTCAAGCAGGGGCTTACATCCGGTCATAGTCCGGCCAGCAGTGCTGTCCAGATACCAGATATTCTTCTTTCGATCGCCCTGCATACCCACAAAAATCATCAGTTATTTTTGTGAACCCATCTTTTCTTGATGGGTTCACTGGACTTCTCTACAGAAGTCACAGTTGATTGTTGTGGAGGTAAACTGAAGACTACATCTGGACCTTTTTCACCAGATCCAAGTGCAGGAGTAAAAATGATTGGTATTTGATACCTACTCCCCTTTTTCTTATCAGTTTTAGTTCCAGATGGAACATTCTTTGTTTTAGTTTTGAAGGGGGTTTTAATATTTTGTTTTAAAACTGAAGGTGATGAACCTCCTTCCAGATTTTTAATCCGGCAGTACAACTCTGAACCTGTCGAGACAAAAGTTGGAGTTGACTTTCCAGTTTAAACAAAATATTGTTTTCATCAGGCAACTGAACCTTGGACCTTGGTTCAGCTGGAGTTTTAGTCTTTTGGGTCTTGGGCACCTTAGACTTTTGAGGTAAAGGCTTGTTACCAGTGGCCTTTTAACTGGAGCACTAGCCTGTTTGGCTCCAGGTTTAACCTCAATGGGGGTGGTCTCAATGGGTTCAGTTTCAACAGCTTCAGGTTGATCATAAGGAGTTTCAGCCCTGAGAGCTGGAGGCAATGCATGAAGATCTGGTATGAGAGCTGCCATCTCCAGATCTCCAGATTTCCATGCATTCTTCTGGGCATCGATAGTTCTAGAAAATGCATCATAGTTCTTACCAGATGCTTTTACCCATGACTTGATAATCTTTTGTTCTTTTTCAAGATCACAAAATAATTTTGATTATCAAGTTCCAAAGCCTCAATTTTTAAAACTGACTCCTTGAGAGCCAACTGGACACTTTGTAAATCATTCAGTTGTGGCTTAACATTGTTTAGTTCAATTAAGATAGTGTCAAGATATCTTTCACTATCTGCTCTAACAGTTTCCACAAAAGCCAAATCACCACTTAATGATTCAGCAAGGTCCAGTTTCAGTTCAGGGTCAACCTGATTGTCATAATCACATACCTTCTTCAAAATGATGTCCACCCATCTTCCAGTGATGACATCTTCTTTTGCCACATGCTGCTGTTGATCTTCCAAGGCCATGAAACACATGTCCCTTTCCTCTTCTTCATCAACTGATGAGTCATCAGAGTACTCCCATTTTCCCTCAGTTTGTGCCATTAAGCACTGATCCTTTTCTTTTTCCATGGACAGGAGGGCAATCTGGGCCTTAAGCTTTTTATATTAGCTTTGTAGCTATCATCAGGCCGATTGAAATTAGGGACAGGGGGGCCAGTTTGGTTGTTCATCTGACTAGATCTGCATTCCTTCATAAAATGACCTTTCTTACCGCATTTATAGCAGGTAAGATTGGTTTTATCCAGAGAGCTGGAAGCTGGAAGCATTGTTTGGGCCATTAAATCTTTTAGATTTATGCTTAAACCTGTTAAAGGTTTTAGCAATCATGGCTACCAGATCATCATCGTCAGTTTCATCACAACCATCACTGATTTCAGTAGTCAGGCCAGAGTTCAAGAAACTGTTTAACATCTCCTTCATTGAGTGTGCCTGGACACTCTCTGCAGACATTAAAGCAGCACAAGGTCGCTCAGTTACACTAGCAACCTTGGGACTCTGGGCATGGTTCATGGCATCTTTCTCAGCCACCAGTCTTGCAGCATTATTATCTTCAGTGAATCTGAAGGCTCCATAAAGCGATGCAAGAGTATGGCTGTGCAAGGTTTTACCTTGTCTTAAGACAAGAACCATGTTTTCCCATTTGGAAGGAAGAATATCACAAAACTTTTCAAGAAGAATATCCTTATCCTTCTCTACACCCAAGCCTCTCAGCTGATTAATGAGGCTAGAAAATCTGGTGTATGTACCAGTTAGACTTTCATTGGGTAGAGCAAATAAGGATTCATACTTCTTGTTCAAGGCAACTTTCCTGGTGACAATAGTGTCATCACCTCCTTCAAACTGAATAACTAATTCATCCCACATTGACTTTGCACTGGGAACAACACAAGGGGAGCAGGTATCAAATACCAATCGTTTTTACTCCTGCACCTGGATCTGGTGAAAAAGGTCCAGATGTAGTCTTCAGTTTACCTCCACAACAATCAACTGTGACTTCTGTAGAGAAGTCCAGTGAACCCATCTTTTCTTGATGGGTTCACTGGACTTCTCTACAGAAGTCACAGTTGATTGTTGTGGAGGTAAACTGAAGACTACATCTGGACCTTTTTCACCAGATCCAGGTGCAGGAGTAAAAACGATTGGTATTTGATACCTACTCCCCTTTTTCTTATCAGTTTTAGTTCCAGATGGAACATTCTTTGTTTTAGTTTTGAAGGGGGTTTTAATATTTTGTTTTAAAACTGAAGGTGATGAACCTCCTTCCAGATTTTTAATCCGGGCAGTACAACTCTGAACCTGTCGAGACAAAAGTTGGAGTTGACTTTCCAGTTTAAACAAAATATTGTTTTCATCAGGCAGCTGAACCTTGGACCTTGGTTCAGCTGGAGTTTTAGTCTTTTGGGTCTTGGGCACCTTAGACTTTTGAGGTAAAGACTTGTTACCAGTGGCCTTTTTAACTGGAGCACTAGCCTGTTTGGCTCCAGGTTTAACCTCAATGGGGTGGTCTCAATGGGTTCAGTTTCAACAGCTTCAGGTTGATCATAAGGAGTTTCATCCCTGAGAGCTGGAGGCAATGCATGAAGATCTGGTATGAGAGCTGCCATCTCCAGATCTCCAGATTTCCATGCATTCTTCTGGGCATCGATAGTTCTAGAAAATGCATCATAGTTCTTACCAGATGCTTTTACCCATGACTTGATAATCTTTTGTTCTTTTTCAAGATCAGAAAATAATTTTTGATTATCAAGTTTCAAAGCCTCAATTTTTAAAACTGACTCCTTGAGAGCCAACTGGACACTTTGTAAATCATTCAGTTGTGGCTTAACATTGTTTAGTTCAATTAAGATAGTGTCAAGATATCTTTCACTATCTGCTCTAACAGTTTCCACAAAAGCCAAATCACCACTTAATGATTCAGCAAGGTCCAGTTTCAGTTCAGGGTCAACCTGATTGTCATAATCACATACCTTCTTCAAAATGATGTCCACCCATCTTCCAGTGATGACATCTTCTTTTGCCACATGCTGCTGTTGATCTTCCAAGGCCATGAAACACATGTCCCTTTCCTCTTCTTCATCAGCTGATGAGTCATCAGAGTACTCCCATTTTCCCTAAGTTTGTGCCATTAAGCACTGATACTTTTCTTTTTCCATGGACAGGAGGGCAATCTGGGCCTTAAGCTTTTTATATTTAGCTTTGTAGCTATCATCAGGCCGATTGAAATTAGGGACAGGGGGGCCAGTTTGGTTGTTCATCTGACTAGATCTGCATTCCTTCATAAAATGACCTTTCTTACCGCATTTATAGCAGGTAAGATTGATTTTATCGAGAGAGCTGGAGTTGGAAGCATTGTTTGGGCCATTAAATCTTTTAGATTTATGCTTAAACCTGTTAAAGGTTTTAGCAATCATGGCTACCAGATCATCATCGTCAGTTTCATCACAACCATCACTGATTTCAGTAGTCAGGCCAGAGTTCAAGAAACTGTTTAACATCTCCTTCATTGAGTGTGCCTGGACACTCTCTGCAGACATTAAAGCAGCACAAGGTCGCTCAGTTACACTAGCAACCTTGGGACTCTGGGCATGGTTCATGTCATCTTGCTCAGCCACCAGTCTTGCAGCATTATTATCTTCAGTGAATCTGAAGGCTCCATAGAGCGATGCAAGAGTATGGCTGTGCAAGGTTTTACCTTGTCTTAAGACAAGAATCATGTTTTCCCATTTGGAAGGAAGAATATCATAAAACTTTTCAAGAAGAATATCCTTATCCTTCTCTACACCCAAGCCTCTCAGCTGATTAATGAGGCTAGAAAATCTGGTGTATGTACCAGTTAGACTTTCATTGGGTAGAGCAAAGAAGGATTCATACTTCATGTTCAAGGCAACTTTCCTGGTGAATAACTGAATAGTGTCATCACCTCCTTCAAACTGAATAACTAATTCATCCCACATTTACTTTGCACTGGGAACAACACAAGTGTTGGAATTAGATCTTCAGGAACAGCTCCAAGGATCATGTTCTTGAGTCTGGTGTCCAGATCTACAAGTCTACGATCCTCATCAGACCAATGGCCTTCGAGCTTTTCTCTAGAACCTCATCTTCCAGTTGGAACTAGAAGAGGACTTACCCCAAGAGACATGGGTATATATGGTCCATCCTTAAGGATTTTCAACATATACCTCTCTATCCCACCGAAATGCAAAAGCATTCTGGCCTTCCATGTACCAAAGGTCTCACTGTTTCCATCAAATTTTGGAACAGGAGTGTTAGAATAATGTACATGGACGTGATTTGGGGCAGTAGGAGGAGGAGGGTTAGAATTAGCATTTTGATGAGGTGGTGTATTAGTATTCAAAGGGTTTTCACCTTGACCAGAACCATCTCCACCTTCAGTAGTGTTCATCTTAGCAGATCTAGGCAAGTTTATTAGCCTTCTGCTCTGATACCACTTGTAAGTCCCAACACAATCGATGGTACTACCTGAAGACACCTCAATGTCGATGGTGGAGTTACTTTGCAATATAAGCACTGAACTGGAGACGACCAGTTACAGGAGTATATACCAAGTTCTAGATAGATTACTTATTTAAGTGACAATAAGTAAAGAACAATGCAATAATACAAAATACTTATAAAATAAATTGGTGAGACAATGTAATTTTCAAGTGTAATTTATTTATTAACTTTAAATAAATTACAAGGTTGTTGCGGAACCAAGATAATACAAGTATGTAAATATCCTAACAACCTATGAACTACAATTGATCTACACTTGGAATTTTCTCTAAACAATCGAAACACTTAAAGTTGTGAAATGTTCCTTTTTACGATTGAGAGAATATTGCACAAGTTCACCAAGAATATTGCAGGTTTGCAAAGTGTGAAGTGTTCAACTTTTGAAGAGTTTTATCACTTATTATTCTTGTTGTGCAATGACTTGTATTTATAGGCAAAGTTAACATTGGGATGTTAACTTTTGCCGTACAAATGTGGTTGAGAACATTTAAGGAATAACATTTAATTCCTTAAAATGCAGTGTAAAGTTGCAGTATAAAGCAACTTTATTCAACCAGCTTTATGTACCTTTTTGTACTTAAATAATAAGATAAATCTTATTATCCGGGTAAAAGCACATAAAGCACAAAAGTCAATTCCTCGTAATCAGTGTAAAACTTTGTAAGAGCTTTCCACTGACGGTCTCCAGTTTGTAACTGACTAGAATGTCAACTGGGCTTCGCTGCCATTGTCATTCTCTATCTTCCACTTGTTGTCTTCGACTTCAATTGGAAGGATTCTTCAACTGGTCAGTTCTCAACTGGAGGAAGTCTTCAGTTGCGTTAACTGTACGATGCAACTGGACTTCAATATATTTCTGGACAAATCTTCTGGGTCTCCAGTTTCACTGGGTCTCCAGGTGCAACTGGAGACTGACCAGTTTACCAGTAAACTGGTCCTAACACCACCCCCTGAATTTTCGCATGACAAAGTACAAATTTTAATGCACCCAAATAACTTATACTGACAGCCCTAAGGGCTTTCATTAACAAAACCCTTATTATATATATAAAAAAAACAGGTCAACTCGAATTGTATTTTATTTGTAAAAGGTCAAAACTATTTTTCAGTTTTGTTAGGACTGTAAGCCCATGTAATGTTTAAATAATGAAGTGGGTCACTAAGTTAGTTTTATTCAAATGCACTCCTCTAAAGCATTATAGATTTCAAAACATGTGCTCATCATTTAAATAGCATAGTTTTTGTAATTGCATAAATACGTTAACAGCAAAAAATTTAAAATATTGACAAAAGATTTTGGTGGCTAAACAATGCCCATTTGACCCTTGTACCCGTTACTGGAACAGTGGAACTGCCACTTCCATTATCTACCTATATCTATACTACTTTATAAAAATTATCACACCCCCTATTTTTAGAAATAGTTACACAATAGTTACATACGAAATTACTAAATTACCCTTAATAAACACCAACTATGGAAAGAGTTTTTATAAAATACCAAATTTGTCCTTAATGAATTAATTTACACTCTAAACCTTTATTTTAATAATTAACACTTTAAGCCTTTATCTTCTAAAAATTTTCACTATCACAATTACATCAACCTACACCACTTGACACCGCCACCACCACCAATAGTACCATCACCGACACCACTAGACCGTCTTCCCCACCACCACCGCCGCATTGTGCGGGTACCATGCTCGTACTCCTTTATAAAATTATCACACCCCCCATTTTAGAAATAGTTACACAATAGTTACATACGAAATTACTAAATTACCCTTAATAAACACCCACTATGGAAAGAGTTTTTATAAAATACCAAATTTGTCCTTAATGAATTAATTTACACTCTAAACCTTTATTTTAATAATTAACACTTTAAGCCTTTATCTTCTAAAAATTTTCACTATCACAATTACATCAACCTACACCACTTGACACCGCCACCACCACCAATAGTACCATCACCGACACCACTAGACCGTCTTCCCCACCACCACCGCCGCATTGTGCGGGTACCATGCTCGTACTCCTTTATAAAGATTATCACACCCCCCATTTTAGAAATAGTTACACAATAGTTACATACGAAATTACTAAATTACCTTTAATAAACACCCACTGTGGAAAGAGTTTTTATAAAATACCAAATATAACCTTAATGAATTAATTTATACTCAAAACCTTTATTTTAATAATTAACACTTTAAGCCTCTTATCTTCTAAAAATTTTCACTATCACAATTACATCAACCTACACCACTTGACACCGCCACCACCACCAATAGTACCATCACCGACACCACTAGACCGTCTTCCCCACCACCGCCGCCGCATTGCGCGTGTACCATGCTCGTATATGTGTAATGAATGTATGTGTGTATGAATGTATGTGTGTATCCTATATGTCTATCCTTATATCGCATTACATTAAGTTACCTTTCTTAGCTAGCCATTTCTTGATATTATGGCAATCTTTCTGACCGTGCCCTTTGACACACCATAATTTACAGTTACGATTGCTCGTCAAGAACTTAGAGCTAGAGGCAATTGCACCATGATAAGCCTTTTGAACTTTATTTGCAGTCTTATTACTGTTATTATCCTTCCTCTTATTGGAATTAGCAGTGATAGTTAGGTGAACAACTTCATGGTTGGCCCAACTTGAGGCGACCCTTTTCTTGCACACACATTGGAATTAGTTCACTCACCGACGGTTTGTCCTTCATAGAGTTATAGTTAATTTTGAAGGTGTCGAAACGAGTAAGCAATGAGGTCATTATAAAGTGCACAAGAAAACTGTCAGAGACTTCCATTTTTAGGACTCTTAAGCTTATGAGTCATGTCAGTCATATTCATTATGTGTTCACGAATGCTATTTCCTTTTAGACGTTTACTAGAAGTGATAGCTTATCGGATACTGAGATTAATAGAGTTCTTGACCATCGTTATTGACAAGCGATTCGCCCTAACCCACTTTTAAAATTCGCTTTCTGAGCTGCGGAAGAGTTTGTAGTAATGGCAGTGGGTTCATTATGGCGAATGACATAGTCAAGGTCTAGCATCTCCAGAGTTAGAGGTAATTAATCTTTTCATGAAGCAAAGTTTTCACCGGCAAGTAGCTCAATGCCTAAGTTAGGTAGTAGAATAGAGATAGGGATGATATAAATTTATGATACAAGCAATAGAAGATTATTATAGTATTGCCTAAAATAAGTAGGCCTAATAGTAATGTTTTTATAGTGACATGATTAGCTATCTAAAGCAGACTAAGTAATGTCTCTTAAAGTAATGGAACTAAAGTAATACCTAAAATAAGTAGGCCTAATAGTAATGTTCCTTATAATAATGAGACTATGACCATTATAATAGTAATGAAACTAGTGATAGGTAAGCATATTGTAAACACCAAAACAATATGCTAAAATAAGGCTCTACTTAGATGTTACATCACCTTTGGGCAGAAGTAACTAATATCTAAGTGTATATGAGCATTAGGGTCATGCAACACAACTCTTATCTTTTGACCTTTGGTCACAAAATTAAGAATCATGTATATTATGCATGCAAACAGTCCTTTCAGCACACAAAGCATATTGAATCACCTTTGGGCAGAATCAATATATTTAGTGTTCATTATGCAAAAGGAAAGAACGCAACATGAGAATCATATTTGACCTTTGGGCACAGAAAGTGAGACCATGTACATTAGTGCGAAGCCCCTAAGGTACGGGGATCCGGGGCAACACCCCTGGTGAATGTCTCATAAAAATTATTTTCGAAATTTGAGAGACAAATTTTGCCATTTTAAAAAAAAAATAAAATTGTACTCGACAATTAAGGATAATTCAACAAGTAATGGTCGACTTTGATAAGTTAAAGTCGAACTAGACAAGATTAGGTCTAACTTTGACTTTGAAACATTAAGGTTCAACTCGGTAAGATGTTGGGTCGAATTCGACATTAGTTTAGGTCGAACCCAACTTATAAATTGTTAGGTTGAACTTGACTTATAGATAGGTCGACCTCTAATATATTTAGGTCGAACTCAACCTTTAGATAAGAAGTATGGTTGAAATCGACATGTAATAAAGAAAATGCCATTGTTTATATGACATTATATGTAATATTCACATAAGTGGTCGAATTCAATAGAAACTAAATCAAAATCGACTTAAAATAAGGTCGAATTCAATAAAGACAAAATCAAAATTGACTTAAAATAAGGTCGAATTCAATAAAAACTAAATCAAAATCGACTTAAAATAAGGTCGAATTTAATAATGAAATAAGGTCGAATTCAATAAAGACTAAATCAAAATCGACTTAAAATAAGGTCGAATTCAATAAAGACTAAATCAAAATAGACTTAAAATAAGGTCGAATTCAATAAAGACTAAATCAAAATCGACTTAAAATAAGGTCGAATTTAATAAAGACTAAATCAAAAACGACTTAAAATAAGATCGAATTCAATAAAGACTAAATCAAAATCGACGATTAAGGTCGAATTCAATAATGAAATAAGATCGAATTCAATAAAGTCTAAATCAAAATCAACTTAAAATAAGGTTGAATTCAATAAAGACTAAATCAAAATCTTAAAATGAGGTCGAATTCAATAATGAAATAAAGTCAGAATTCAATAATACTAAATCAAAATCGACAATTAAGATCGAATTCAATAAAGACTAAATCAAAATCGACAATTAAGGTCGAATTCAATAAATACTAAATCAAAATCGATAATTAATGTCGAATTTAATAAATAATAAATCAAATTCAACTATTAAAATGTCAAACTCAACATTAGTGATGATGGTTGGACTCAACCTTTAATGATGATGGTCGAACTCGACCTAAGAGTAATGGTCGAACTCAACCTTTAATGATGATGGTCGAACTCGACCTAAGAGTAATGGTTGGACTCAACCTTTAATGATGATGGTCGAACTCGACCTAAGAGTAATGGTCGAACTCAACCTACATTTCATGTGCCGCTGAATAACAATATATGAACTTATAATAATAAGTTGTGTCCTTTTTTTTTAAGTTCCAGATTTAGGGAACCAATTGAATAAAGATATTCATTACCAGTACAAAATTATTTTGGTTCTTTTGTTTCTACTCCAATTCATGTGCAAGAAAAGGGTTGCCTCAAGTTGGGCCAACCATGAAGTTGTTCACCTAACTAGCACTGCTAATTCCAATAAGAGGAAGAATAATAACAATAATAAGACTGCAAATAAAGTTCAAAAGGCTTATCATGGTGCAATCGCCTCTAGCTCTAAGTTCTTGACGAGCAATCCTAACTGTAAATTATGGTGTGTCAAAGGGCACGGTCAGAAAGATTGCCATAATATCAAGAAATGGCTAGCTAAGAAAGGTAACTTAATGTAATATTTGATTCCTTTACTATTGATGTTCTAATTAATATATGGTGGGATGACTCTCGGTCATAATTTCTCACAGTCTTTGTCGTCTCCTAATATTGATGACATAAATTAAAACAAAGACACAATCACCTAAACAATTAGAGAATTTCTCCATGTTGTGGCATAATGTCTTGGTCACATCTCACGAGTTCGCATGATACGACTCGTAAAGGATGAAATCTTACATTCTCTTAACTTTCGTGATTTTGAAACATGTATTTAGTGCCTCAAAGGCAAAATGGGTAAAGGGAATAAGAAAGGAGCCACTAAAAGTTCCAGCTTGTTGGAAATAATTCACACTAATATTAGTGGTCCTTATCCCGTATCCATCACATGACGTACATCATTTATTATATTCATTGACGATTATTCGTGTTATATGCACCTTATCTGATGTGAATCCTTGCAAACTTTTACTGATCTTAAAATTTTGGTTTAAAACCAACTTGATCGTAAAATAAAAGTTGATAGATCAGATAGAGAAGGTAAGTATTATGGAAGACATACTGATATTGGTCAAGCTCCTGGTCCTTTACATAACTTTTGCAAGGAACATGACATAAATTAAAACAAAGACACAATCACCTAAACAATTAGAGAATTTCTCCATGTTGTGGCATAATGTCTTGGTCACATCTCACGAGTTCGCATGATACGACTCGTAAAGGATGAAATCTTACATTCTCTTAACTTTCGTGATTTTGAAACATGTATTTAGTGCCTCAAAGGCAAAATGGGTAAAGGGAATAAGAAAGGAGCCACTAAAAGTTCCAGCTTGTTGGAAATAATTCACACTAATATTAGTGGTCCTTATCCCGTATCCATCACATGACGTACATCATTTATTATATTCATTGACGATTATTCGTGTTATATGCACCTTATCTGATGTGAATCCTTGCAAACTTTTACTGATCTTAAAATTTTGGTTTAAAACCAACTTGATCGTAAAATAAAAGTTGATAGATCAGATAGAGAAGGTAAGTATTATGGAAGACATACTGATATTGGTCAAGCTCCTGGTCCTTTACATAACTTTTGCAAGGAACATGACATAAATTATCCAATACACCATGTCTGGTTCTCTTCAACAAAATTGTGTTGCTAAAAGAAGAAATAGAACCTTAATGGACATGGTGAAAAGTATGCTTGCTAACAGTAACTTACCTACTCTCCTATTGAGGCCTTAAAAGCAGCCGCTCATATACTTAATAAAGTTCCATCAAATTCTGTCCATAAAACTCTTCATGAGATTTGGACAGGTAGGAAACTGAATCTAAAACTTATGAACGTATAGGGTTGTCTTGCCAAAGCAAATGTCTATAACCCTAACTTAAAGAAACTTCATCCTAAAACTCTTACATGTTTCTTTATCGGTTATCCTGATAACTTCTCATAAAAGATTATCGTTTTTACTGTCCTTCTCATACTACTAGCATTATTGACACGCAGCATGCCACGTTTCTCGAGAACTAAGAGATCAGTGGGAACACGAAAAATCATAACTTAAGATTTTCAAGAAGTACAAGAAGCGGGGGGAACCACTCGTCGGTTATTATTACTCCTCTGATAATTCCTCTTGTACCCAACGCTGCTCCTAATATCACTGATCCACCTTATCCTAATCAAAATCCTCCTAATCAGGATACTACTAATGCTAAAGCTAAACCTAAAAAACAACTCAGGAGATCATCTAGGTTATGCAGGGCCACAAACTTTGATGATTTCATATCTTATTACACTGAAGTTGAGGACATTGGAAAGCTTACTGATCCTACCTCTTATTGAGAAGCCATTAATAGAAATCGGGCCACTTAGTGGAATGAGGCCATGATTTAAGAGCTTAATTCCATGTAGTATAATGGCGTTTGGGACTTGGTTGAATTTCCTGAAGAATCCAAACCTATAGGTTGTACATAGATCTTCAAAACCATTTTAGACTCGAATGGAAACGCCAAACGCTATAAGGCCAAACTGGTTGCGAAGGGCTTTACTCAAAAGGAAGGAATCGATTATTAATAGACCTTTTCTCATGTCTCTCATAAAGATTCCTTAAGGATCGTCATGGCATTTGTAGCTCATTATGATTTAGAGTTACATCAGATCGATGTCAAGACACTTTCCTGAATGAAAACTTGCAATAAGACGTATACATGCGGCAACCTAAAGGATTCATTCCAGAAGGTAAATAGCACATGGTCTGCAAGTTGAATTAGTCCATATATGGGTTGAAGCAAGCATCACCAAAATGGTACCTTAAATTTGATGAAGTCATAAAAAGACAAGACTTCCTAAAGAATCAAGTGGATCAATGCACTTATCTCAAGATCAGTGGGAGTAACTTTACAATCCTTGTTTTGTACGTGGATAATATCTCAAGAAATGTTGCATTAGTCAAAGCGTATACTTTCGCATAATTTCAACATGAAAGATCTCGGTGATGCCTCTTGTTTGGGGTCAGATTTTTAATACTATGATCCTGGTTCAAGATATTACTAACGTATATTTTTGTTGTACACGATAATGCTTATATATTTTGCAGGATCCTGAATTAAGGATCATCGTCCAGGATATTCAAGAACAAGCTAACGGTCGAAAATAAATATCAACAAATATCCAACTTCTCGAAGAAGAAAAGAAACGCGTATTTCCTTGGATATCGGAACAAACTTGAAGAATAAACGTGTCAAAGAGGACTCAACGTTCACTTTTTAGCTTCAGAACGTTGAATAGTATCACATGGAAGATCCCAGATATTTCGGCTAGTTAGTTAGGGATTTCTATTATAAATAAGAGGTGATTGATCGAGAATAGGATAGCTGCTCTCACACTTGTATTCACACACACTTACTCACTGCATTCTTATTTCTTTTACGTTCATTAGCTCGATCAAATCACTCTCACCCTCATTGTATTGTAATCCACAAATAATAATAAAACAACACAGGAAGGGTTGATTGAATCCTCCTGGGGTTTTTTACCTAAGATTTCTTAATTGAATCAAGGGTTTTTCCCCGTCAACAAAATTCTGGTGTCGTTGTTATTTTCATTTATCTTTAAGATCCCAGCTTTACATTTCATTACTTTAGTTTTATCTTCAACAGTTTTCTTAGATTCTCATAAATCCTTTCTAAAATTATCTTAGGTAATTTTTGATCGAAACAATTTGGCGCCCACCGTGGGGCAAAAAGGTGTTTTTGCAGTTTATTCACACTCCCAGATTTTTAGTTTCGAAAACTTTCTCAAACCAATCTGCAAAAAATGTCGACAACTCAAAATGCTTCCTCTGCCGCTTCTGGATCTGTAACTCTGAAGAATCTGATTAATAAGCCTCCAAAAAATAATAATAAAAATACTGGAAAGGCTATTGAAGATACCTCATCAGGATATGATCCAAATCGCCCGATGCCTCTAACGCCACGACCATATCCAGAATCACCCCTGGATTCGCAGGTAAGAACCACCCATCATGAATCTAGCGCTGACACATATATTTTTTCTATGTTTAGGGTTCTTCAGGAACAAATGAAGAAAGCACAGGCAGAGAATATCTCTAGATTCGATAGCTTGGAGTCAAGGATGATGGGAAGCAAGAACCAAGAAACTAGGACTCAAGAAATCAGGGTCCAAGATCTTGAGAGACCAGAAAACTCTCCTCTGAACAACAGGAGTATCAATTTTGGAGGAACAGGAGTTCCAGAGACTTAGTCAATGGGTCACATGTTCTCTACTCCTCCCCAGAAATCTGGATCTGGTTCCTTATTTCACGCAGGAAATAACTCAAAAAATAACGAACAAACCCCTCCATCATCTTTTGGGGTTCCAGGTTTTACTCCCCCCTCCTTTAATTACGAAAATAATGCTAACCAAATGCAGGATAATATGGCGAATGCGTACGTGGCGAGAGAGTTGCAGAAAATCAAGGAACTAATTTTGACAGTTCCGGGATTTTGTCAACCAATTCCAGAAGCAGATCCATCTTCGTACAGAATTTCCAGATTTGCACCAGCCATAGCTAATGTGGAAATTCCAAAGAAGTTTTCAGCGCCTCATATGAAAACATATGATGGAACAACAGATCCTCAGGAACATGTGGCTCAATACTTGGAGAAAATGGAGACAGTCCCGATCCCAACAGATTTAAGAGAAGCATGTTTATGCAAAGGTTTTGGGGCCACATTATCAGGAGCAGCCCTGAAGTGGTTACTTAATTTACCCACTGGATCTATATTTTCTTTTGCACAACTTATTAATCAATTTAATTTACAGTTTTCATGTAGTAGGGTTTTTGAGAAAATAACGGGTGATCTTTATCAAGTCACCCAAGGAATTAACGAATCTTTAAAAGAATATCTTAACAGGTTTACAAAAGAATTGTTGGAAATTACAAAATTAGATATGACCACTGCAGTTCAGGCCTTGAAGATGGAGTTAAGCAAGGATTCTCTGTTCTATCAGGATCTTGTTATGACACCTTGCAGATCTTTGGATGAAGCTAGAAATCGTGCCTTGGGATTTATCAGACTCGAGGAAGACGAATTGATGAGGAAGAGGATGGAAGCTCCCTCAACGTATGAACGTCCAAATCGAAGGGCAGAAACTCCAGTATTCCGACCCAGCAAAAACAAACCCTACACGAGAGCTGTACAGCAGAGGGCAGTAGCAGCAGAAAGACAGGGAGAACCTCAATATCCTGAATTATCAAAATATTATTTCTCTGTTGACACTGCAGGAATAGTAGCAGTCATGAAGAATCTTGGGTACAAAGCCAGATGGCCTCCCAGGAATTCAAAGCCAGATGCTAGTAAAGATAAATCAAGATGGTGTGCTTATCATGAAGATTTTGGGCATACCACAGAAGAATGTTATGCCTTCAGACGAGAGATCGGGATACTCCTTAGTAAAGGATATCTGACAGAAATCTTTGAAAAGAAGAAAGCTCAGGATATTGATGTTAAGGATTTGGGCAAGCAGCAACAGCCACCAAGGCCCAAATCACCTCCAGCTAATGCTCGAATCATTAATTATATTGCAGGAGGATCAGAAGGTGTGTGGCACATCTTTTTCAGCAGCAAAGAGAAATGCAAAGGAAGCAAAATCTGAAAGAGGAGATAAGCCAATCCAGAGATCCAGTGTGCTGCGCATGGATAAAGTAACATTTGAAGAAGATGATATGGACAACGTTCAGGATCCTCACCATGATGGTTTGCTTGTTACCTTATATGTTGCTAACCATTTTGTACGCGGGATCTTAATTGATAGTGGCAGTTCAGTCAATATCATAAGATTAGAAACGTTGAAAAGGATGGGGATCTCTGAAGAAGAAATTGGCGGAAAATCTACCGTTCTCGTTGGTTTCAGTGGTGAAACAAAAAACACCTATGGCCAAATCAAATTGCCAGTTTACGTCGAAGGGGTAAATTCGATGCAAAAGTTTTGTGTAATTGATTCTTTACCTGGTTGCAATATTATTTTAGGTAGGCCATGGATACATGAGATGAAAGCTGTCCCTTCAACATACCATCAATATGTGAAGATCCCAACTCCTTGGGGGGTGGTGAAGATAAAAGGAGATCAGCAGGATGCTAAAGAATGCTATATGGCATCAATGAAGTCTACAACCAAGCCTACTGAAGCATAGCAATTAAAGAAGAACATCTTTGATGTCGAAGAATTTAAAGATCAAGACGTAAAAGAAGTATCACTATCGAATAAAGATCCTGACATCAAGGTGTTCATTGGAAAAAAGATACCGGAGGATCTTGAAAAAGATCTTATTGGATTTCTAAGCAGAAGAAAATCTACATTTGCTTGGAAACAATAAGACATGACAGGTATCTCTAAAGATATTATTACTCATAAATTAGGAATTGATAAGAGTTTCAGGCCTATTCAACAAAAGAGAAGAAAATTTGCCCCGGAGAGAAACACGATTATTCAAGAGGATGTTGAAAGACTCTTGAAAGCCAAGATGATCCGAGAAGTGAAATTTCCAGAATGGCTGGCGAATGTTGTAGTCGTGCATAAGAAGAATGGGAAATGGAGGGTCTGTGTAGATTTTACAGATCTCAATAAAGCTTGTCCTAAGGATCCTTTCCCGCTGCCACACATAGATGCAATGGTAGATGCTACAGCTGGACATGAAATGCTGACGTTTATGGATGCATCTTCAGGATTTCAACAAATCGAAATGGAACCTGAAGATCAAGAAGCAACAACATTCATGACTCCCACAGGTATATATTGTTATACTGCTATGCCATTTGGATTGAAAAATGCAGGTGCGACGTACCAGAGATTGGTCAACATGATGTTTAAAAACCAACTGTGGGATACAATGGAAGTCTACATTAATGATATGGTGGTAAAATCAAAAAAGGCGGAGGATCATCTCAAAGATCTTGAAGTTGCTTTCAACATACTGGATCGCTACAACATGAAGCTGAACCCAGCGAAATGCAATTTTGGAGTAGGTGCAGGGAAATTCCTAGGTTACTTAGTAACTAAAAGAGGAATAGAGGCTAGTACTAAACAGATAAAGGCGATAATGGAGTTGAAATCCCCTTCAAATGTCAAAGATATTCAAAGGCTGACCGACAGATTAGCAGCTCTGAACAGATTCATATCAAGATCCTCAGACAGATGCAAGGAATTCTATGATATGTTAAAGAAAAATAGGAAGTTTGAATGGGGCGAAAAACAGGAAGAAGCGTTCAAAGCATTTGTAACACCCCAAAATCCGTAATATTTTGATATTATTAAAAAGTCATATAAATTAAATGGAAGACCTAGTATTATTAAAAGAATTATGATTGAATGTCCGAGACTCAAAGAGTTAAATTGCGATAACGAAAAAAAAAGACTTAAATTGAAAGGATAAAAGAAATGAGGGACTTAAAGTATAAAATGGAAATTAAATCAATGTATAAAATAATATATATGTGATCAAGATGATCATTTTACCCAAAAGAAACCGAAGTCAGCCGAAACAAAAACTTAAAGCGAAAGTAGAGTCGGCCACGAAGTGAACGTGAAGAAGAAGAAGAGGGAAAGCGGGTTTCGGGCCAAATTAAATATGTCAAATCATTCATAATCAATTATAAGCTTTGATTATCATCTTTTTAAGGTATTATTTCTTAGTTTTCTAGTTTGATTAATAGTTGTATAAAAATACCCTAGGTCAAGAAAAGGTGACTGTTTGGGTCCATATTAATTTCTTAGTATCCGGGCTCAACTATGAAGCATATATTAAAACTTGGTAAGATTTGGAGATAGTTTTTGTGTCATGTTATGTGACATAAAAAGTTTAAGAAAAAGCTATGATTTTGTAAGGTAATGATGAAATAATGATAAGGAAGTTAAAATAATTGGCTTGGGAAGTATTGGGCAAAGAAAAAAATTTAGAAAAGACGATATGTCTCAATATTGATGATTTATATGAATTTGGTTAATAGGTAACCAAGGATTTTGAGGAATACAAGTGTATGATGTAGCATGACCACAGGTGAGTATATAGGACTTAAACTAGCAGATGATTATATGAAATCGGATTACATTTGAGTAAGGGTTTCATATGAGTATATGGTTGAATATTGCCGTTGTTTAATTGATATATAAGTTTTAGTTGCTGTGATATATTAATGAGAATTGAGCAGTGGGTGCAGTCAAGAGTGATATAATAAATATTTATAAGCAGTTATGTGTAGTTATATGAAGATTGCCTTATATGTCAGTTTATATGTTAGTTATGATAATAACTAAGACGTAGCAGTGAAATTTGTAATTATTGATAAGAATATGCCGATTATTATGATGACTAAAGTAATAGTAATGGAAGTGCCATTATTGAAGGCTTTATGATGGTTATGTAGTTAAGTATAGTGGTTAGTGATTTTATGCATTAATTGGTGTTTAGGCGTTTAGGGGAACAATCGCCGTTATTATTGGTTGTAGTTAATAATTATGGTGTTGGTGGTATTTCAATTGTTGAGGTTGCATACTTAGATATGCTACGACATTGAATAAGTTAGTATATTAGTTAAAATGTTAATTAAGCCGGGAATGTATTAGAGAAGATGGTCATTAGGTTAACAATGTGTTAATCGGACATTTTATCGTGCGAATGTTTATTTGATGTAATTATGTGTGTCGTGATCATTTTGAGTCGTGTGATGTGTTAGATGTTTTGTTGTGCAAGTGTGTCTGTTATGCAACCACACGTGCTTTAATTGTTATGTGATCACAGAAATGTGTTAGTCATGTTGTTATGTGTTACCTAGATCTTTTGTGGTGTAGTTGTGTATGTTATGTAATCACACATGCTTTAATTGTTAGGTGATCATTATGTGATTTTGTGATGTAAATTCGGATACATAAGGCTAATGTGCAGATTTTGTGGATGTATGTGGATTGACGATGTAGAAGCGGTTAATCCTTCTATGCATATAGCTGTATTATTTACTTTCTTATACTTTGATACAGAGACCCTCTTATATTTAGCAGGCAGAGTTGATTATATGGAGGTTGGCTATATACGTGTAGTCTGGTCCATATAATTGAACAACTGGCAGAATGTATTTGCAGACAATCATGCAGTTTATCTCACGCAGTACGATATACACGCAGTTTATATAATGCAGAAGGTTAATATATATACACGCAGTTTATATAATGCAGAAGGTTAATATGTTTACTTTCTATATATTCACTAAGCGATGTGCTTATTCCTTTAATTATAATGTTGTAGGTGCTTATGGATTTAGCGTTTAATTATGAGCAATTGGATAGGACGAACATGGGTAAAATTCAGGCGTGGATGAGCACTTGCCGAAGGTTTATGCAAGTGTTATCTTTAAATTACAGCCGAGTACATTATGCTTGTTACGTTACTAGCCCATATTTTGTAGCTAAATATGTTATTTCCTTTAAGTTGGTAATGGGGTCGTTAAGCTGAGTCATGTCAACTAAATTGGTTGTTTATAAACAGGTTGTTTTGATTGAAAACTAACAGGTATTGATTGTCGACATTACGATGAGGTCATGCCGAAATTTATAATTTTTCCACTTTGTCGGTTTGAAATAAATTGGTATTCGGCGATGTCGAATAGATATGTATTTACTGAATACATATTTATCTATAAAAAGTTAAATGAGGTTTTCTTTATATAAAAAAAAACGGGCGTAACAAGTGGTATCAGAGCTGTGGTTTAAGAGATTTAGATGATCCACGATAGGATTGTCTGAACTTAAACCAATAGAATATGCATGTTTAGCCGTACTGATATATGTTATTAACTTAGTTTTTGTTTCGAACTGCTATGATGCCCCCTAGATGTTTATTAACTGATGATTAATTGCAGTTATATGATGTGTAGTGGTTTAAGAAATTTGAGTAACCCAGTATGGGTTGTCTAAACTTAAGCTGTTATGATATGCATAGTTAGTTGAATTAAATGCTTGTAGCATGAAATTAGTATGAGGGAATCAAGTTTTGTAGGTTTGATGATGATTGGATGTCGTTATATTAGCAAGTTGTTAAGTCCCCAAAAGTAGATTTGATATATGTGATGTAAAATGAATAGCCAAATTGCCTATATATTAGTAGATAAGGTCATTATGTTATGAGAATTCTTATGAATAAATAGCTGAATTTCTTGTAAGAATTTATTAAAAAGCAGAAAAGCAGTTGACCAGGAATGGGTAATATGTGATGTGATTAAGGATCATCATTTCTAAGAAATGTACGACAATGTCGATGACTGACTATATAGATGTGTCGACAGTTTAAGTGGTTGTTGAACACAAATCGCTTCTAGCTGTAGTATTTAGTTAATATTCAGCCGTGATATGCTGTCTAAGTTAGTTGAGATTGTTGTGTAGATTGTTGTTAATTAGTACATTTTGCCATATATATGCTGAACTAGGAGAATAAATATTTGGCTGATATGTGATAACATATTTTATAACTATAGATTAACATGTTGTGTGTTTACGTGGAACTGTTTGCTGATATGAGTTACATTAAGCGACAAATGTTAACTCCTCCTGGTCTTTCAAATAAATAATAGTGGGATAGAAAACGATTGGTTGTGGTATATAACGTAGAATAAATAGGCAGCTTGTATGAGTTGTAGATAAAAGAGTCTCGCGTAAGCAGATGAAGTGATAATTGATAGAAAAATGACAGAAAAGCTGAATATTGACAGGGAATGTTCGTACTACAAATTACGATGAATTAGAGTTGTTTCTTAATAATTATAATACGACGATAGCGAATGGTAGTCAATATAATAACGGTAAGATTGAAAAGTGATTGGGAATAGATGTATCATCGTCATCAGTCAAGTATGTATGACTGACAGCCATTAGCAGAACTCGTTATAACGAGTAAATGTATGAATACTTAAATTTTGAATAGTGTTTGTTAGATATGCCGAAATAGAAGAACTCTATGAGTATGAAATGATAGTAATTGATAAAAAAAAAAAAATAATAATAAAGAAATGATGTTTGCAGAATATGTTTGTACCATAGGTACAATGAATTGGCGATGTTGCTTATTGAATAGATTATGTCAGTAATGACTAGTAGACTAGCTCATTGCAGAAAAATTGGAATAATACTAATAATGGACGTATACTCATTATATGGGTATGTAAGATTTGCAGTCGTTAGCAGGACTCGTATTAGATTCATTACATAATGATTATCATAATAATGATTAAATAGTGATATTACCTAATGCAGTGAATGGTAGAATTATGTGTACATAATTATATGAAATAAATTGTTGTAATATGCTATATTTGAAAATTTGATATATCTTAATTTGAAGATACGAGGTGATGATGATGATGATTACATGGTATGTATAAAATACTATAACTTCGCCTGATCAACGGGGTTATGATGTATTACGCTACCTGGAATCATTAGAGTCACCAAGTATTGCATTTGTATTGCATGTACTGATTTGTGAACACATGAGAAAGTAGGCGTGGCTATTAAAATTCTAATTATTGTTGTTACTACTAAGTGCTCGCTAGAGCAAGCCAAAGGATTAAATTACATAATCTTTAAATGCCTAAACATATTACCCTAAATATAGTGTGTTAATATATTGGTTAATCACTTGCATGCTGATAAGCAAATATCCGATAACGATATGACACAAATTGAGATGAGCAGTACCGTGACATGCAGAAAAGCCAGGGAAACATGGTCGATATTATGACAGGTACGTCATAATCAATTAAGACATGCTTTATGTTTGTTGAAAATCAAACATTAGAAGGATACTTTTTTCAAGAAGTTGAAGTCTAGTGTCCTAAGCAGTAGTAGTTTTAAGGCAGGCAATAATACAATTAAATAGTCAATAATGTAGGCGGATGAGTACTAATGTAAAGCAATGTTTTGTTAAAAAAAAAAAAACATTGATGTGATAAAGAGATTATGGGTGTATCCGTTAAGTGGAGGAGAAACCATCTTTCGTAAGTAAAAGATAGATTAATTACTAGTATGCTAAAGTATAATGGAGATGATGATATGCTATTATATAAGTGATGTTCGCCAATTATTGTGAATATAAGAGAAGCTGAATAATGCCATATGAATCCCTTAATTTTGATATATGCTAGATGAGAAGGGCCGGTGATCTAATGTTGTTCCATTATTTTAAATATTATATAAGGTGCAAGTTTTTGAAATTGATGCTAATTAAGCTAAAATGTCATAGATGGTGAATATTTTTTTTTTTTTTTGTTGATTTTATTAGGGAGTCACTTTATTTCTAATGTGAAGCTGGTGTTGTTAAAAAGAAATAACGTAATTTATCATGCTAAAAGTAACAGTTTACTATGGCATGGAGTTAAAGATAATACGAATAGCACTAGAGTCGCAACTTTTTGAGATTTTTATGGCATTAAGTGCCTTAAGTTTGAAGATTTTTTTGTGTAAATATGAGAATAGCATGTTAAACGACAGTTTAGTGATTTCATTAATGACTTATAAATTTTTTTACTGTAGATGATCATTATAGCAGGATTAATGTTGAGTTTTAGCTAAAGCTAAAATAAATAAGGCTGAATTAAAGGTTTGAAAGCAGTATTAATACACGCCTTCGCATAAGCTGAAAATAAGGCAAGTGTGGATTTGATAGGCAATGAAATAGATAATTGTTATGAAGCTAAGTATAAGTGCACTTCACGTAAGATATATTCGTGAACAATTCGTGAGGTCACGTCTAAGTGGGGGAGAGTTGTAACACCCAAAATCCGTAATATTTTGATATTATTAAAAAGTCATATAAATTAAATGGAAGACCTAGTATTATTAAAAGAATTATGATTGAATGTCCGAGACTCAAAGAGTTAAATTGCGATAACGAAAAAAAAAGACTTAAATTGAAAGGATAAAAGAAATGAGGGACTTAAAGTATAAAATGGAAATTAAATCAATGTATAAAATAATATATATGTGATCAAGATGATCATTTTACCCAAAAGAAACCGAAGTCAGCCGAAACAAAAACTTAAAGCGAAAGTAGAGTCGGCTACGAAGTGAACGTGAAGAAGAAGAAGAGGGAAGCGGGTTTCGGGTCAAATTAAATATGTCAAATCATTCATAATCAATTATAGGCTTTGATTATCATCTTTTTAAGGTATTACTTTTTAGTTTTCTAGTTTGATTAATAGTTGTATAAAAATACCCTAGGTCAAGAAAAGGTGACTGTTTGGGTCCATATTAATTTTTAGTATCCGGGCTCAACTATGAAGCATATATTAAAACTTGGTAAGATTTGGAGATAGTTTTTGTGTCATCCTAAGTGTCGTCTTATTATTTTGTTTTCCCGCTATTGATCACAAAAGCTATTTCCAGTTCCCGCTATTGACAAAAACCCCCAAAATAAAAAAAACCTAAGTATAATATATATCGTCTCTCTTAAAATATTATCACAATCTCTTAAAATATTATCACAATTATATATATATATATTATATATATATATATAATATATATATATATTATATATATATATATATTATATATATATATATAATATATATATATATATAATATATATATATATTATATATATATATTATATATATATATAATATATATATATATTATATATATATATAATATATATATATAATATATATATATAATATATATATATATTATATATATATATTATATATATATATATTATATATATATATTATATATATATATAATATATATATATTATTTTTCTATATTGATTATAGTGTATATATTATATATATATATATATATATATCTATATTGAATGCAAAAATATATTTATATATATATCTATGTATATATATATATATTATGTATCTGTGTCTATATTGAATGCAAAAATATATTTGATATCTATATATCTATTATCTATATAGCTATATATATGTATCTGTGTCTATATTGAATGCAAAAATATATTTGATATTTATATATCTATTATCTATATAGCTATATATATGTATCTGTGTCTATATTGAATGCAAGAAGGTTTAAATTTTTGTATTTCAGTTTTTTTTAATGCGAAGGTCATGGATAAATCATGGATTTCGTCTGATAGATTATCAACGGCCTATGACGAAGGTGTGAAAGCCTTTTTAGAGTTTGCGCAAAGTAATGATAAAAATTTAGAAGCTATTCCATGTCCTTGTGTGAATTGTATCAATTTGATTCACCACTCGATTGATATTGTGCGTTATCATCTGTTTGCCCACGGTTTCGATGAAAATTATAAGATTTGGTCTTTCCATGGAGAAAATTTTTCTAATGTTACATCATTCTCTACATACCCTAATGAATCTAGGCCTCCCGAGTTTGATTATACAAAGGATATGGTACATGATGCCTTCACGTATGTAGAGAATGATCCTGATTCATTGAAATCGCTTCTTGAAGAATGTGATAAGCCACTATACGTAGGGTCAAAGTATAATGCTCTTAATGGTTTATTGAAGTTCCAAAATTTGAAGGGTCAATTTGGCTGGTCAGATACTAGTTTTGATGCTTTGTTGGGTGTTCTAAAAGATGTTTTGCCTTTAAACAATACGATTCCTAACTCGATATATGAGGCCAAGAAGTTGCTAAATGGAATTACTCTAGAATATGAGAAAATTCATGCATGTGAAAATGATTGTGTTCTATTCTGGAATGAACATAAGGACAGTGCTACTTGTCCAACTTGTGGCACATCTCGTTGGAAGAAGAATACCAAAGACGTGCCGAGAAAAGTTATGTGGTATTTTCCGCCTGTCCCTAGATTTAGAAGAATGTTTTCGTCACCAAAAGTTGCAGAAGACTTAATTTGGCACGCACAAGGTCGGGTTAATGATGGTAAGCTAACTCATCCTCGTGATTCCCCCTCTTGGAAGCTTGTTAACGACAAGTGGAAAGAATTTGGAAAAGAAGATCGGAATCTTAGATTAGCTTTGTCTGCTGATGGTATCAATCCTCATAAGTCATTAAGTTCAAAATATAGCTGTTGGCCGGTTATCCTAATAACTTATAACCTGCCCTCTTATTTATGTATGTCAAGAAAATTCATGATGTTGACTTTATTAATATCAGGGCCAAAGCAACCTGGTAATAATATTGATGTCTACTTGGCACCATTGATAGCAGATCTAAAACTCTTGTGGGAAACTGGCGTTAAGACATTTGATTCTTATAAGAAAGAATACTTCAATCTAAAAGCAGTATTACTCTGGACTATAAATGACTTTCCTGCATATGGTAACCTATCAGGGTGTGTTACCAAAGGTTACAACGCTTGTCCAATATGTTCAGAGAATACATGTTCACAATGGCTGCCAATGTCCAAAAAAGTATGCTTCCGTGGGCATAGAATACACCTCCCGCCTACGCATCCTCTTCGTAAAAGAAAAAAAGATTTCAACAATGAACAAGAGAGCGGTGTTATTAAAAAACCATTATCAGGTGAAGAAATTTACGACTATCTGGAGGGGTTTGAGAATACATGGGGGCAGAAGAAAAAGTCAAAGAAGGAAACATCAAAGAAGAAAACGTCAAAGAAGAAATCGCCAAAGAAGAAAATCCCAAAGAAGAAAAAAGAAACTATCGATCATAGAGCTAAATGTTGGCATAAAAAATCTATTTTTTTTGAACTTGAATATTGGAAGAAGTTGCTTGTTCGTCATCAGTTAGACGTTATGCACATAGAAAAAAATGTGTGTGAGAGTGTTTATGGAACATTATTGAATTTGCAGCACAAGACGAAGGATGGGTTAAAAGCACGACAAGATCTTGAAGAATTGGGCATTAAGCCTGAATTACAAACTCAACAGAAAGGGAATAGAGTTTATCTTCCGCCTGCCATATACACATTAAATAGCTCGGAGAAACGTCTATTTTATGATACTCTGTCTAACATAAAAGTTCCTGATGGTTATTGCTCCAATTTCAAGAATCTTGTATCCGATGATGTTTCAAAGATGAATGGTTTGAAGTCTAATGATTGTCACGTACTGATGCAACAACTTCTTCCTTTTGCAATCAAGGGGGTGTTAAACGTGAAGGTGAGGAAAACAATCATAAGTTTGTGTCGTTTTTTCAACGAGTTGTGTGCTAAAGTTGTTGATGTCAGTAAGCTAAGCAAGTTGCAAAGTGACATCGTATTAACTCTGTGTTTGCTAGAGAAGTATTTTCCTCCTTCGTTTTTCGATATCATGATTCACTTAATGGTGCACTTAGTCAGAGAGGTGAGGTTATGTGGCCCTGTTCATTTTAGGTGGATGTATCCATTTGAGAGGTACATGAAAACACTCAAGGGGTATGTACGAAATCATCATCGACCCGAGGGTTGCATTGCTGAATGTTATGTGGCAGAGGAAGCCTTAGAATTCTGCTCAGACTACTTCGAGAACATTAAATCTATTGGCAATCCTCATGAACGTGCTGATGAAAGAATTCGCACCGGAAAGCCTTTATCACGGGCTACCATCGGTGTTGTGGATGCTAACTTACTTGATAAAGCTCATCTTTACGTATTACGAAACATTGAAGCTGTTGCACCATACATAGAGTAAGAATTACATAAAAGTTCATATTATTTATGATCTATAGGTAATACATTAATCCTCTTCTAACTTATATTATAATTCAGGCAGCATATGTTGGAATTGAAGGATCTTAACCCCCGTCGAAATAGTACATGGTTACAGGGCCAACATACTCAGACATTTATTGGCTGGTTTAAGAAAGAGGTTGAAAAACGTTCGGCTAACGGAGAAAGTATTTGTGATACTGTTCGTTGGTTGGCCAGAGGGCCTGATTTTGCTGTTAATAAATATAGTGGTTTTGCCATTAATGAGTATCAGTTCCATACAGCATCTCGAGATGAGTCAAAAGTCACTCAATGTAGTGGAGTATCCATAGTTGCTCATACTATGCAGATTGCTAGTGCAAAAGATTCCAATCCCGTGTATGGCGCTGTTAATTACTTCGGTCGTATAAAGGAGATATGGGATCTTGATTATCGCATATTTACAGTTCCTGTCTTCATGTGTGATTGGGCTGATAGTCGTGGAGTAAGAAAAGATGATTTAGGATTCACCGTTGTTAACTTTAATAGGCTTGGTCACCAGTCTGATCCCTTCATATTAGCTAGTCAAGCCAAACAGGTTTTTTATGTTCAAGATCAACAAGATAGGAATCTGTCTGTTGTTGGCTTCACACCACATAAGATGTACAAGTATGGCGATTGTGGTGAAGCTGATGATATGTTGGAATATGATGCTACTACTGATGCTACACCAAACCCCACTTTAGTAGACCTTGACGATGATATTAAGTGTACGCGCTCGGATGACGAGGGCATATTTGTTTAAAAGCTTTATTTGAAGTATTGTTGAAAAACTTTATTTGCTTACACTATGGTGTAACTAACTATTGTTGGCTTCATATTTGTGTTTGGGTAATCGTATGTGACTACATTAAGATATAATTAGGACCTGGTACTGATTCTGATACTTTATATATATGCATACATTTTACTAACTTTTTATTAACTATATGTATGCATTTTACTGATTCTGGTACTGGTACTGATTCTGATCTTCATATGCTATATATATGCATTCATTTTACTAACTTTTTACTAACTATATATATGTATTTTACTGATTCTGGTAATGTAAAAGATCAGAATGCTGATACTGATTCGGGTAATGTAAATGATCAGAATTCTGGTACTGATTCGGGTAATGTAAAAGATCAGAATGCTGATACTGATTCGGGTAATGTAAAAGATCAGAATTCTGGTACTGATTCGGGTAATGTAAAAGATCAGGATTCTGATTCTGATTTGGGTAATGTAAAAGATCAGAATGCTGATACTGATTCGGGTAATGTAAAAGATCAGAATTCTGGTACTGATTCGGGTAATGTAAAAGATCAGGATTCTGATACTTCGGATCATGAAAAATGCTCCAATTCACAAAGAGGTCCGACGGTAAAATCAAAAGCTACTAAACGCAAAATATTAGTAAAATACAGTAAACGAGGTGTCCCAGTTGGAGAGGGAGCAAAAAAACTCACTACTTTCGAGGGAATGGTGGCAAGATCTATGGTTCCCATAACTTATGACTCTTGGTTGGAAGTTGATGAGGAAACAAAAGAAGCTTGTTGGCAATATGTTTTGGTAAGTCACGTCATATACTTTAGTTTTTAATAATTTATTTTGATAATTTGGACAGATATTACAATATTGATTTTTATGTTTCAGTCACATTATATAGTTGACCCAAAGAGTCGGAAGAACACTCTCCAATCAATTGGCACAAAGTGGAAAAACTTCAAACACTATCTTTTCAAAAAGTTCATTAAGGGACGAAAGGATCTTCCTAAGGCTGAACTAAACACTCCACCTGCTAGGTATCCGCACTTAAAAAAGGACTGGAAACTTTTTGTATCAAAAAGAACTTCGAAAAAGTGGGAGGTTCGTTAAACTTTTCGACATCATTTACATTCAGTATTCATAAAGTTTTTTAGAACATACAGATTGTTTAATGTTTCTAATGCAGGATAAAAGTCAGAAAGCTAGAGATGTTCGTGCATGTAATGAATACAACCATCGTTTGAGCAGAAAGGGATATTCCGGACTCATTAATGAGATAGTATGAATTTAATTAATCAAACAGTTTACTTGTATTTGTTTATGAATTCACTTTTGTTATTCTTGATGATTTAGATGGAAGAAACCGGCAAGGAGGAAGAGGAGATTGATAGGGTAGAATGTTGGAAAAGAGCAAGACAAAACACAAAAGGAGAATTTGACCCAAAAGTCCAAACGATTGTTGATAAAATTGTAAGTTTTTACCACAATTCTTCAATAATAAATATTTGCAGCAGGTTTTTTGGTCAAGTGCGGGTTTACTAAACTGATATGCATGTTTCTACTCAGGAGGAGCTACAGAAAGACGAGAATTTTGGAGAGGATCCATTTGGGAAAGAGGATGTGCTTACGCTGGCCCTGGGTACTAAAGAACAACGTGGGCGTGTACGCGGGATGGGTAAATTTGTAAGACCACACCAATATTTTTTCTTACCCAAGACTGTTAAGCACTACATGGACAGTCATACTAAAAAGATGAGTCGACGGTTAAAAGGAGTTGAAGATGAGCTAGAGAGACTGAAAAAAGGTTCTCATAAAAAGGTCTCTTTGACATTAAAATAGGGTATGTTTGACATTAAAAAGTCAAACAGGTCTGTTTGACATAAAAATAGGGCATGTTTGACATTAAAAACTCAAACAGGTCTGTTTGACATAAAAAATAGGGCATGTTTGACATTAAAAAGTCAAACAGGTCTGTTTTACATAAAATAGGGTATGTTTGACATTAAAATAGGGTATGTTTGACATTAAAAAGGGTATGTTTGACATTAAAATAGGGTATGTTTGACATTAAAAAGGGTATGTTTGACATTAAAATAGGGTATGTTTGACATTAAAAAGGGTATGTTTGACATTAAAATAGGGTATGTTTGACATTAAAAAGGGTATGTTTGACATTAAAATAGGGTATGTTTGACATAAAAATAGGGTCTGTTTTACATAAAATTAGGGTATGTTTGACATTAAAAAGTCAAACAGGTCTCTTTGACATTAAAATAGGGTATGTTTGACATTAAAAAGTCAAACAGGTCTGTTTGACATAAAAATAGGGCATGTTTGACATTAAAAACTCAAACAGGTCTGTTTGACATAAAAAATAGGGCATGTTTTACATAAAATTAGGGTATGTTTGACATTAAAAAGTCAAACAGGTCTCTTTGACATTAAAATAGGGTATGTTTGACATTAAAAAGTCAAACAGGTCTGTTTGACATAAAAATAGGGCATGTTTGACATTAAAAACTCAAACAGGTCTGTTTGACATAAAAAATAGGGCATGTTTCACATTAAATAGGGTCTGTTTTACATAAAATTAGGGTATGTTTGACATTAAAAAGTCAAACAGGTCTTTTTGACATTAAAATAGGGTATGTTTGACATTAAAAAGTCAAACAGGTCTGTTTGACATAAAAATAGGGTCTGTTTTACATAAAATTAGGGTATGTTTGACATTAAAAAGTCAAACAGGTCTCTTTGACATTAAAATAGGGTATGTTTGACATTAAAAAGTCAAACAGGTCTGTTTGACATAAAAATAGGGCATGTTTGAC
>CM067168.1:89447815-89586505 GCA_034093135.1 Erigeron breviscapus | reverse complement strand
AACGTAATCCTTTCTGTCCTTGATGCTATTATTGTATTTTTGTTGATGGAGAGAAGTCTTCCATATTATTATTATTTTTTTAATAGCTGGAAAGATATAGTTTTTTTTGGATTGACTCTTGTGTTGCCCCTCTTGCAATGGAATGGAGGTCTTCTACAGAGATGACTGAGGAGATGCCAGAGGAAGGTTCCTACGATGCGAATCTTTATGAAAAATTAGTGGAACATCCAACAAAAGTTCGTCCCTATCCCGAAACCGTTCTTCTTCTTGGTGGAATCAGCCGTCGTTGGGGCCACTCCAAGCGAGAACCCATCATTCGTCGGAAGGGTAAACGTAAGCCCTTCTGTCCTTGATGCTATTATTGTGTTTTTGTTGATGGAGAGAAGTCTTCCATATTATTATTATTTTTTTAATAGGATATAGTTTTGTTTACAATTATGTTTCATGTAGATTTGTTGCCATATTACTTTATTATTTATTTTCCCCCAAGGGTTCTCCTAACATAAAAGCATGATCCAAACACGTATGACCTTCTTTTGTGTAGCCACTCCATAACATAACTAGTATCCCATAATATAACTAGTATTCTATGTATGCTACTTTGTTAGTGACTATATAAATGATGTCTAAAACTCATAATATAAGACTTGAAAATGATGACATCTCAATGCGCTGGTATTTAATGTGATTATAAGTAGACCCTTTATTTGTTATTTACGAGATTCTGATGCTATAATAACCCTAAAATTTGATGCAAAACTACATAAAATTTTTGAATAGATATTTCGACATTTTCTAAGGTAATGGCATGAGCTTAAATAATCTAGTTACCTTGATGTGTGATCTGCTTGAAATGACACGATTGCCTACTGTAATAGAAATATTGCTCAGTGTTGGTATTTTACCTTGTGGACTCATTATTTTCTTTCTATTCTTTTTTTGTAGTTATTACTCTTGCAGCGTATGTGTCTCTTGCCACGCCCACTGGTGTTACTTTTGGTGAGAGAACCATTGGTCCAGAGGAGAAACCTTTTCTGCATCGGGTTCCAAATGTCCTCGTTCCTCCATCTTCTGAGCTTGTCTCCTTTCTTCCTCCTGCTGCCTTGGCTCAAAGGAAAATCGAAACCACTAAGAAACGTCCTGTTCCCTCTAAAAAGCTTCATACTGGTTCCTCTCCCCCCGCAAAAAAGAAAAAAGTAGTTGCATCTTCCCCTAAAAAGGTTCGCCCTCCTCATAGGGATGCTATCATTTCTGATGATGAGTCTTCTAGCGAAGACGGAGCAGTGAAAGTATCTCATCGTCCTGCTGTTGTTAAACCAGCAGCTGCTGCGGCTCGTTCTACTGAAACACTTTCTTCTAAGCCTACTTCAGGTGCTACTGATTATTCTGATGGTAATCCTGATGGTGTTGAGGATGATGTTAATGGGTTACAAAATGATATTCACGAAAATGTTCACAACAGTGTGACTGCTCACGAAACTAATATCCATGAGGACGGTTCACCTCAGCTTGATGTCGATGGGGATAATTTAGGTCATGCTATGGATGATAATGATAATGTAGTACCTAATGATGATGATAGTGATGATGACAGCTTTGGTGATCTAAACACGGGTGTGGAAAGCACCTTTTGGGTGATGAGAGTACTGGGTCGGAAGAGCTACTTGAAGTGGATATTTCTACTCATCATGAAAGATATGATCCCAAGTGGTGTGCTCAAACTCAATCACTTTATGTGGATCCTGATTTGTGTAGAGATGTAGTAGATCGTATTGCTACACCGGCCGAGGTAAACCGCATGCTCCGTACAAATAATGTGGAACTTCAAGATGAAGTAAACATTCTTTTGGCACAACTAAATGTTGTTATTCCCGCGATGAGGCACCGTTGGGAATCATCTATCAATTCTTGTAAACGAAGACAACTTCGTGCCCGTCGGTTTCGTTCAAGAATGCTAGATCAGCAACAAAAGATGGAAGAGTTTGAAAGAAAGGTTTCATCCTCTCGTGATAATCGTGTGGAAGAGCTTGAAGCTGAGTTGAAGTCTGTAATTGATAAGCAATTGAAGCCACTTCGATTGGAGAAACAAGATTTGGAGAAGAAACTAAAGAAAATAGAAGAGAAACTAGAGAAGAAACGAAAGAAAATAAAGAGACTAAAGAAAGGTAACTCTAAAATTGCTTCATCCTCCTTGGATGATGGTTCTTCTAGTACTATTGTTAATGAGCTCAAAAAGACTCTTGAAGCAACCAGGTCCGAATTAGCTAACAAAGAGAAAGAATGGGAATTTGAACGGGAGAGATCGAATGCTTCGATTGTTGGCCTTCAAGAAAAATGTGAGACATTAGAGAGGGACCGTGATTCAGCTGAAGAATGTAAGCGTTGGATTTTTAGTCATGGGCTTGGTTTGGTGGAGGATCGGATGCGTAGGGCCCCTGAATTTCTGAAAGGGTTGCAACGTGTACAGTCGGCTAGCAGTGCTTCAGGTTATCAAGATGGGTTAAAAACAGGCTACCTTCATTCATCACTTCAGGTCCGTATATAAGAAGCACCGGGTTATGACGATGATGCAACCATGAAATGTCAAGATGCTCTAACTCAGTTTACCTCTTTGAAGCTGCCATGCGTAGAGAAGATGTCAACCCTTGCCGAGTTAGATTTGGAAGCACTCAAATATGGACTTTCTGACCAGTGTGATGATAATATGTTCTCCTCTTCTTAAGTATTCGTTGCATGTTTATTTTGTACTTGTTTAAACTTTTGGATGATACTTTCTCCTCGTGTTACTACTTTTGGATGATGTACCTTAACTAACAACGATGTTGCTATGAATGTGTTTGTATTTCTTAATTCTTCTCAGTTTCCGTGATATTATGTATCTACTGCTTCTGATTATTTTCATAGATGAAGCACCAACCTGTGTGTCTTTGTTTGCTTGTCACACATTCTTGCCTCATCCTAAGCATGCTTGAAATACATAAAGACATGAGAAAATTTTTATGTACATATATATTTTAAAAATGCAGGGCGTCCCCTGGTTTTGTTATTCCTTAGAATATATTTTGTTCAGGATTTGAGGACGTTTCCTCTAAATGTGGAGTTCATTCGTGAGGTCACTCAACCCTGCGCCATCCCTTTAGGAACATCCTGGTTCCATGGGATGAGACCATGAATCGGGGCGGTCTAACCCTATTGTAGCATTTTTCAAGTTATATTTACTGTTGAACTTGAAATGACCACATTGATCATAACTAATGCGTTATTCATATTGAGAAAAATAAGATGTTCATTTCCATTACTTCGTTTGAATGAACATAGTAAGCTCATCGAATGAGGCATTGCCCCGGCTATAGTAAATTACAAAAGATTCAGATGAAGCACCATAGCATATATCGATACCCCTAAAATAATACCTGCGGAGATGCATCCCATTCCATGCCCTTGGAATGGCTTCTCCGTCAAGCCTTGCCAACTCGTACGATCCATTTTGGTGAGCCTTTGTTACTTCATATGGTCCTTCCCAAGAAGGCCCCATTTTACCTTGGTTCTCCACCTTGCTTGCTTCGTTGTTTCGGAGCACGTAATCTCCTACTCTGAAACGGCATGGCTTCACTCTCTTGTTATAATATTTTTCCATCTCTTTTTTGTATTTAGGCTCTCGAATTGAAGCTATCTCCCTTCTTTCTTCGGTGAGGTTCAGGTTTAGCCTTAGTTCTTGCTCGTTTGTGTCTTCTTCTATCTCCTCCATTCGGAATGTCGGCATTCCAATTTCTGTTGGTATGACAGCTTCTGTTCCATATGTCAGGCTAAAAGGTGTCATACCGTTGCTTGTTTTTTCCATCGTCCTATGTGCCCATAAGACGTGGGATAGCTGGTCTACCCAATCAACGCCATTCCTTCCTAACCTTGCCTTAATTCCTGTCACAATGCTCCTATTGATCCGTTCTGCCTGGCCATTGCTCTGTGGATATGCTACCGATGCAAATACTTGTTTCACCTTCAGCTCTTGGCACCATGACTTAAAAGGGTTTTCTGCAAACTGCTTCCCATTATCTGTCACTATAACTCCTGGTAATCCGAACCTGCATACAATTTGTTCCCATACAAACTTTTTGACTTGTGCCCCCGTGATCCTTGCCACTGGCTTGGCCTCCACCCACTTGGTGAAATAGTCAACTCCTACGATCAAAAACTTAGCTCCTCCGGTTCCTTTTGGGAATGACTTAAAAGGGTTTTCTGCAAACTGCTTCCCATTATCCGTCACTATAACTCCTGGTAATCCGAACCTGCATACAATTTGTTCCCATACAAACAATATCCATCCCCCATTTATAGAAGGGCCGTGGTGACGTAACCGGGATTAAGTTTTGTTTTGGCTTCCGAGGGATTGGTGCATGTAGCTGACATGCCTCACACTTGCGTACTTCATGTTCCACGTCTCTAAACATGCTTGGCCAGTAATAACCTAAGTTCGTTATTTTGGTCACTATAGATCTTGGACCAGCGTGAAGCCCACATGAGCCCATGTGTACTTCCCTTATCACATAGTTTGCTTGGATTGGACCAACACAACGAAGCAGAGGTCCCAAGTAATTCTTTCGATATAACACATTGCCTTGCATGACAAACACTGCTGCTTTCATCCGAATCTTCTTCGCTTGGTCTCTATCTTGTGGCAATTTATCTTCAAGCAAGTATTCTTCTATTGGCGTCATCCAAGTTGGTCCATCCTCCCTCACTATCGTGTTTGTCTCTCTCCTTTGTATAGAGCTTCGATCCAATACTTCCACCAAGATGTCTTTCTGTAAATGGGCAAATGTGACTGATGCAAGCTTACTAAGAGCATCTGCCTTTTTGTTTTTATTTCTAGGCACTTGCTTAATTGAGAACTTTTCAAATCGCCGTATCAACGCCCTGGCCTCCTCTAAGTACAGCTGCATACTTTCATCTTTTGCTTCATAAAGCCCATTGATTTGATTCGCCACTAGCTTTGAATCGACATACACCTTTATCTCCGATACGTGAATTTGTTCGGCTATGCGGAGCCCTGCCAACAATGCCTCATATTCCGCTTCATTGTTTGTGATTGTAAAGTTAAAGCGCAATGCATAAGTTAGTTCACCCCCCTCCGGACTAATCAACATCATTTCTGCTCCAGCTCCTTCTACGCTCGATGCTCCATCCGAGTAAAGTTTCCATGTTTTTTTCATCACTCCCTCTTTTTTTCTTTTTAACTTCTTTTGACATCTCCATCTCTAATGTCTGCCTTTTCCTTTTTCCAACATCATTTGCCTTCCCCTCAGATGATATAGGCAAGCGAACGAATTATGTGGTTGGTGGAACTTCTGTAAAAAAGTCAGCCAATGCCTGCGCCTTCATGCTACTTCGGGGTTTGTATTCAATGTCATGCTCCCCCAACTCAATGGCCCATTTTGCCAGTCTTCCGGAGACTTCGGGACGATATAGAACTTGCTTTATGGGCAAGTCAGTCATGACAACAATTGGATGAGCTTGGAAGTATCTGCGTAACCTCCTAGCTGCATGTACCAATGACAATGCTATTTTCTCCATTGGGGAGTAATTCATATTTTCTCCTTGAAATGTTCTACTAACAAAATAGATCGGAATTTGTTTCTTTTCTTGCTCGGTTAGTAGTACGGAGCTTATCGTTTCGGGGGAAGCCGCTAGATATAACATTAACCTTTCCCCCTCCTTCGGAGCAGTGATCATGGGAAGGTTTGTCAATCTTTTCTTTATTTCAAAAAAATCTGTTTCGGCCTCGGTTGTCCATTCAAATTTGCTTTTGCTTAAGCTTTGCTTCATCATCTTGAAAAAAGGCAATGATTGCTCAGCCGATACAGATAGGTATCTACTTAGTGCTGCCAAACGTCCATTGAGACGTTGTATGTCTTTCAATGATTTTGGAGATACCATTTTCCTTACCGCTTGCACCTTATCCGGGTCGGCTTTTAACCCTTCCTCCATCACTATGTGGCCTAAAAACTTCCCTTTTGTTACGCCGAATGAGCACTTCTTCGGATTCAACTTCATGTTCACGCTTCTTAACCTTTGAAACGTTTCCTCCAGATCTTTCAACACATCAGTTTCTTCTTTGCTCTTCACCACTAGATCATCTACATAGGCTTCGAGGTTCCTTCCAATTTGGCTCTTAAAAACCTTATCGACCAACCGTTGGTACGTTGCTCCAGCATACTTTAAACCAAAAGGCATTTTTCTATAATAGTTTATGCCTTCATTGGTGTAAAATGTTGTCTTATCTTTGTCTTCTACCGCCATTTGAATCTGGTGGTATCCTGTGTATGCATCAAGAAAACTTTTCCACTTGTAACCCACTAGCGAATCTACCTTTAAGTCTATTTCCGGGAGAGGATAGCAATCCTTTGGACACGCTTTATTAATGTCTTTGAAGTCCACACACATACGCCATGATCCATCTGACTTCTTCACCATGACCGGATTTGCTATCCAAGTTTGGTATCTTACTTCCCTGAGAATCCCTGCTTCAGCCAATGCCTTTACCTCTGCATCCATGGCGTTGGCACTTTCTGGACCAACCACCCTTCTCTTTTGTCTTTTAGGTTCTATACTAGGGTGTATATTAAGGCGATGTTTGATGATACACCTTGGTATACCCACCATATCTGATGGTGTCCATGCGAATATATCAAGGTTGGAACGAAGCAATGTTATGAGCTTTTTCTTGACGAAGTTAGATAATCCTCCTCCTATCGTCACTGGTTGCTCCGGATATTCTGGATTAATGATTACTTCTTCGTCACCTTCATTCTTCTTCTTCATGAGTTCCTTTTGTGCGTATTCTGCAATTTGTTGGCATTCTTTCACTTTTGATACTTCTGCTTTGACTGTTGCGATGCCTGCTTTAGTAGGGAACTTCATTTCAGCATGGAATGTCGAAGCAATTGCTCCAAGTTGATACATTCCCGGCCTTCCGATGATGAGATTATATCTGGAAGGGGAACGAACCACCGCAAAGTCCATTGTCACTGTTCTAGACAATGGATATTCACCTAAAGCCACCACTAATTTTACTTCCCCCAAAGGCCAAACCACTTCCCCAGTAAAACCAATGAGAGGAACAGTTGGTTTGATCATCCGCTCTCTAGTCTTCTGGGGGAGTTGTATGAAGCAGTGTTCATATATTACTTCCGCCGAGCTTCCTCCGTCAATGTACATCCGATGTACTATTTGATCTCCAATCATTCCCCGGATTACCATTGGATCCGCCGTAGGGTTGATTGAACTTGCAGGTGGGAATGTGATAGACTGGTTTGCCCAAGCCTCACTTGCTTCTTCCCTATCTCCATATTCTTGTCTTGTTAACCTTATCATTTGTACCTCCTTACCTTTCCCTTTTCCAGTCCTATCTTCTCTTTGCTGGTTCTTTCGAGCTGCTGCGCCATTTCTTATATCTTTAACCAGATGAGCCAATTGGCCCGACTTTACCGCCGCTTCAATTTGTCGCTTCAGCTGGTAGCAGTCGTTTGTGTAATGCCCTTTATCTCTATGAAACTCACAGAACCTATCTGCATTCCTTTTTTCTGGATTGCCAACCATGGGAGCCGGAGCAACGAACGACAATCTAGCATTTTTTGTTGCAAGAATCTCTGACGGGGTCTTTGTTAATGTTGTGAAGACTTCATATTTCTTTGGGTTAGACGCAGCATATGGAGTTCTTGGCCTATACTCTGCCGGCCTAATATCATTGCTTCTTCTTTCACTTCCGTGAGGACTAAACACCTTGTGGGGGTTGGGACGCCAACTCGTGTTGCCACCTCGCCCAAATGGTTGCTTCTTTTGTACTGGTCCATCCAAACTAGCCGATGCTTCCTTACCCCGGATGAAGGCATTGGCTACTTCCATCATTTCTTGGACCGTTTTTGGAACGTTTGCGTTTAATCTTTCAACCAACTGCTTCGACTTGATCCCATGCATAAAACCAGAAACTCGCATTGTCTCATCCGCCCCTAAAATTTGCAAGCTTTCGGTGTTGTATCTTTCCATGAACGCCCTTAAACTTTCGTTTTCCCTTTGCACAATGTTGTGAACCTCCGTTGGGCTTCAGGTGTATCTCTTTTGCTGCATGAAGTTAGTCATGAATTTCATTCGAATTTCTTCAAAGTTGTCGATGCTTCCTTCTGGCAAGCTGTCGTACCACACTCTTGCTGCGCCTGTTAGTGTTTGAACAAACATGTGGCACCATACAGGCATGGACCACTGCTCCACCTCGGCTGCTCCAGCAAACAGACCAACGTGATCGTCCGGATCTGTTGTTCCGTTGTACATTTTCACATTGGGATGCATTCTCACTTTCGGTGGGAATTTGAATGTAGCAATTCTCCTTGTGAATTTTGAGGCAACGAAGGGATGGTATGGGCGGACTAGTTCCTCACTTTCGAAACTAGGCATAGTGTAATACCCGCCAGAGGTATGTTGGAATTGAGATGAATGGTATCCTTCTGGACCTCTAACGTACACATAGCTATTATTGGGCATAGCTTGGAAAGGCATAAAAGGCATAATAACAGGATCTGGATAGCTATGGATTGGTGGCGCTACGAAAGTAGAAGTTTGCCAAACACCAGAGAGTTGTGGCCCGATTCTCACTGCTTCTTGCTCACTGGTTCTACTCCGTCCTACCACGAATTCTTCACTTGAGAAATCCAACCTTATAGGTTATCCTTGTCTTCTTTGTCGCGTACAATCATTCATCAAGGTGCTTAATACATCATAATTTCTTATGACATATTCTGGTGTTATCTCTTGCGTGGAATTACAAATGTTATTATTGGGTGTTTCCATGGCTTTGGTCGTGTCAGATGTCAAGACCACAACCGTTGCATCTTGTACTGCTGCTCTAGGTCGCTCTTGGTTCGGACCAGAGCTTGCTGCCGCCTGAGTAGATGTGGGAGTTATATTCTTTGGGTCCCACGGATGGCGCCACTTGAAGAAGGAAATTTGGACCTCCTCTTGAGATGATGCAATGGGTCTAAGTAAGATTAACCAACCGCGCCACCTGTGATCAAAACAACACACTGTTAGCCTCGTCAAAGGAGGAGAAAGGTTCCTCCTTTGACCAAGCTCGGGCGTGAGAATAAGTATGGGTTTCTTATATAAGAGAATTTAATACCAAGATAAGGTTAGTTGGAATGACATAAATGAGAACCTGGGATCGCCTATTTATAGTATCGATTTTGGGTAATAGAGTGTCTTGCATTGGGGCTGCTTCATTACCCGGGTATTGGACTTCCCTTTGTCTTGGACTTCCTAATATTCATTGGATAATAATGGGAGTCTTCTTAGTTGTTAGTCTATATATTAGACACGTTGGTTCATCCCACTTGCTGGTTCATCTGCCTTGTTGGTTCATCCACCTAGCTGGTTCATCTGCCTTGCTGGTTCATCCACCTAGCTGGTTCATCTGGTTTGTTGGTTCATCCAACTAGCTGGTTAATCTGATTTGTTGGCCCATACACCTTCATCTACCTATCCAGATTCCATCTTGTTATGTTAGTTGGAGATGGTAGCCCAATCAATGCGTCGTTGATGCTTAAATGGAAGGATAAATCTTTTAAAATCTGGATAATTCAAAGGAACTTCGAGTGGTGCCCGTTGGGGACGGTTGGGAGTTCTGGCTCTTCAGCAGAACGGGCGGAGTTTCGACCAGTTGATCCTGCGGGAGCTAGTTTTGGGGGCACTAAACAGGCGCCATTGGGAAATCCAGGAGCTGGAAGGAGTTTGCATGAGAAGTCGAAGAAGGTTTCCACGCATGAGGATGTTTGTTATTTTCCCATGCATGATAATGATAGGGTGGGCCATAGTAAATCTGCTTCGGAACCTGTTCCAAGTCAAGTCCCCTTTTTTGTTGGGAAAAGGAAAATTATTAAAAAGGTTAATGAAAAGGTTGGTGAAAGGCAAAAAATAATAAAAATAAGAAAGATTATTTTTTGAAGTCTTGGGCCAACAGAATCAATGAACCCAATGTTAGGCCCAAAAAACGCCAAAGGGAAGAACTGAATGGTGGGCTGGAAGTTTTTTTGGATTCTCTGTCTGGGCTCAATAAGGAGGGACAAGTTTATGACCAACCCGACCCGCTGGAAGATAATTCTGTACATTCTTTGAACCCTATCTCTACGGGGTCCCAGGATCTTGAACCTTCCCCCTTTGTGGAGGAAGTAATGGCGGAGGTCGAAGATGGTGAGATTCGTGTCGATTGTATCGAAAAGGCCGGTTTGGAATAGGAGGTTAAAGCAACAATGGTGATGGGCGATACTGTAGGTGTTTATTTACACGAAGTCTCGGAGAAAATTGAAGAGGCTATCGTCAATGAATGTATCAATGTGTTTCCCACCTTCGAATTCCAATGCCACAAAGGAATGAGACAGGGAGACCCACTTGCTCCTTTTCTTTTTATTATTGTTATGGAAGCTCTAACTGTCATGTTTAATAAGGCGGCTGCTGCTGGGTCGATTAAAGGGGTGGAACTTGGGAACGACGGACCCACTCTTTCCCATATACTCTATGCCGACGACTATGTTATTTTGGGAGAGTGGTCGGAGGTGAATCTTATGAATGTGGCAAGGGTTTAAGAGTCTTCAACCTGTGTTCTGGGCTCAAGATCCATATTGGTAAATCAAATCTGTTTGGTGTTGGGGTGTGCGACACTGAGGTCCAATCCATGGCTGCCCGGGTTAATTATGGAGTGGAGTCGCTTCCGTTTAAGCATTTGGGTATCTTGATAGGGGCGAACATGAATAGAATAGCGAATTGGAATTTCATATTTGATATTTTTGAAGCAAGACTTGCCCGTTGGAAGGCTGTATGCCTTTCTATGGCTGGCAAAATCACTCTCATCAAGTCAGTCATGGAAAGCCTCCCTACGTACTATTTCTCCATTTTTAAAGCTCCTGCAGCAGTTTGGGAGGGGCTGGAAAAAATTATTGAAAGTTCTTGTGGGGTGGCTCGATTTTGAAAAATAAGATGCATTGGGTGTCTTGGGAGAGAGTCGCCTCGCCTATTAATAAGGGTGGGTTGGGGTTAAGTAGACTTAAGGACTCTAACATGGCGTTACTGGTTAAGTGGGCCTCGAGATACAAGAACGAACCTAATAGTCTCTGGAGAAGAGTTATTGCTGCCCTACACGACACTAAGAGAGGCTGGTTCTTTCTGCCGGTCAATAATTACTTACCTCGCAACTGGAGGAATATTATTAAAGCGGTTGGTTCAATGAAAGTGGCTGGAATTGGAATGTTTCAACGCTTAAGAGGGGAACTTGGAGACGGAAGAGATATTCGATTCTGGTTTAATAACCGCATCTCTAATGATCCCTTAAAGGACCGATTTCCAACTTGTTTTCGTTCAGAGAAGTATAAGAAAGCTGTGGTTGCAGAAGTGTTTGACAGTGCGTCGGGCCGATTTATTGGGCCTGGGTACTGGAACAGATCAGCTGCCTCACTGGTGGAACAAAGCGAAAGGAACGAACTGTCCAGTTTGCTAGAAGGGGTGACGCTACAAAACAAGAAGGATAAATGACTTTGGCAAGGAGGGAAAGAGAGGGTGATGTCGGTTAGGGAGGTGAAAGAGCTTATAATCAGTGACAGGGACTTCAATGAAAGGTATGTTTTTAAATGGTGCATGTGGGTTCCAAGAAAGTGCAACATTCTATTTTGGAGGGCAGTCATGGAACGTATTCCCACTATGGCGGCCTTTCCAAGTCGAAACTGTTGGTCCGGTGATATAAGCTGTGTGTTATGTAGGGAAAGACCCGAGACTGCTCAACACATTCTGTGTGACTGTGGTGTTACTGCCGAGGTTTGGCAGGCTGTGAAAGAATGGTGCAGGACGACCTTCTTTATGGTCTTTGAGATCAAGGACCTGATTGAGTTTCACGAGCATGCCGGCAGGAAGAGAGTTGAAAAAACGGCCCTCAAAGGTATTATCTTCAATGGTTGTTGGTGTATTTGGAAGGCGCAGAATGACAAGAAATTTGCTAATACCACGGTGACTAGCTCGTCAATCACCCAAAGTATCAAGAGTTTAGGTTTTTTGTGGTTTAAAAATAGAACCAAATATAGAACTCTTAGTTGGAGTGATTGGGTTTCTTTCAAGCTCCTGTAATTTTGTATATGTATTATTTAGCCGCTGACTATTTGTCGGGGCTTTGTTAATAAATCTTACCTTTCAAAGAAAAAAAAATTAACAAATTTAAAAAATATTTAATGACATAATTAATTAACTAATGATTATATAGGTGTCTCCTTAACATCTATGGGGTTTCTTTAGACACTCCCTTAATGATAAGCATATCATTCACTTCAGCTATGTTTCTTTCGGCAATCCTTTACTTCTATTGGTTGATCAGATTAATTGACCATGCGCCACTTATTTGGACAACTCTATCTGTTGGTCATTATTGTGATTCTACAAGTCTCAATGCTATCTTCTTCATCGATGTGCCACTTATTTGGACAACTCTATCTGTATTGACATACTTTTAATTCTCACACAAAGGTTCATTTGGCTCCTGGCAGTCAAACTTCCTTTTAAAAAAAATATCAAGAGGCCACTTGAAGATGATTTTAAACTTATTGTGGGAATATGGTAATTAGTTTCATCCATATTACTGTTATCATTTTATTTGTGTGGATGGTTTAGAAATTAGGCGTATGAATTTTAATCTCGGGCCATGTTTGATGACACATTCATTCTGCTTTTATAGTCTACTGGGGTCTTCTATCTGTTTGTCAATGTTGAAGGTTAGGTTTTAATTGTACTTGTAACTGGAAGTCCTTGTTCTTTTACTTGAAGTGGCAAAAGAGACAATTGGGTAACATGTCAAAATGGATAATGTTTGGTGCGGGTTGGTTTGACCCAAAACACTTTTCATTAACAATTGACATCTTAAACTTGTTGAATAAAATGGTTTGGAGGGTATTATATGCAATAATAACATTTCATGTGACTTTCAAGACATTTGGCTCATTTGACCCGCTACATTTTCTACCTACTTTTTAGTGTACACATTTGACCCATTAGATGACACAAACTGAATCGACTCATCCAGAATTTAGTGAATTGAATTTGCCACTGTATTTACTTATCCATGTGCATATTGCTAAAGAATCGAACTCATGCTATAATTTGGCCAATATTTCTTGTCATCATAAGGACTTTTTCATTTATCATTTTGAATCTCTTAAGTCAATTGGTGATATAAATCAATTGGTGATATACTTAGACCCTATATTGTTTTTCAGTTCATGAAGAAAGGATAACTAATCGTAAAGTTTCTTAAAAGTATTTACTTAGACCCTGTATTATTTTTCAGTTCATGAAAAAAAGGATATATAACCGTAAAGTTTTGTTAAAGATAATCTAGCAGTTGGAACAAAGATTCAAGCGACTATACAGAGATTATTTACCTATTCTATCACTTATTACACTCAACACTTAATAACTAAAAAAAGAAACGAACCCTAGGTATAGACCTTCGTAAATCATTGATCCATCTCAACATGACTATTAATACGATGTGTCTAATATATATTCATAAAAATGTGAGATTCCATATCGTCGATCTTGAATGTATATAATAACTGAATTCAATTCTTCGTTACAAATAACTGAAAGTAATCTGCATGTATATTGAAAAGCACGTAAAGAAAGATAGGAAAATTAATGCATGGATATTTAAAGGTGATAATTGCTATCACTCTGATCTTTATACCTTGCTACGTGATCTTCATCCATCGTCATTATTCTTGATCAACGATAGAATCGGCCGACTGATGATCAAGTAGAAGTAGTGATTCTGTGTAGGAGGTCATTGTGTAGCAGGTACAGCAACGAAACCCAAGATCACTAAAGCACTCTGAGCATGGATCATATAGTTCAAGTGCCGATTCATAATAGTCATACCTAGTTTCCAAAATAGGATCGCCATTCTTCCTAAACCCTAGTATTTTAAAAAAAGAATTCCTTGGTAACTCCTCCTTAATAATAGAGTATAGTTTTGTAAACGACTTTGGATGATGATTCATCACCCATACACCACATTCTCGTGTCTCGGCCTCTCCAGAGCCAACAAGCACAACAAGAGACTCTCTTCGGTTAGCTAGGGACAAAGACAGGGTGGTTAGGTCTAAATTATCTGGCAAGTATATTTCTTCAAACTCTTCGGTTGTCAAATCAAATGAAATAATCAGCTTGGCGTATTCATCTTCCCAGGCAAGCCAATAAATAATACTGTTTATAACTACCTGAACCGACCATGTCGGTAATGAGATGGTTTTGCGAGGCAGCTTGCTAATACCTAATGGACATCTCCAAACACCCGAGCTTAATGTACAAACCTCAACTTCCAACGGCATCATTATTAAATCATCATTATAATATTGATCAAACGGAATAGGTGATGTAACGATCTTGACAAGCTTAGGATCGTTACTACCTGGACAAACCCCAAAACCAACATTGGTTTCGCTCTTTGATGGATCTAAAACATTAGGCACACCAATAGCAACTGATCGTCTAACTGAAGGATTCCAAAGACCGATACTCAAATTAGTATCACCACGCCATCTGTAATAGCCCAACAATCCGTGAGAAGAAGAACCGATGGAAACAATACGACTTCGGAAAAGAGTAGATGGGAGAGCAAAGCTATACTGGTCTTGGGGAAAACTGTCATCATTGTCGACAATAGCTGAAAAAGGTGAATAGTAGATGTCGTCTTTGATGAGGATGAGATGACGACGTTGTCTTTGATGATGATCAGTAATGAACTTCGGGCTTTCGATATGAGAATTCCATGCTTTTGAAATTGATCTGAATCGCATCAATGATTTCACATCATTCATCCTGTTCAATATTTCCACCTGGATATCGAAAGGTAAAAACTGAGACGACAACGACATTTTTATGATTTCTGATGATATTGATTAAGATTGGAATAATATTTAGGGATTCGATCAGTTCGAGTAATTAGGGCTTTTAATATTATTATTATTAATTATATATATAAGTATAGGGGAAATCTATAAAGGCCTAATTGTACGAGTCCTACAATTAACGGCTGGGCCGCTGGGGTACAGACCGGACAATTGGTTTTTATTGTACAATTTGATGTCTTTTTACATTTAATAGAGAAATATGTATGTGGTAAATTTTTTTTGGGCTATAAGAAAACCTACATGTTTAGGATTTTATTAGTATTAGATTTATATTTATCATGGTGTACAAAAATAACTGCATTTGCTTTGCATTGTTGTGGACCTAATGTCTATATTCAACAAACTTTTGGTAGATGATGGTATGTGACAATCAATTAGAAATCAATTGGAAAATTAATATAGCTCCGTGTTCATAGATATATCTAGTTCTCATTTTTTTTATATATATAAACAAACTTAAATAGTTCACAATATGGAAGGATATAATTTACCTTCCTATTCTGATCTTTATTCTTTACTGCTGTTGTTGGGCTCTGGGACTGGACTGGTGTTTCGTTTTTCAGTCGCTTCACTACTGATGTTTGTCCGCTCTAGCAGACATATAGCATAATTTGGGTGCAGTAGAAAATATGAAAACTTTGGACAAAAAGTGTTTCTAGTCGACCCAATTGTAACCCTTTTGAGCATTTACCTGACATGCCCAACCCGCCCATCAACCACCTCTAACCAATTCCGCATAAACATTTTTTTGGTTGCAGTAGAGACCCTCGTTATGTGAAAACGTCAGGAGGGATTATTAAACATTCTTGCAATCTTGTTGGTTAACTTGCTACCACACTCGGTTTTCAAGTATGAAAAATATGTCAGATTAGTTAATAATCAGAAGATATACTTTTCAAGAACGGCAGGTAAAAACTTGTCAATAGAACCTTTGGAGATACATAAATCTTTCACGAAATAGGTGGAAACAGCTCATATTGCAATGGGATTTTGACAAATATATTTATCCAACACTTATCATGGATTAATTAGTGTGGCAAATACAAGAACACTATGGCGACCCTGACTGGTTGTTGAAGATGTAAACATAACTTGGGTAGAGCCATAAGTAAATGGGTTGAGATTGACACCTGTTTTTCTATTACATGTATGTTACAGTATTGCTTTCACGAAGAACCTCTTCTTCAATATGGTAGAGTTTTATGTGGGTATAAGTTGTGTAGCTGTTTCTTAACAAAGTTGGACATAAGAGTTTCTCGTTTACCGTCTCTCCTTGCCCTGGATCCCCAATATGTGTTATGAGTTTCATAATATACGACCAGCATGTTAATGTATCAGTCATCAGCACATCATCATTACAAATTTTTTCAAAAATTTTACTTTTTAGTCTTCTCACATAGCCATAGTAGACTATGATGTGCTTGCTTTACCTATTCGACAAAATTATTGTAAAAATCTTATGTAGCTATGGCATCCTACCACTCCGACAATGTTAGGAATTCGGGGACCTTTAAATTTCATCATCGGTGTGAAGAGCCGAAGGTTATTAATTTGTGCTTTGCGGATGACTTATTTATTTTTATGCGTGGGGATGTGGATTCGGCTAAAGTAGTTATGGATTCCATAGAGGAGTTTAAAAATGTTTCTGGTTTAGCTCCAAGTTTGCCAAAGAGTACTGCATATTTTTGTTGAGTCAAGGATTCGCTGATAAGACTTAGGTCGCTGATGTATGTCATCAGCAACCATCAACGAGTCTGATGACTCTTCTTCAGCTGATGGTTCTCTCCAAACTGTAAGTCATGGCAGGAAGAAATTCAAAGCACAAGAAGACAAGATTCACATGGTGGGTTGTCCCAACTGTTTTATACCTTCTTTGGTAAAGAAAACAGTTGGATGATTTCTCTCTCATACCCGTTTTAGAAAAGAAGACAAAGGCTTCCTGCGCAAGTACTTCCAACCAATGGGATTTCGACAACCACCATCCATCACTATCAAGAGAAGGCTGTGTTGCCCTAATTCACCCTCTATATAAAGCAACACAGCCTCAACACAACACTTTGTGTTTGTCACCTTAAAAGTGTGTGTCACTTAATTTCTCTTGTAAAATTGTTAAAGTTTTCTAGTTGGTCTAAAACTTAAACAATTGTATGTTCATTTATTTTCTTGTAAGACAAGTTGTATTATCGACCATGTATTCACTGTTTAGTCAATGATACATATGATTAGACTTGCATAGATTTGAGTATTTGAACCTTGCATTTGTTTTTATTATTTACTTTACTTTATTTACTTTCTTGCCTAGATTAATTACTTATAAGTATTGCATTCGTGGACTCACAAGTGGTATCAGGGCCACCGTTTCTAAGTTATTGAAATAAGATATGTTTGCATACTTATAATCTTCTTAATTCTGTACTTTGCTTTTCCTTATCTTAATTTTTTTTTAAAACTAAGATATGTCTGTTGTTCCTACTCTCGTTAATACACGTGACTTTGGTTACGTGTCTATTCCTCCCAGATTCGAGCCTAATGACTTTGGATCTTGGAAGGAAAGGATGTTATTACATATCGTGGGAGTGGAACCATACCTTATTACTATCTTGACTCAAGGTCCATACATACCCACTCTGGTTCAAAGAACACCAGGAGCTACTGCTGATGCTCCTGAGATTGTGACCGAATTGGTCAAACCAGAGGTCCAATGGACTGATGATGAGCGGAGACTGGTTAATCTTGATTCCAGGCTCAAAAACATTATTGTCACCACCCTCCTTACTGAAATCATGAAGCTCATCATCAAATATCCCACCTCAAAATAGGTTTGGGATAGATTGTGCAGCATGTATGAAGGCTCTGCTGACACAATCGCTACCAAAAGGATTGACCTAAAACGTGCCTATGAAAATTTCTTCTCTCTTCCTGATGAACGTCTTGACAGCACTTATACCCGTTTCAAAGGGTTGCTGAATGATATGACAAATGTTGGTATCACCCATGATAATTTTGAGGTGTGCCACAAATTTATTGATAGTCTTCCTATCAAGTGGCAAGGATTAAGACAAATCCTTCGTACCACCAAGCAGATTCAGGAGCTTGATTTAGAGTCACTTTTTGGCATCCTTCAATTTGGAGAAAAAGCCTTGGCTCAAAATCTAAGAGCTGCTGCTGACGCTCGTCGAAATGCTGGTCCCTCTTCCTCTTCTGCCAGCACTTCAAATCTTCCACCTCCCATTCAATCTCTTGTTGATGATCTCGATGCTGAAGAGAAACAAGAGATGTTCAGCGACTTCATGGGCATTGCTCTGGTCACTGGAAAGAGGTACTCCAGGAAATGGAACAACCGTAAGTCAGTTGCTCCCTATAAACCTCCTGTTGATAAATCTCAAGAGGAATGCTGGAGGTGTGGTAGAACGGGACACTACCAAAAAGAATACAGAGTTGCCATTCCAACTCCTGCTGCTCCTAAGACTAACCCTTCTAAACCTGCTGATGAGTACAGGAACAAATACTATCAGCTCAAGGATAAGATGGCTGAAATGGAGGAAGCTAAGACTCCAGCAAAGGGGCTAGTTGCTGAAGAATATGACTGAGATGAATCAGATGATTCAGACAGCGAAGAGTATGTTGATGCCATGTGCTTGATGGCTCTTGCTGATGGTGATGCGCTGACAAAAGACCAATTCTCCTCCAGTCAGTGGGTTAATGTCACCATTAAAAAGGTATATGCTCACTCTTCAGCCACTTATGAGGACAAATCCAAAATTCTTGAGTCCTTATTATGTGATATTCAGTTCGTGGAATCTACACTGTTGAACTTCAATCTCATGAGTTGCTGGCACAGAAGCTCCAGCTTGAAAATGAAAAACTCAATGAGCTGCGAAATGTTCATGTTGAACTTCAATCTCATGAGTTGCTGGCACAGAAGCTCCAGCTTGAAAATGAAAAACTCAAGCATGAAGTTTCTGATCTACAGAAGATTGTGACTTCCTGGTCAAAAGCTTCTAGGTTTCATCATAATTGCTTAAATGAACAAGTCCCTGCCCAAGTTCAGGCAGTAATTGGTGGTGACTATCAAGTCGCTGCTACACTTTCAGACATGTTCGCTGATGATGTGAAACCGGATATTGCCATTCCTCCTTCTGCAGTTATGTCTCCCGAGGAGATGTTGAAATTGTATTTCGTTAAGGGTCTTAACGATTATCATACTGAAATGGACGCTGGATCTTCTTCTTCTCTCTCCAGCGACCCATCTACCACCGCTAAGGTAAAAGGTGCTAGCTTATCAGCAAGCACCATTAATCCCTATCCTCACCTTCCTATTGTTGGCATGATGCCACACGCAGGAAGAATTCAATATTCTCCGGGAAGAACTTTTGAGGGTGATATATCAAGTGATGGTTACAAACTCATTGCTCCTCAGCAGCTTACCATCAAATCTGTTGAACCCTTTAAAAGAAGCAAAGTTGATGTGCCTTATGGTTACAGCACACCACAGCGTGCTGTACCTGTCAACCAGCAACCTCAATCTATGACTTCTCAATCCTCTACTTCATCTCCTCAGCAAGCCTCTACCCATGCTGGTTACAAAAATGATCAGCATGAGCGTCTCATGAGAAGACGTGTAAGGTTCGGTGATGCTAGATATTAGCAAGTGGGACCTTCACAGGTCAAACCTGCTGATAAGAAGATCCATCAGCAGACACCACAATCTGTGCCTGCTCCCTCTATTATGAGGCACACCGCTCCTCAAAAAGGAAGAATGCCTCTGTCTCAAAATAGGTCCACTACTCCTCAAAGAGGATACTTGCCGCATCAGCAAGTAAGACCTATTACTTCTCAAAGAGGACACTTGCCCCATCAGCAAGTGAGATCTTCTACTCCTAATAGGCAGTATCTCCGTCATAGGCAAATGAGGTCAGCTACTCCTAATCAGCAACCCAGATCGATCAATCCCAAAAGAGTGCATCAACCTCGGCATGGTCCATCCTCTTCCTCTTACCCTGCTGTCACACAAGCTTGGAGTATTGTTAAGGGATCTCAAAACCCTTCTACTTCTCAACCCCAAGATCCAAACGAAAAGTCCATTTTGGGTCCTGCTCCTCAGATGCCTCAACTTACACTTAAGCAAAAGCCTAAGTATAAGTCTAAGCAAAAGAACAAGGCATCTTCATCCTCTGATCCTCAAATTAACGAGCTTACTCAGTGAGTTAATGATCTTTCCTCTCAGATAAGGGATTTCCTCATTCAGAACCAAAAGGGCAGCACCTCTGACAGAAAATGCTACCTATGTGGCAGCAGAGGACATGTTGCATCTGAATGTGATAATGACAACTCAAGAGATGCTCCTGAAATTATCATTCAACCAAATCCTCTCTCCTCAACTGTTGCTTCCTCATCCAACAGGATCAGCGAGAGTCCCTCCTCTGCTGAACCAGAGTTAAGTGTAGGTGGTACTACTGCTATCACTGAAGAAAACGTTGTTGAATATCTCATCACAACGTATATCACTTCGTCACTCACAAAGGGTCATAACCAATGGGTTTGGAGAACCAGCCATGCTGGTTGAGTTCAGTGATACAGACGTTGTCAGTAATGTGGTCTTCCTTCGTAGTAATGAAAACAACATTATACCATTTGATCATAATGATCCATCTTATAGTTATGTTGATATGCGAAATTATCCTCCTCATCCCTCTACTCTAGCTGCAGATGAAAATTCTGAAACTCCAGCTATTAATCCTGCTGATCTGGCTGTCAGCGAGTTTAATAGTGAACCCATCTAAATCCTTCTGTTAAATTCATGCAGAGCTCGCTGGGAAAAGGAGTGTGGTTCTTGGACAGTGGATATTCAAAACACATGACCGGCTCTAAGACCCTGCTGGATAACTATGTAAAGACTGCTGGCCCTACTGTAGTGTTTGGTGATAACTCCACTGGACAAACTGAAGGTTATGGTCTTCTCTCTAATGGTCTTATAAAATTCTCCAAAGTCGCTTATGTAAATGGTTTGAAACATAACCTCATCAGCATAAGCCAACTTGGTGATGTTGATTACAAAGTGATTCTTGATAAAGATCAAGGCACTGTTGTCAATATAAACAAGGAAGTTGTCTTGGTAGCACCAAGAAAACGTGATGTCTATCTGGTTGACTTCACTCCTGTCAAAACTGACAGTGAGACTTGTTTCTTTGCCAAGTCAGCAACTGAGCTAAATTGGTTGTGGCACAAGCGTATGTCGCATGTGAATTTCAAAACAATCAACTCTCTGGCCAAAAAGAACTTGGTTTGTGGCCTTCCTCATCTCTCCTTTGAAAAGGATAGACTCTGTGGTGCTTGTGAAAAGGGTAAAAGCCATAGATCTACTTTCAAAACAAAGCAAGCAAATTCTGTAAAAGGTTGCTTCCATCTTCTTCATATGGACCTTTTTGGTCCAGTAAATGTCCAAAGTCTAAAGGGTAGCAAGTACACTTTAGTAATTGTGGATGAATATTCACGATATACTTGGACTATCTTCCTTCGTTCCAAGAGTGATGCTGCTGAGGAAATTATCAATTTCATCAAGAAAATTGAAAATATCAACAGCATTAGGGTAAAAGAACTAAGAAGTGATCATGGCACTGAGTTCAGAAACCACACTCTTGAATCCTTTTGTGCTGATCAAGGGATCTCACAAAATTTATCTTCTGTAAGAACTCCTGAGCAAAATGGTGTCGCTGAAAGACAAAATAGAATTCTTATCGAAGCAGCACGCATCATGCTCAGTGAATCCTCGCTGCCAAGCAAATTCTGGGCAGAAGCTGTCAGCACTGCCTGTCATACTCAGAACAGATGTCTCGTTGTCAAAAGACATGACAAGACAGCTTATGAGATCTTAAGAGGTAAGAAACAACAAATAAATTACTTCCATGTCTTTGGATATCCTGTGTTCATCCTAAATAACAAGGATCATTTAGGAAAATTATCCTAAAGCTGATGATGGCTATTTCCTCGGCTATTTGTCCATCAGCAAGGCCTTCAGAGTATTTAATACTCGTCTTCAGAAGGTGGATGAATCCATTCATGTTACTTTCGATGAAAGTTCATCAGCTCTCAAGGACATTCAATCTTCTTCCTCTAAGATCATATTCAATGAGCTCACTGATCCTCCCTCTGAGGATGCTGACTCATTTGTTGATGCTTCTTGTTCATTGCCTGAAATTAATCAGCATATCTCACAGGACAAATCAGCAATTGCTGATGAGGAACAAGTAGCCGCTCATATTTACTATATTGAGCCAGTTGAGCCTATCTTAAGATCAATCCATGCTGCCTTAGTCAAAGCTAGATCACTGACTGAGAACGAGCATGCTGATGACTCTGCTGAGGATGAGTTTCATGATGCTTCAGCGAACGCTGAAGACATGGAGTCAGCTGATGACTCCAACATCAATGATAACTCCTCTCAGTCGAATGGCTCTGGTGATCATGCATCTCCTAATCCCATTATTACCATTGATCTCTCCTCTTATAATAATCTCTCTGCTGCTCCCATCTCTATGTCTTCCGCTGACACTCCACTAGGTTCCTCAAGTGTTCCAGCACTTAAGTGGACATCTAGTCATCCTGCTCACCAAATCATCGGTGATCCTCAGCAAGGGATTACTACTCGCTCAGCGACAAGAAACACATGTCTTTATGTAAATTTCTTGTCAATGATCACTCCCAAGAATATCGGAGAAGCAATGGTTGACCCATCATGGGTTGCTGCCATGCAAGAGGAACTTACTCAATTTCAGAAATAGCATGTCTGGTTCCTAGTTCCTCTACCTCCTGGCAAAGAACCCATTGGAACCAAATCGGTTTATAGAAATAAAATGGACGAAGAAGGTGTTGTTACACGTAACAAGGCTAGGCTGGTAGCACAAGGATACCTTCAGGAAGAAGGTGTTGACTATGATGAAACATTTGCTCCAGTGGCCCGATTAGAAACTATTCGCTTATTCTTGGCAGATGCTGCTTACAGAAACTTCACAGTATATCAAATGGATGTAAAAAGTGCTTTCCTAAATGGAAAACTCGATGAGGAAGTTTATGTTAAGCAGCCACCTGGTTTTGAAGACCCAGCCAAGCCACACCATGTCTATCGTCTCTATAAGGCACTCTATGGTCTCAAACAAGCTCCCAGAGCTTGGTATGACACTCTCTCTGAGTTTCTTCTATCTAATAAGTTTCAGCGAGGATCCATTGACAGCACCCTCTTTATATATAGGAAAGGTGTTGATGTACTTTATGTGCAAATATATGTCGATGACATTATCTTTGGATCCTCCAGCAAGAAACTTTGCACCAAATTCAGCTCACTGATGTCTTCTCACTTTGAAATGAGCATGATGGGTGAGCTGACCTTCTTTCTTGGTCTTCAAATTCGCCAACTTTCTGATGGCATTTTCAGTAATCAGGAGAAATACATAAGGGACATGCTGGCTAAATTTGATATGTCTAATATCACTCCTAAGCCCACTCCCATGTCTTCTCCCAATAATCTTCATGCTGACCCTGATGGCAAGCATGTGAACCCCACTCACTATTGGGGAATGATTGGCTCGCTGATGTATCTCACAGCGAGTCGTCCTGATATCATGTTTGCTACTTGCCTCTGTGCACGTTATCAAGTTTCTCCTAGGGAATCTCATCTACTCGCTGTTAAGCGGATATTTAAGTACCTAAAAGGGACCTCTTCTTTAGGTCTCTGGTATCCCAAAGATTCTTCCTTTGACTTAGTTACATACTCTGATTCTGACTATGTTGGTTGCATGTTAGATAGGAAAAGTACCAGTGGTGGATGTCAACTGTTGGGGGGGAAGCTGACTAGTTGGTCTAGTAAGAAACAGCATACAGTGTCCATCTCCACTGCTGAAGCAGAATATGTATCTGCAGCAAGTTGTTGTGCACAAATCCTCTGGATGAAAAACCAACTCGCTGACTATGACTTAGACTTCTCTAAGATTCCCATAATGTGTGACAATACAAGTGCAATTGCCATTACACATAATCCTGTTCAGCATTCCAAAACTAAACACATAGATATTAGATATCACTTTATTCGTGACCATGTCATGAAAGGGGATGTTGAAATTTACTTCATTCCCACTGATGATCAGCTCGCTGACATATTCACTAAACCCTTAGATGAGAAAAGATTCAAAGATCTCGTCAGTAGGTTGGGAATGCTGAATGGTGAATCAGCGACATGACCTTTCATGTCTGCTATAACATAACTTATATTTCTCTTATAAGTTAAATAATTGACTCACTAGTCAAAATCTCATCAGCAGGTAATGTATGTCTTACTTGCTGAACAATAAAGTAATGAAGTGCTAAAAGTCTTCATCTAGTCCAGCAGCAAACGGCTGCTGGTAAAGACTAATAAAATCCGTTTATCCCTGTTGCTTTGGGAAAAAGTAAAATAAAAGTAATGAAGTGCTAAAATTCTTCATCTAGTCCAGCAGCAAACGGCTGTTGCTAAAGACTACTAAAATCCGTTTATCCCTGTTGTTTTGGGGAAAAGCAAAATAAAAGTAATGAAGTGCTAAAATTCTTCATCTAGTCCAGCAGCAAACGGCTGCTGGTAAAGACTAATAAAATCCGTTTATCCCTGTTGCTTTGGGAAAAAGCAAAATAAAAGTAATGAAGTGCTAAAATTCTTCATCTAGTCCAGCAGCAAACGGCTGTTGCTAAAGACTACTAAAATCCGTTTATCCCTGTTGTTTTGGGGAAAAGCAAAATAAAAGTAATGAAGTGCTAAAATTCTTCATCTAGTCCAGCAGCAAACGGCTGTTGGTAAAGACTAATAAAATCCGTTTATCCCTGTTGCTTTGGGAAAAAGCAAGCAAAAGTAATAGAGAGCTAAAAGTCTCTATCTAGTCCAGCAGCGAACGGCTCTGATAAAGACAAATTAAATCCGTTGATGGCTGACAGTTTGCCAAAAACTGTGCAAAGTTTATCAGTGACCTTATTCGCTTAAGTGTTCGCTGATGAATCTTCCTTACAAAATAAGGTAACCAGATTTTCTAAAATCTTCAGTGGATATATTTCAATCTTAACTAATTTTAACGTGTGAGCATATCCACCAAGTATCTTTATTATTTTAATATTAGAAGTTCAAACGGTTACCTAGATTTTCACCCTAATGGGCTACTTGCAATGTATATACGCCGTAAACACTCAAGTAATGTTGAAAAGAGAGGTACGATTGTCAAATCAAACCTTTTTATACGTTACTCACATACGTATATTCACATAATTATATATATAGTTTTATATTTATTTTAATTAATAAAATGTATTTTTATATATTTAATATTGCGAAAAACGGCTTTAGTGTGTGACACGTAAGAAAGAGAAACTGAATTGACGATTCACTTTTACAAAAGTGGGGGCCCACAACCATACCATATATATAGTCTCAATCTCATTCTCTCTGTTTCTTACGCTTTCATATTCTCTCTCAATTTCATTTCCTTCTTAAAATTCTTATAACAAGTCTCAAATCCTTCAAAATTCTTCCGAAATTATTGTTATCAAAATCTTTTCATATTCTTCTTAAAACAAATGGCTTCTTCCTCTGAACCTCAAACAACTGAAAATCCTTCTTCATCACCATCTCATGTTGAGTTGTCTGCCGATGATCTGGCAACTCAAAAGGCTCTTAAACAAGTTCCCCTCTATATGCACTCCAAAACATATGATCCAGAAACAATACCACCTTCTTCCAAAGTAATATTTCAAGCCCAACGAATCTCCATTAAACCAAACAATTATTTGGGATCTCTTGAAGTTCCTGCTGGCATCACAGGGTATGAACAGATGCTCGATTTCATTAAAGCATCCCATGTGAAGAATGCTATATACTCTGATCCAGGAGATATGTATGTCTATCTCCTAAGGGAATTCTGGTGGACATGTGATTTTCATGTAAGCATTGGTGCTATCACTGGCACAGTGAAGAAGAAACAGCTTATCATCACAATTACACCCAACATTATCCGAAAAGCTCTTGGTCTCCCTAATCAATCCGCTGAAAGACCATTTTTTGATCCTGCAACTGTAGATCAATGGAAAGATGGCTGCCAACCATTGGCTATGGAACAGATGTGGAACCTCCTGAACCAGCACCTAGCAACCCTCTCAAGAAGCATCTCCCTGGTGTATGGAGACTATTATTCGCTCATGTTATTCAATGCTTGGGAGGAAATTCTGGCTCATTTGATCAAGCCACAACAACTAACATGCAGATCATACATGCTCTTGCAACTAGAAGGTTCATTGATTTTGCTTCAGTCATATTTGAAGACATGAAGTCAAAAGTTCAGGCCAGCAACCGTTCGTATACAATACCCTTTCAAGATTCTTCTCTTTAATCTTCAAACAAGAACTGAAAGAAAAGTATAATCAATTTGGTGCCACCAAATGGAGTTCACCAAGAATTGGTCCTTCAGTATACAAGCAACCTGCTTGTGATCTTGAATTATTTGACAGCAAGTTCGATGTCCTCACTCCTCAAATGAAACAGGTTCTCTTCTCTGCTTACACTAATGTTTATATACAAAGACCCCCATCTGCTGGTGAAGCTGCTGGCTCTGTTTCTGTACTAATAGCACCTCCAGCAGCGCCCAAGGCTGTCAAACCCACAAAGAAATCTAGATCAAAGTCCGTAAAGACTTCTGCTCCCTTATCCCTTGTTGCTGCTGGTAAAAAAAAGCACAAAGCAGCAAAGGGTTTCAAAGTTAAAGGCGTAGAATCTGCTCAACTTCAACTCATTGATGAGCCAGAAACTGATATAGCTGATAAAGACACTGTTCAGGACTCTTATGCATAAAATATTACTCAGCTTTCTCATGCTGAAGAGACTACTCATTCTGAGTCTGAACCTCTCTCTCCAAATCCTCTAAGTTTTTCTCTCTCAAAATCAACTACATCAGAAACAATGACCTCTCCAGTTGGCACCACCACTTTAATCACTGATGAATGTGGTGCACTTGATGGCCTATGTGATTATGCAGGTGAAGACGACAATGATAATGATGATACAGTAATAACTGATGTTGCTGATGAAAATGTTGGGAAGGTCACTGAGGTTCTTGCTGATATCAACGTTAGTACTGATGCATCTCTTACTGATGCCACTACCACTGATGCATCTCTTGTTGATGTCCCTGAGGCTACGGTCACTGAACAGCCCATCACTGCTGCCACCACTATGGTAACTAGTGAAGCTGTTGAATTAGAGGAAGTGGAGGAGCAGGAACCCACTGATGACGAAGAATTTGATTTGAATGAGCTGAATGCTGATGAATTTGATCTAATTGCTGCTACTGAAGGTCATGCTAGTGACATGGAAACTCAAACTGAAGAAGATACTCGAGTACATGTTGCTACACAGACTATCAATGATGAAGAACCACTCATCCCTGTTCAAAAAGGTTAGAAAAAGTTGAAAAAGGTCTTGCTGATCTGACAAAAGCAGCTGAACAGCTTGTCACCATCAAAGAAAATGAAGACAATAATTTGATCAAGACCTTGACCAGCTGGTTTGAGAAACAAAGGGATAACAGCAATAACATTGAGCACATCCAAGAAAATTGTGAAACGATAGCAAAAAGCCAAACAAGATCGTATCTGCTGGCTCGTAATGTTCTAAGCAGAAATCAGCAGATACTCCATGCCAAGGCTACCCATATTCAACGCTCTGTCAGCTCATCTGTTTATGCTGCAAGAAAAGCTGCTTCCTCAAGCATTTCTGTTGCTTCTGAAGTTCAGAAAGTGCATGAATTGATCCCTCCCCTGCAAACTCAAATTAAAAAACAAGCCGATGCTATATCATCATTGGAGAAAAAGATAGCTGAAATTCCCAAGCCATATGCCTCCTTCACTGAACTTGATAGGCAAAAGCAGGAAAGAATGGAGGTTGAGATGGGTAAGATCAAGTCCTTGCTTCAGCAGTTGGTTAGTCGAACTGCTGACAAGGAGAAAGATACTATGGTGGAAGTTACTGCTGGTGATGCAACTTCCAAGGGGGAAAAAATTAATGAAGCTATTACTAAAATTGTTGATGAGGTTGTTACAAAAACTGTCGAACAAATCATTGAAGAAGCAGCTGAAGAAGTAATGAACACTGCTGATGATACCATTGCCACTTCCACAGCTGATGAAACTTCTAATATGGCAATAGTGGTAGTGAGTACTGAAGAAAAAAGTGAAGTGCCTCTAGAAAAAGAGATTGTAGATGCTGGCTCATGGGAAGGGCACTTGATTGAAACAGAAGCTGGTGTTGAGGGGGAGCAATAAGCTTAAGGAATGATGGCAAATGTTGAGGGGGAGCAACAAGCTCAAGAGGAGTTGGCAATTGTTCAAAGGGAACATGAAGACCAAAATGTTGATCCAAATGATCCCAGAGCTGTCAAGGCGGCATGGGAAGCTGGCTTTGCTAGAGATATGGCAACTGATAGATCAAAGGAAATGCTGCCAGTTTTCCATAGACGCTCTCTTGTAAATGTTGAAATCACTCCTCTCACTGATGCTCAAAGAGAATAGCTCTCCAGATCTCTAAGAAAACCCTCATCTTCTCATCAGATGAATCAAATGGCCTCTTCATCAGTCACCTCCTCCACTCCAGAAAACCTTGCTCTGGAAGCTGCCAAAGAAGCTCAGCAAGAACCTCTCGCTGAAGCACAACGAAGAAAAGAAAATGAAGAAAATGAGAAAAAGAATCTGGAGTTTATCGAGCAGCTAGCTATCCAAGATAAGAAAAACTTTGATGTTGAAGACCTCATGTTGTTGGAATCGTCTGGTCATTATGCTGTGTATCAAAAGAAACAAGCAGATGTTGAAGCAAGGTTGAAAGAACAGAAAGAAAAGGTGGAAGAAGAAAAAGCAAAATTTATGAGAAACATGTCAAGAAGGTCATTACCCCAAAAGATTGTCGCTGTGGGGGTAAATCTGGCAAAGGGTGGAGCTGAAACAAATCTAAGAGTGGAACGAGAAGATGGCCATATTTCCCATCTCAAGGATGTGCAAAGACCAAATCTGGGAGCCACTGAATGGCTGGAAGTGTATGAGCAGATAAAAGAAAAGACAGCACACAGCTACTCTCCACTCAAAGACTCCATTCATGTCTACTTCACCAAAGCCAGAGAGATGGAGAGAAGATTGAAAACTGACGTACCAGTGATTAAGAAGTACTTTGAGTACTTTCCAGCAAGACGTCCATCAGCTACACCACCCTCAACAGCATCTAAAAGGAAAGTTGGGCTAAAAAGAAAGAGAAATGATCGGCCAGTGCACGCTGATCTCCCTCCTATTTCTAGAGATGCTCTCCTGGATACCCGGCTACCAGCAAGGGTCGTGTTTGAGGAAGGGCTTGTAATTGAAGACCCATTTTGCATGTTCTACATAAACTATCAAAATCATCAACTCTTCTTCAGAGTGAGTGATATAAAGAAGGCCTCAGTAGGTTTCTTGATTGCAATAAGAAGAAGGTGTGCTGCAACCACCAACAACCAAGCCTTCATTGCAATCATTGATCATGAGTTGCTGCAGCCGCATCGTCAAGCTGATCCTACACTAAGGATCATCAAGAATGAAGATGTACTGAATGAGCTGAAACTCAACCAAGTGTAATAGAGATGTTTGTGTGTCAGCATGTAACACTCTTTTGCAATAAATAAATATTGTCTTCCCATATTTGTATTTTTCTAAGTGCTTTCTACTCAGCAAGTCTCCTCAGCGAATAGGGGGAGATTGTTGAGTCAAGGATTTGCTGATAAGACTTAGGTCGCTGATGTATGTCATCAGCAACCATCAGCGAGTCCGATGACTCTTCTTCAGCGGATGGTTCTCTCCAAACTGCAAGTCATGACGGGAAGAAATTCAAAACACAAGAAGATAAGAGTCACACGGTGGGTTGTCCCAACTGTTTTATACCTTCTTTGGTAAAGAAAACAGTTGGATGATTTCTCTCTCATACCCGTTTTGGAAAAGAAGACAAAGGCTTCCTGCGCAAGTACTTCCAACCAATGGGATTTCGACAACCACCATCCATCACTATCAAGACAAGGCTGTGTTGCCCTAATTCCCCTCTATATAAAGCAACACAGCCTCAACACAACACTTTGTGTTTGTCACCTTAAAAGTGTGTGTCACTTAATTTCTCTTGTAAAATTGTTAAAGTTTTCTAGTTGGTCTAAAACTTAAACAATTGTATGTTCATTTATTTTCTTGTAAGACAAGTTGTATTATCGACCATGTATTCACTGTTTAGTCAATGATACATATGATTAGACTTGCATAGATTTGAGTATTTGAACCTTGCATTTGTTTTTATTATTTACTTTACTTTATTTACTTTCTTGCCTAGATTAATTACTTATAAGTATTGCATTCGTGGACTCACAAGTGGTATGTTCACAATTTTTGTAATGTATTGAATTATGTCAAGTTGGATATCTTACAGATTTTACCGTTTGAAGAGGGACAGTTGCCTGTTAAGTATCTTGGTGTTCCATTGGTTTCATCTCGTTTGATTTTTAGAGATTGTAGAAAATTGATTGAAAGAGTGAAGAAAAGAATTGATGATTGGAAGAACAGGTTTTTGTCCTTTGTAGGCCGACTTCAATTAATTAATTCGGTTCTTTCATCCCTCTATGTTTACTGGTCTTCTGTATTCATGCTCCCGGCTTATCTCATGCTTGATATTGAGCAAATTCTTCGTGGTTTTTTATGGTGCCAAGGGGAAATGAAACCCTGGAAATCTAAAGTGGCTTCGGATGTTGTATGTCTTCCAAAGGAAGAGGGTGGACTAGGTGTTAGAAAGATTGAAGATTTTAATGTTGCTCTAATAACATCTCATATTTGGAGACTTTTGGAGTCAAAGGAATCTTTATGGGTTAAGTGGGTGCATGTGCATAAGCTTATGCATAGAAGTTTTTGGGAAGTCCCGGTTAGAGGAAATATGTCGTGGTGTTGGCGTAAGATTCTTCAGGTAAGGCCTCTTATTAGGCAACATGTGTGGACCCGCTTAGGAGATGGAATAAAAACTTTGGCTTGGCATGATGGCTGGTGTGATTATAGCCCGTTATCAAATCATGTTTCTGCAAGAAGGATTGCTTCTGCTGGTTTCCAAGTAGACACTAAGGTTGCTAAAATCGTTATGAGAGGTGGTTGGACTTGACCTGACTCGTGGAATGCTCACTTTCCTTTAGTAGTCCCCCCCCCCCTGTTCTTACTCCTAATACTCGTGACACTCTTCTATGGAAGAATAGAAATGGTATCCTTGCTGAGTTTTCAGTGAGCACTGCCTGGAAGGATCTTCGTGCTAGGGGTGACAAGGTTACTTGGTATAATATGGTGTGGTTTCCCCAGTCCATTCCAAAGCATTCGTTTTTGCTTTGGCTTGCTGTTCGTAATAAACTAAAAACGCAGGGCACAATGGGTTTATGGAGTTCTAATGGAGTTGTTGCTACCGCTGATTTACGTTGCCTTTTTTGCCAGAACCAGCCGGATTCTATTAAGCATTTGTTTTTTGATTGTTTGTATTGCTCACGGGTTTGGAACTCGGTTAGCATGAAGGCAAAAATTTGTATTGTCAATCCTGATTGGGAGGTATTATGGCAGGAATGTTGCCCATTGCTAAGAGTCGATCCTTGAAGAACATTATTACCAAAATGTTACTTGCAGCATCGGTGTATTCTGTATGGAAGGAGAGGAACGCAAGGTTGTTCAAGAAGAAGCACCGTCCATATGAGAAATTTTATCAACAGTGAGGCTTAAGATGCTTACTTTTCGATTCAAGGAAAGTACACGAGTGGAGAAGTTGTTGACTGCTTGGGATATCCCATTGCATTAAAGAAAGTAGTGGTAGCTTAGCATGGCATTAAATAAACATGTCCTATTTTTATTACTTTATGCCGAAAGTTTGTGTAAAGTAGCGGTAGCTTAGCATGGCTTGTCGTTGGTTATGTTAGAAGTGGCATGTCAAGATGCTTGGTCTTTGGTTGCTGCACTTGGTGCATGATTTGTACTAGTCAATTTGGCATTCTACCAAATTGTCTGAATTTATTGTTGGCATAAATATACAAGATAACTAGGGTGAACCTTTACCCAAAAAAAAGTACTTTTGAGTGCTATCTCGTTCAAAAACGGCTACTAATGTGTTTTTCAGAACTTTATTTCTCGTGTACCATATAAGCTTTTTTATATGTATGTCTTTTTTTGGCATGTAGATGGGATCGAAAATGAAGAGGTCTATATTCGATTATCAAACATGAAAGCACTAGCACAAACTTGTTGTGAAGAGAAAGGAAAGTAAAAAGGGACAATCTTGCCAATAGTTTAAGTTTAAGCTCTCTGTCAGGAAACCTCAAGCACCGGGTGCTCCTCCAAACACGGCGACCAAAACAGATTCCCCTAGCCAAACTGCTCACATTGTTGCTAGCGTAGACATCCCACAAGACAAAAAAAAGTCGTCAAACACTGCCAGTTTGTTTGATCAAACATCTAGCTTACATCAAATTATGTTTTTTGTTTGTTAAATATGAATCTATTACTAGAAAAATGCATGTTAAGGTTAAATCAGTGGTGTTAGGTGTATGTGATTATGTTCATAAGAAGTTACATTGTTTCAAAATAAAGTTGTTTCATACTGTCAATATATACGAGTCAACATATTATCAATGCATCAAATGCATCATGATCGGTAATTGAAACTGTCAATATACAAGTCAACATATAATCAATGCATCAATGCCATAATGTAATCAAAGCCACTGCCCACTGGTAAACCCTTCACTGGTATATCAACTTATATTTATTACATGAAGAGGCTCCTATGTGAATAGTACTAGTATAAGTTTATCAGTTTATAAGTCACTCAATCACTCTATATGCCTATACTAGTTTTCAGACCCGTCCGATGGACGGGTGGTTGTTGAGTCCCAATGTTCATTGATAAAGGTTTGTAAATTTGGTGATGACAAATCTGACTTATAAACACTTAGTAATCTTTTGGTTCTTGTAATCTGATCTGGGTCAGACTAAGCTGACACAGCTTACGATCTGTTTCTGACCCAGATCATGCTTCATACTTTGTAATTGTAAAATCTTATGGAAGCAAGTGTTATTCAAGCTGCATCAACAATGTGATAGCATTCAATCCAAGTCGAAGAGGAGGATTGAAGATAGAAGACCAAACTGTTAGTGGAAGGCAGCTTGGGATTAGCAGTCAGCTTGGAAACACTTAGGCAGATTGGTGCTTTGACAAACGGCCCAATCTGTGTCTGACAATCAAGTGAAAATAACAACCTGGATTGAAGATAAGGACAAATGACGTGACTAGGAAGAATCCTAGGATCCAGGTTGGTGGTTGGTTTTACATATGCGTGTCCATACTCTTATTGGATGATGAAGAATGTGCGCCAGTACATGGGGGACCACAAGTACCAGGTAAAGGCATGATCTAATATTCCTTTACCATCCAGAGAAAGAAGAATACGTGGCTTCAATGGATACCAAGAAAAGGAGAGCTTTCGCCTATAAAAGCCTCATTCATTGATTGCATCTGTGTGGCATTCCTGAGAATCATTCTTCACACAAGTTTCCCTGCTCTTATACACAGCTTAGTCTGTATGAGATCAGCTTGGGCTGATTCTCTTGAGCTAGAACTTATTGATTGTAGTTTGTCATTTCAGGGGTTGTTTAGATATCTATAGGCTATCTTTATTCCGCAACAACCCTGTAATTCTTTGTATAGATTATTTCTTAATAAAGGATTACATTGAAAACCACAATCTGTGTTCAAGAATGTTTTGTTTCTTTATTGCTTTACTGTTTTAATGATTCATGTTCTTTACTTACTTAATATATAAACTGAATCTTAAAACGTTTTATTTAAAAGTTTGTAAAGTTTGAGAAAAGTTGTATTCACCCCCCTCTACAACTGTTCTGTGTACAATATACTTTGGTATATTGATACACTGTGGGACGTATCAGTGTAAAATTTAAGTGTTACTCATAATGCATTTTAAAAATATATTGAGTTCCTCTATCTAAATGTGTCATTCCTTTATGTTAAACATATGAACGAACCAATATACAGCCCCAAAATTAACATGAGGCAAATAATATTAAATTAGCATTAGTAATTCATTTTCTTACAAATAACTCTCAATCTAATTCTTCTTCTGAATCTGAGGTCCCATACCCAGCTCCAGTAAGCGTGAGTAAGCTTACACCCTATGTGGTGGGTAATAATGTGGTAGTAGTCCCGGCTGATCTTGATACTGGTAAAATCAAGATTGGTAGTCTCGTCTCAGCCAATGTTCATCCTCCTTCTTGGGCTAAAGGATATGATGAGATTGTAGCATTTTTGTGGTACCATCCATTTGGCAAGATGATGATTGAGAAGCCTGATGTGGTGTTTAAGGATCTTTTGTGTGAATTTTGGGCAAGCTGCTATGTGGATAAGAACAAGAAAGGAGATCCTGTAATCTATGGCACAATCCTCAACGGTAAGAAAAAGGTATATATTTCTTTAGAAAGGATTGGGTCTGCTTTTGTGCTGTCATACATGCCTGATGATCTTTATGAATGCATTGTGTCTCACACTGAAGCCAAAAGTGTTTTACAAGAAGTTGGATATACTGGTCCATTGGCTTCAGTGGTTAAAATGAAATATTTAACTGGTATTTGGAATTATTTGTTGAGCACAATATCAAAATGTTTACAAGTAAAGGCAGGCAGCTTTGATCAACCTAATGCCTTAGAGATGCAAATTTTTCATGCTATGGTTACTATGACCAGAATAGATTTTGCTGCAATAATTTTTAGAGACTTGGTTGGCCGAGTCAATAATAAGAGCCTTACCATACCTTATGGTAGGATTCTTGCTCTTATCATTGAAGCAATACTTGACAATGATTTCAGTCTGGCAACTGGTCAGACTGTGGAATGCAAGGCCATCAATAATAATATTTTCAATAGTCCCAAGGTAACTGTGCAGGGTCTGACCCGAGCAATGCAGGTTTACCTTGATTTTTGCAGGCAAAGAGAAAGGGAACAAGAAGCACTTGAGGAAGTTGTCCCTTCTTCGACGCGATCTGAGTCTGACACTCAATCTGCCAATCAGGGGGACCCAGGTACACATGCTTCTGAACCCTCAAACTCTTCTCAATCTATTCAATCTTCTTTTCCTTCAAAAGAGGGTGAAGGGTTGGCCAAAACATCAGCCACCCTAGCCACACCCTCATCCACTCATTCAAAATCCGCTTCTAAAAGACCCATTGTTGAGGACTTAGTACCTCACAATGCAAAAAAGAAAAGAACACAAAGGAAATCTGAATCAGCTTCTGGGGTTGATATTGCGACATCAAATTTTGAGATCCCCCAAGGTGCAGTGGCAGCTAAGGAACGTTCCAAAGCTGACTCTGCCACCCAAGCTGATATGCCGAATACACCACACCCATCTGCACTCTCCCAAAAGAGTGTAGACGAGCTAAAGGGAACAACTACTGCTACCCAACCCTCCAAACAGGGTGAAGGTATTGAAAGAAAGACCTCCTCCCAAGGTCATACTGAGTCTGCACCTAAAACGCCATCATCAGCCTCCCAAAAGGTTGATGATATCATTAAAGGGACAACAGAGGATCAAGCCCAGATCCAAAATGAGTCAGAGTCTATGCACTTCAATTCTGAGGATGGTCAGCCAAAGGAGAGAAGTATCGAACGCACTTGTGACACTGCTTCTCCTCCCCAAGCTGATCAGACTTCTTCTCTCTTACACTCTGAGTCTGCACAGGCTGTCAATGCCCCTTCTATGTCACAAGGAGGGGTACATGCCTCAATTCTCCCTAAGGATACTTTGGTGCAACAACACACCTCTGTTGAAGGGCAATCAAATACACAAAACATTACACCTGCAGGGTCTATGTCTGCATCTGTCCTTGGACAGAGGGATCCTGTAGGTTACATGGTTGTCTTTAAGGCAGTTATGTCAGCCCCTTGTGCAGCAAAGGGAACCATTGGTGGTCCTCTCGATGCCAATGAGAATATAATCACTATCTCCGGAAGTGATTCTTCATTCGATGATGTGCTTGCCCATCCATCCTCAAGGGATGATCTGATGGAAGATGCCAGTGGAGGAGTTGATCAACATCATGATCAACACATTCCCACTGGCCCTCAGCCTGAATTAAACGTCAATCTTTCTCAGGCTGACCAGCACATCATCATTTCTGAAAAATACACTCATGAGACTCACTCTCATGAGCATATTCACCAAAACTCCCTTAGCCTCCACCTCCTTCTATATGAGCCCAATGACCCTGATTTTAAGGATTGCAGGCTGCTCTTTCCAGAGTCAGTGGCTTTTAAGCCAACTGCAAGTCCTTCCCAAGCTGCCACTATCTCATTTTTAGATGTGGTGGGTCAGCTCACTGAGTTCAATTCAACCTATAAGGTTGAGAGCTCAAAGCTGATCAAAGACTTGGAAAAGATCCAAAAGGATCAGGAATTGACGGATAAGAAGGTGGATAAGTTGAGTCAAGAACAGACTGCACTAAAAGAGAATGTATTGAAGGCAGTTAACTTGATGCAGCAGAACCAAAGCAAGCTGACAGAGTCTCTTGATGGTCTTACAAAGGCAATCAATGAAGAAAAGGAAAGAAACAAGAGTACTCTGAGTCAGATTGAGAAAGCTGCAACCAAGTTTACAAGAGATGTCACTATTGAGCTTCAACCTGCCAACAAGTCACAAGCAGATTTCAAGAATGATCTGATTGAAGCCTCAAAGAGTGTCAAATCAAAAATTGGACTCCTCCATGAAGATTATGTTGAATTAAGAAGAGCCTGCTGTCTAACAAATATCAAGATTGACTTGATCAGCCATGATCTAAAAGGGCTCTTTGCTACTCCAGTAAGCTCTTTCCCTGGTGATGATGACAAAAAGGGGGAGAAGAGTGCTGGTAAGAGTGCTGCTGAAGTTGAGCAGGAAAAAGAAGTAGAAAGACAAAGACAAAGAGCTCTGGCTGACAAGGAAATTGAAGAGTATTTTGAAAGATTGAAAGAAAGACAAATGAAGGCTAAAGCTGAGGGGGAGGCCAATGATAGGAGAGTGGTTGTTTATGGTTCAAGTGTGGAAGGTGAAAAGGAGATAAAAATACCAGAATCTGAGTCTGGTGGTGAAAAGGGTGGAAACATGAATGAAGAAAATGAGAAGGAGAGTGATACAATTGAGGGGGAGACCACTGATGTTGTTATGGAAAATGTGGGAGATATAAGGAAGGATGTTGGAGTTGAAAATGTTGAAAAAGTTGATAATAAGATGAAGTCTTCCCAAGCTGTCCCTGTACAAGCTGTGCCATCGCAAGCTGACCCAGCTCCCAAAGAACAAATTGTTGAATCTTCTTCAAGTGAAGACACAGCCACTCTGTCCCAGTTTATGCTAAAGAAAAGGCCAACTGAAGCTGGGTCAAGTGGTGTGAAGATTCTTACTGACAAAGAAAAGGATTGGGAGCTTGCAATCAAACAAGCACCTGAACTTGGGGTAACAGTTGAGGTGGCATACAAAATGATCAAGGAGGACAGATTACAAAGAGAAAGAATGGCTGCAGTTGAATCTGATCCAGAAGTTGCCAAGGTTCTTCAAGAAACATTGAATAAGGAAGATGAAGAAGACCTTGCAGCTATTGGATCCAAAAAGAAAAATGTTGGAAAAGAAAAAGGGAAGAAAAAGTGGTGGTTCACACTAAACCATCACAGAAGGTGAAAGATGTGAAGAAAAGTGTTGAAGCCCATGATAGGTGGGAGGCTCTGGAGAAAAGAAAGGTGACTGAAAATCTTAATTATAGAAGGCATCCAGAGCCAATCACCCAGGTTCAACTCAAAAGAAAAAGAGGAAAGAACATTCCCAGCATCAGGTTTACAAGAGAAGGATATGAAACAAGCTGGGAAACCTATGATCTTGATAATCTGTTTGACTTAGGATACGCTGAGTGGGTGGAGTTGCATAATATCATAACTGGTATGCCTGGAATCCATAGAGAGACAGTCTTGGAAGCCATTGAAAAGAAGTTGGCTATAATTGTGAAATTCAAGATTGATATCACTAGCCTTCCAAGACCAAAAGCATATGATATGGATGATGAAGATGAGTCAGCTGAGCCACTCAAGAAGAAAAGGAGAAGGTTTGAAAGAATTAATGCTCCTGAAGGTGATCATACAGTTTTTCTCAAAAACTTGAACCCTTCAGAGTTGCTTGCTCAATTATCTTCTGATGCTCTTGACAAGATTCTGAATAATCTCAATCTGTCTCTACCTGCTGGTGTTGAAAATGCAAGATGTGGGCTGTTCATCACTGAACCTGAACATGGGATGTATTTTGTGAATGCAAGAGGGAAATTGGTTTTCCAAAGGACTGCTGAACTACAACAGGTACCAGTTATGCACCTTTTTACCTTATACAGATTCTGCAGAAATTTTAGTGAAGAAGGTAATGGGTATGAGCAGTTCCTTATTGATGAGGGTTTAGATAGGCAGTTAGATGTGAAAATTGCCCCATCATTTGAAGTTAAACAAGAAGCTGTAGAAATGCTTGGGGAATAGTTATCTATCTTGTAATATATTTTTTGTCATTTCTCTATATATGCAAAAGTAGTTGTACAAATTCAGTTTCTTTGTTAGAACTTCATATCAGTTCAAAAGAACCCAAAAGATTCAAAGGGTCACAATCTGTTAGTTTTATTTTACTTTGATTCTTTGTAAGCTGATAGTTAGAAGTGTTGTTGGGTTTTGTCATCATCAAATAGGGGGAGATTGTTGAGTCCCAATGTTCATTGATAAAGGTTTGTAAATTTGGTGATGACAAATCTGACTTATAAACACTTAGTAATCTTTTGGTTCTTGTAATCTGATCTGGGTCAGACTAAGCTGACACAGCTTACGATCTATTTCTGACCCAGATCATGCTTCATACTTTGTAATTGTAAAATCTTATGGAAGCAAGTGTTATTCAAGCTGCATCAACAATGTGATAGCATTCAATCCAAGTCGAAGAGGAGGATTGAAGATAGAAGACCAAGCTGTTAGTGGAAGGCAGCTTGGGATTAGCAGTCAGCTTGGAAACACTTAGGCAGATTGGTGCTTTGACAAACGGCCCAATCTGTGTCTGACAATCAAGTGAAGATAACAACCTGGATTGAAGATAAGGACAAATGACGTGACTAGGAAGAATCCTAGGATCCAGGTTGGTGGTTGGTTTTACATATGCGTGTCCATACTCTTATTGGATGATGAAGAATGTGCGTCAGTACGTGGGGGACCACAAGTACCAGGTAAAGGCACGATCTAATATTCCTTTACCATCCAGTGAAAGAAGAATACGTGGCTTCAATGGATACCAAGAGAAGGAGAGCTTTCGCCTATAAAAGCCTCATTCATTGATTGCATATGTGTGGCATTCCTGAGAATCATTCTTCACACAAGTTTCTCTGCTCTTATACACAGCTTAGTCTGTACGAGATCAGCTTGGGCTGATTCTCTTGAGCTAGAACTTATTGATTGTAGTTTATCATTTCAGGGGTTGTTTAGATATCTATAGGCTATCTTTATTCCGCAACAACCCTGTAATTCTTTGTATAGATTATTTCTTAATAAAGGATTACATTGAAAACCACAATCTGTGTTCAAGAATGTTTTGTTTCTTTATTGCTTTACTGTTTTAATGATTCCTGTTCTTTACTTACTTAATATATAAACTGAATCTTAAAACGTTTTATTTAAAAGTTTGTAAAGTTTGAGGAAAGTTGTATTCACCCCCTCTACAACTGTTCTGTGTACAATATACTTTGGTATATTGATACACCTTGGGACGTATCAGTTTTAATCTCATAATGCATTTTAAAAATATATTGAGTTCCTCTATCTAAATGTGTCATTCCTTTATGTTAAACATATGAACGAACCAATATACAGCCCCAAAATTAACATGAGGCAAATAATATTAAATTAGCATTAGTAATTCATTTTCTTTACAAACGCAGCAGCCACTAAATCTGATTCTTCAACTGAATCTGATGTCCTATACCCAGCTCCAGTAAGCGTAAATAAGCTCACCCTATGTGGTGGGTAATAATGTGGTAGTAGTCCCGGCTGATCTTGATACTGGTAAAATCAAGATTGGTAGTCTCGTCTCAGCCAATGTTCATCCTCCTTCTTGGGCTAAAGGATATGATGAGATTGTAGCATTTTTGTGGTACCATCCATTTGGCAAGATGATGATTGAGAAGCCTGATGTGGTGTTTAAGGATCTTTTGTGTGAATTTTGGGCAAGCTGCTATGTGGGTAAGAACAAGAAAGGAGATCCTGCAATCTATGGCACAATCCTCAACGGTAAGAAAAAGGTATATATTTCTTTAGAAAGGATTGGGTCTGCTTTTGTGCTGTCATACATGCCTGATGATCTTTATGAATGCATTGTGTCTCACACTGAAGCCAAAAGTGTTTTACAAGAAGTTGGATATACTGGTCCATTGGCTTCAGTGGTTAAAATGAAATATTTAACTGGTATTTGGAATTATTTGTTGAGCACAATATCAAAATGTTTACAAGTAAAGGCAGGCAGCTTTGATCAACCTAATGCCTTAGAGATGCAAATTTTTCATGCTATGGTTACTATGACCAGAATAGATTTTGCTGCAATAATTTTTAGAGACTTGGTTGGCCGAGTCAATAATAAGAGCCTTACCATACCTTATGGTAGGATTCTTGCTCTTATCATTGAAGCAATACTTGACAATGATTTCAGTTTGGCAACTGGTCAGACTGTGGAATGCAAGACCATCAATAATAATAATTTCAATAGTCCCAAGGTAACTGTGCAGGGTCTGACCCGAGCAATGCAGGTTTACCTTGATTTTTGCAGGCAAAGAGAAAGGGAACAAGAAGCACTTGAGGAAGTTGTCCCTTCTTCGACGCGATCTGAGTCTGACACTCAATCTGCCAATCAGGGGGACCCAGGTACACATGCTTCTGAACCCTCAAACTCTTCCCAATCTATTCAATCTTCTTCTCCTTCAAAAGAGGGTGAAGGGTTGGCCAAATCATCAGCCACCCTAGCCACACCCTCATCCACTCATTCAAAATCCGCTTCTAAAAGACCCATTGTTGAGGACTTAGTACCTCACAGTGCCAAAAAGAAAAGAACACAAAGGAAATCTGAATCAGCTTCTGGGGTTGATATTGCGACATCAAATTTTGAGATCCCCCAAGGTGCAGTGGCAGCTAAGGAACGTTCCAAAGCTGACTCTGCCACCCAAGCTGATATGCCGAATACACCACACCCATCTGCACTCTCCCAAAAGAGTGTAGACGAGCTAAAGGGAACAACTACTGCTACCCAACCCTCCAAACAGGGTGAAGGTATTGAAAGAAAGACCTCCTCCCAAGGTCATACTGAGTCTGCACCTAAAACGCCATCATCAGCCTCCCAAAAGGTTGATGATATCATTAAAGGGACAACAGAGGATCAAGCCCAGATCCAAAATGAGTCAGAGTCTATGCACTTCAATTCTGAGGATGGTCAGCCAAAGGAGAGAAGTATCGAACGCACTTGTGACACTGCTTCTCCTCCCCAAGCTGGTCAGACTCCTTCTCTCTTACACTCTGAGTCTGCACAGGCTGTCAATGCCCCTTCTATGTCACAAGGAGGGGTACATGCCTCAATTCTCCCTAAGGATACTTTGGTGCAACAACACACCTCTGTTGAAGGGCAATCAAATACACAAAACATTACACCTGCAGGGTCTATGTCTGCATCTGTCCTTGGACAGAGGGATCCTGTAGGTTACATGGTTGTCTTTAAGGCAGTTATGTCAGCCCCTTGTGCAGCAAAGGGAACCATTGGTGGTCCTCTCGATGCCAATGAGAATATAATCACTATCTCCGGAAGTGATTCTTCATTCGATGATGTGCTTGCCCATCCATCCTCAAGGGATGATCTGATGGAAGATGCCAGTGGAGGAGTTGATCAACATCATGATCAACACATTCCCACTGGCCCTCAGCCTGAATTAAACGTCAATCTTTCTCAGGCTGACCAGCACATCATCATTTCTGAAAAATACACTCATGAGACTCACTCTCATGAGCATATTCACCAAAACTCCCTTAGCCTCCACCTCCTTCTATATGAGCCCAATGACCCTGATTTTAAGGATTGCAGGCTGCTCTTTCCAGAGTCAGTGGCTTTTAAGCCAACTGCAAGTCCTTCCCAAGCTGCCACTATCTCATTTTTAGATGTGGTGGGTCAGCTCACTGAGTTCAATTCAACCTATAAGGTTGAGAGCTCAAAGCTGATCAAAGACTTGGAAAAGATCCAAAAGGATCAGGAATTGACGGATAAGAAGGTGGATAAGTTGAGTCAAGAACAGACTGCACTAAAAGAGAATGTATTGAAGGCAGTTAACTTGATGCAGCAGAACCAAAGCAAGCTGACAGAGTCTCTTGATGGTCTTACAAAGGCAATCAATGAAGAAAAGGAAAGAAACAAGAGTACTCTGAGTCAGATTGAGAAAGCTGCAACCAAGTTTACAAGAGATGTCACTATTGAGCTTCAACCTGCCAACAAGTCACAAGCAGATTTCAAGAATGATCTGATTGAAGCCTCAAAGAGTGTCAAATCAAAAATTGGACTCCTCCATGAAGATTATGTTGAATTAAGAAGAGCCTGCTGTCTAACAAATATCAAGATTGACTTGATCAGCCATGATCTAAAAGGGATCTTTGCTACTCCAGTAAGCTCTTTCCCTGGTGATGATGACAAAAAGGGGGAGAAGAGTGCTGGTAAGAGTGCTGCTGAAGTTGAGCAGGAAAAAGAAGTAGAAAGACAAAGACAAAGAGCTCTGGCTGACAAGGAAATTGAAGAGTATTTTGAAAGATTGAAAGAAAGACAAATGAAGGCTAAAGCTGAGGGGGAGGCCAATGATAGGAGAGTGGTTGTTTATGGTTCAAGTGTGGAAGGTGAAAAGGAGATAAAAATACCAGAATCTGAGTCTGGTGGTGAAAAGGGTGGAAACATGAATGAAGAAAATGAGAAGGAGAGTGATACAATTGAGGGGGAGACCACTGATGTTGTTATGGAAAATGTGGGAGATATAAGGAAGGATGTTGGAGTTGAAAATGTTGAAAAAGTTGATAATAAGATGAAGTCTTCCCAAGCTGTCCCTGTACAAGCTGTGCCATCGCAAGCTGACCCAGCTCCCAAAGAACAAATTGTTGAATCTTCTTCAAGTGAAGACACAGCCACTCTGTCCCAGTTTATGCTAAAGAAAAGGCCAACTGAAGCTGGGTCAAGTGGTGTGAAGATTCTTACTGACAAAGAAAAGGATTGGGAGCTTGCAATCAAACAAGCACCTGAACTTGGGGTAACAGTTGAGGTGGCATACAAAATGATCAAGGAGGACAGATTACAAAGAGAAAGAATGGCTGCAGTTGAATCTGATCCAGAAGTTGCCAAGGTTCTTCAAGAAACATTGAATAAGGAAGATGAAGAAGACCTTGCAGCTATTGGATCCAAAAAGAAAAATGTTGGAAAAGAAAAAGGGAAGAAGAAGGTGGTTCACACTAAACCATCACAGAAGGTGAAAGATGTGAAGAAAAGTGTTGAAGCCCATGATAGGTGGGAGGCTCTGGAGAAAAGAAAGGTGACTGAAAATCTTAATTATAGAAGGCATCCAGAGCCAATCACCCAGGTTCAACTCAAAAGAAAAAGAGGAAAGAACATTCCCAGCATCAGGTTTACAAGAGAAGGATATGAAACAAGCTGGGAAACCTATGATCTTGATAATCTGTTTGACTTAGGATACGCTGAGTGGGTGGAGTTGCATAATATCATAACTGGTATGCCTGGAATCCATAGAGAGACAGTCTTGGAAGCCATTGAAAAGAAGTTGGCTATAATTGTGAAATTCAAGATTGATATCACTGGCCTTCCAAGACCAAAAGCATATGATATGGATGATGAAGATGAGTCAGCTGAGCCACTCAAGAAGAAAAGGAGAAGGTTTGAAAGAATTAATGCTCCTGAAGGTGATCATACAGTTTTTCTCAAAAACTTGAACCCTTCAGAGTTGCTTGCTCAATTATCTTCTGATGCTCTTGACAAGATTCTGAATAATCTCAATCTGTCTCTACCTGCTGGTGTTGAAAATGCAAGATGTGGGCTGTTCATCACTGAACCTGAACATGGGATGTATTTTGTGAATGCAAGAGGGAAATTGGTTTTCCAAAGGACTGCTGAACTACAACAGGTACCAGTTATGCACCTTTTTACCTTATACAGATTCTGCAGAAATTTTAGTGAAGAAGGTAATGGGTATGAGCAGTTCCTTATTGATGAGGGTTTAGATAGGCAGTTAGATGTGAAAATTGCCCCATCATTTGAAGTTAAACAAGAAGCTGTAGAAATGCTTGGGGAATAGTTATCTATCTTGTAATATATTTTTTGTCATTTCTCTATATATGCAAAAGTAGTTGTACAAATTCAGTTTCTTTGTTAGAACTTCATATCAGTTCAAAAGAACCTAAAAGATTCAAAGGGTCACAATCTGTTAGTTTTATTTTACTTTGATTCTTTGTAAGCTGATAGTTAGAAGTGTTGTTGGGTTTTGTCATCATCAAATAGGGGGAGATTGTTGAGTCCCAATGTTCATTGATAAAGGTTTGTAAATTTGGTGATGACAAATCTGACTTATAAACACTTAGTAATCTTTTGGTTCTTGTAATCTGATCTGGGTCAGACTAAGCTGACACAGCTTACGATCTATTTCTGACCCAGATCATGCTTCATACTTTGTAATTGTAAAATCTTATGGAAGCAAGTGTTATTCAAGCTGCATCAACAATGTGATAGCATTCAATCCAAGTCGAAGAGGAGGATTGAAGATAGAAGACCAAGCTGTTAGTGGAAGGCAGCTTGGGATTAGCAGTCAGCTTGGAAACACTTAGGCAGATTGGTGCTTTGACAAACGGCCCAATCTGTGTCTGACAATCAAGTGAAGATAACAACCTGGATTGAAGATAAGGACAAATGACGTGACTAGAAAGAATCCTAGGATCCAGGTTGGTGGTTGGTTTTACATATGCGTGTCCATACTCTTATTGGATGATGAAGAATGTGCGCCAGTACGTGGGGGACCACAAGTACCAGGTAAAGGCACGATCTAATATTCCTTTACCATCCAGTGAAAGAAGAATACGTGGCTTCATTGGATACCAAGAGAAGGAGAGCTTTCGCCTATAAAAGCCTCATTCATTGATTGCATATGTGTGGCATTCCTGATAATCATTCTTCACACAAGTTTCTCTGCTCTTATACACAGCTTAGTCTGTACGAGATCAGCTTGGGCTGATTCTCTTGAGCTAGAACTTATTGATTGTAGTTTATCATTTCAGGGGTTGTTTAGATATCTATAGGCTATCTTTATTCCGCAACAACCTTGTAATTCTTTGTATAGATTATTTCTTAATAAAGGATTACATTGAAAACCACAATCTGTGTTCAAGAATGTTTTGTTTCTTTATTGCTTTACTGTTTTAATGATTCCTGTTCTTTACTTACTTAATATATAAACTGAATCTTAAAACGTTTTATTTAAAAGTTTGTAAAGTTTGAGGAAAGTTGTATTCACCCCCCTCTACAACTGTTCTGTGTACAATATACTTTGGTATATTGATACACCTTGGGACGTATCAGTATTATATCTCTCTAATGCATTTTAAAAATATATTGAGTTCCTCTATCTAAATGTGTCATTCCTTTATGTTAAACATATGAACGAACCAATATACAGCCCCAAAATTAACATGAGGCAAATAATATTAAATTAGCATTAGTAATTCATTTTCTTTACAAACCAGCAGCCACTAAACAAATATAATAAAGTAAGTATGTATGACTATATTCCTATTAAAAAAATAAAGTAAGTATGTATGACTATATTCCTATAACATAAACTTGATTGATATCTTTGTCCTATTAAAAAAATAAAGTATGTATGACTATATTCCTATAGATCATACAACAATCCAAGATAAAGAAAATAGTGATGCATTGTTTACAATATGTATTAAAATTTTGAATTTTACTGGTTTCTATCATTGTGTAAAGAGCAACCATACCTCCATAATCTTTGTTTTCAGCATCCACGTATGAATCAGGTAGCACAAAGAGCACACCAGGCTGACCTGAAACATTTATAAACATTTGTAACTAACTACACACTCCATAAAAACACAATCAAAATCACAAAAAAATGAAAAAATACAGATAAACCAACAAACCTTCAAGCTTATTAGAAGTCTCTTCATCAATCTCACATCCAAATCCAAAGTACCTCTCACAAGAAACAAAGCTAATTTTAATTATGTACAATCAAATCGGTTGATATTTTGATAATGATAATTAAACAATACACGGCTTAAAGATCATTAACATGTTAAAAATAACTCTGTTTCAAATAATATTTCTTGATTAGGCATAATAATGGCTTTTCATCAGAATCCCCAAAACTTTGTTATATACCTAGTTATGGAAGACAACTTTTATAAATAAAATTGTTTAAAAGTTGTGACTAATGCTATATTTACCAAATCAATCTTATATAAATACATATCTGAAATGGAAGATTGATTGGATCTGTAGTATACCACTTTTGATAGATCTAACATTGAAGATCGATTAGATCAATTGGTATAAAATATGTTTAGGATTCTTATACATATAAATACATAGATACAAATCTGGAGATGTAACTGCAAAGAAAAGATTCAATCGATTAAAAGCCAGATTTGATGTGGAGACTTGGATAAACTGGAAGTTTTTAATTAATGGATCAATTTTCAAATTAAAGAAGATTAGGTTTAGTTATCAAAAGAGGAGAAAGTTTCAGATGAGTGATATCTAAAGTTTTACTCAATTTTGAAAAGGTTAAAAGACGAAAAAGATAAAATAAAAGGTGGGGGGGGATTTGGTTTTAAGAGGGGTGTGGTGGCTCCAAATACTTCTTCAGAATCCTCTTTTAGTATAGTATTAGATTAGATATTAGATTAGCATTATATCTTTTTTTATAATACCAATTGACAAATTAACTAGACATAATTTCCGGAATTACCCTATGGTTAAAGGCTACGGCCAGCCATCAGATTGTCCAGTAATCATTAAGTCCTGCGAAGTATAATAAATATCGGCCGGTATTTATAAAATACCGGTAATACCGGCCTGGGACAACTCCGGTATGATTAAAATACCGGTATTTAAAACAGTCTCGTTAGTCCCGTGATCCGGGGAAACCATCAACATGCCCAGCCGTAGGCAATGACAACGAATTAATGGTAAAACCCGAGTTGGGTCTTCCCAAACCAAACCAATCTATATTATAATTAAGCAAAGAAGTAAATTGTAGCTATCAATAACCATACTAAAGATCATCCGATCATCTTGCTATTATACAAGATTAAGTGTTAACTTCCGAAAATCAGATCGATCTCTACATGACTATGAATAAGGTGTGTAAAAATGTAAGATTCAATATCATTGATGTTGAATATATGTATTAATTAATTGAATTGAATATAAGTCTTCGTTACAATTAACCGAAAGTAATATGCATGAATATCGAAATGTACCAAAAAAAGATAGGAAAATGCAAGCAGATTGAAAAGTGATAACCGCATGCACTCTGATCTTTATACCTTGCTACGAGATCACATTGGTCATTCCAGAATGATAGAATCGGCGGACTGATTATCAAGTAGAATTAGTGTTTCTGTGTAAGAGATCACTGTGTAGCAGGTGAACAAACCTACAGAATATTCCAACGAAACCCAAGATCACTAAAGCACTCTGAGCATGGATCATATAGTTCAAGTGCCGATTCATAATAGTCATACCTAGTTTCCAAAATAGGATCGCCATTCTTCCTAAACCCTAGTATTTTAAAAAAAGAATTCCTTGGTAACTCCTCCTTAATAACAGAGTATTGTTTTGTAAACGACTTTGGATGATGATTCATCACCCATACACCACATTCTCGTGTCTCGGCCTCTCCAGAGCCAACAAGCACAACAAGAGACTCTCTTCGGTTAGCTAGGGACAAAGACAGGGTGGTTAGGTCTAAATTATCTGGCAAGTATATTTCTTCAAACTCTTCGGTTGTCAAATCAAATGAAATAATCAGCTTGGCGTATTCATCTTCCCAGGCAAGCCAATAAATAATACTGTTTATAACTACCGGGTCGTCAGGCAATAAAATTGATCTACGAGGGAGCTGGCTGCATAATGGACTTCTCCAAACACCCGAGCTTAACGTATAAACTTCTACTTGCCAAGGCATTAAACGATCCTCATATAGTACATCAGTGATACTATCCTGAAAAGCTGATGTAACTGAACAAATTTCATTATTCTCTAAGAACAACTTAATCAGATCTAATGCGTTTTTTTTTTTTTTTTTTTTTTTTTTTTTTTTTTTTTTTTTTTTTTTTTTTTTTTTTTTTTTTTTTTTTTTTTTTTTTTTTTTTTTTTTTTTTTTTTTTTTTTTTTTTTTTTTTTTTTTTTTTTTTTTTTTTTTTTTTTTTTTTTTTTTTTTTTTTTTTTTTTTTTTTTTTTTTTTTTTTTTTTTTTTTTTTTTTTTTTTTTTTTTTTTTTTTTTTTTTTTTTTTTTTTTTTTTTTTTTTTTTTTTTTTTTTTTTTTTTTTTTTTTTTTTTTTTTTTTTTTTTTTTTTTTTTTTTTTTTTTTTTTTTTTTTTTTTTTTTTTTTTTTTTTTTTTTTTTTTTTTTTTTTTTTTTTTTTTTTTTTTTTTTTTTTTTTTTTTTTTTTTTTTTTTTTTTTTTTTTTTTTTTTTTTTTTTTTTTTTTTTTTTTTTTTTTTTTTTTTTTTTTTTTTTTTTTTTTTTTTTTTTTTTTTTTTTTTTTTTTTTTTTTTTTTTTTTTTTTTTTTTTTTTTTTTTTTTTTTTTTTTTTTTTTTTTTTTTTTTTTTTTTTTTTTTTTTTTTTTTTTTTTTTTTTTTTTTTTTTTTTTTTTTTTTTTTTTTTTTTTTTTTTTTTTTTTTTTTTTTTTTTTTTTTTTTTTTTTTTTTTTTTTTTTTTTTTTTTTTTTTTTTTTTTTTTTTTTTTTTTTTTTTTTTTTTTTTTTTTTTTTTTTTTTTTTTTTTTTTTTTTTTTTTTTTTTTTTTTTTTTTTTTTTTTTTTTTTTTTTTTTTTTTTTTTTTTTTTTTTTTTTTTTTTTTTTTTTTTTTTTTTTTTTTTTTTTTTTTTTTTTTTTTTTTTTTTTTTTTTTTTTTTTTTTTTTTTTTTTTTTTTTTTTTTTTTTTTTTTTTTTTTTTTTTTTTTTTTTTTTTTTTTTTTTTTTTTTTTTTTTTTTTTTTTTTTTTTTTTTTTTTTTTTTTTTTTTTTTTTTTTTTTTTTTTTTTTTTTTTTTTTTTTTTTTTTTTTTTTTTTTTTTTTTTTTTTTTTTTTTTTTTTTTTTTTTTTTTTTTTTTTTTTTTTTTTTTTTTTTTTTTTTTTTTTTTTTTTTTTTTTTTTTTTTTTTTTTTTTTTTTTTTTTTTTTTTTTTTTTTTTTTTTTTTTTTTTTTTTTTTTTTTTTTTTTTTTTTTTTTTTTTTTTTTTGTTTTTTTTTTTGTTAACCCTAAAACGGGTTAAGTCTTCTTTATATACTCCAGCATTTTGACTCTAATACAATCTGAACCTTCTACTTTGTCTTCTTGTCACTTTGAGTCCAAAACTTTCATACCTGCATAATAAGTTCTAAACGTACAAGTTTAGTCCCTAGACATTATAAGCAGGTTAAAACTATACATAAATTTAACACCCCCCTTTAGTTTTAACCTGGAAAAGGTTTATAAGTTTCAATTTTGAACATAAAAAATTATGTTGTTTTGTATCCAGTGCCTTGGTTAGGATATCTGCAACTTGATTTGCAGATCCTATCTTTTGTGTACAAATGACACCTTTTAAAATTTTCTCTCTAACAAAGTGCAAATCAATTTCCAAGTGTTTAGTTCTTTCATGAAACACTGGATTAGCTGCAATTTTAATTGCAGCATCACTGTCACAAAACACATTAACAGGACCAGGTACATTACAACCTAGATCTTTCAAAATCTTTTGAATCCAAATAACTTCAGAAGTAACAGAAGCTAAAGACCTATATTCAGCTTCTGCAGATGATTTTGATATGGTGTTTTGTTTCTTACTTTTCCAAGAAACTAATGAACCACAAAAGACAACACAATAACCTGAAACACACTTTCTACTTACAACACACCTTGCCCAGTCTGCATCACAATAAGCCTCAAGAGTAAAAGAAGAAGATTTAGAGATTAAGATACCCTTACCTGGTGAACCTTTAAGATACCTTAAAAGTTTCATAGCAGTCTGCAAGTGTGATCTAAGAGGAGAGTGCATAAACTGACTTAAACAGTGCACTGTATATGAAATGTCAGGCCTTGTAGTAGTCAAATAAATCAATTTGCCAATCAGTTTCTGGTACTCAGTAATATTTGTTAACAAAGGATCTTTATCAGAAGGAGAACTGGTTAATGCAACATTAGGTTGCATTGGTGTATTAACAGGTTTACTAGCAAGAAGACCAAACTCAGAAACCAAATCCATACAATATTTTCTTTGAGTAAGAACAACACCATTTGAAGTATCAAGAATCTCAATCCCTAAAAAATACTTCAATCTTCCTAAGTCTTTAATTAAGAACTTAGTTTTTAAGAAGTCTTTAAACTTCTCAATTTCTTTAAGATTATTTCCAGTGATGATTATATCATCCACATAAACAAGAATAGCAATGAACACATTGTCAACAGATTTAGTATAAAGTGAATAATCACTTATACTTTGTACAAACTTATTTTCTAACAAGGCACTTGTTAATTTTGCATTCCATTGTCTAGGAGCCTGTTTTAAACCATAAAGAGACTTATTTAATTTACAAACTCTCTTGTCAGAATGAGAAAAATACCCAGGAGGAAGTGACATATATACATCTTCAACTAAATCTCCATACAAGAAGGCATTATTAATATCTAATTGAAAAAGAGGCCAATCATTTTGAACAGCAAGTGTAATTAAACATCTTACAGTTACAATTTTCACAACTGGAGAGAAAGTCTCCTCATAATCAACACCCTCTTTTTGATTATAACCTTTAGCTACTAATCTAGCCTTATATCTTTCTATCTCTCCATTAGATTTGTACTTTATTTTATATACCCATTTACATCCTATAGGCTGTCTGTTATGAGGTAAATCAACAAGATCCCAAGTTTTATTTCTATATAAAGCTTCCATCTCAGAATTCATAGCATCATTCCAACATTGTTGTTTAGATGCTTCAAAAAAGGTTTTGGGTTCTACATTTTTACTTAACAAAGCAGCAAAACACTTATATTCAGAAGTCATATTTGAATAACTAACATACTTTTCAATACCATATTTAACAACCTTATCTGACACAGAATTACCAACAACATAATCATGATATTTCTTAGGAAAATTAGAAGTTCTTTCAGATCTTCTAGGATTAAAAACATAATTCTGACCTAAAACATTAGTATCCTCATTAGTTTGAGGAAATTGTTCACCCTCAGAATTATTTGTTTCCTCAGTGGTTGCATTACATCCAGTCTCATTGGTAGACAAAACTGGATCATCATTATAGTGTGGAGGTGAATCCCCACCATTACTGGATGATCCTGATGTACTTCCAGAATGAGAGGATGATATGCCATCCTTACTAGGTTCATTATCATCTCCTTCATCATCATAGGGATCATCAGGGTGGTTATCAAGATCATACTTGTTAAAAAAGTTTTCATGATTAATATGTTTTTCAAAACAATGTTCATTATTTTCACAAACTTTTTGTTTGAAAGGAAATATATCTTCAAAAAATTTTACATCTCTAGAATAAACAATTTGTTTATTTTCAAGACTAAAAAGTTTATAACCTTTTTGAGTACTAGCATAACCAAGTAACACACACTTTTCAGACTTACTAGCAAATTTATCATGAATATTTAAGATTTTAGCATAAGCAAGACAACCAAACACCCTTAAATGAAATAAAGAAGGAGATTTTTTAAAAATCAATTCAAAAGGTGACTTCCCATTCAAGACAGAAGATGGCAATCTGTTAATCAAATAAGTAGCAGTTAGAACACATTCAGTCCACATATTTAAAGGAATCCCCCCTTGGAAAAGAAGGGATCTAGCAACATTAAGAAGATGTCTATGCTTTCTCTCAGCCACTCCATTTTGTTGTGGAGTGTAACTCAAAGATGTTTGATGCAAGATTCCTTGTTTTTCACAAAAATTTTGAAACTGTTTATTAACAAATTCTCCTCCATTATCACTTCTCAAAATCTTTATCTTTCTATCAAATTGAGTATTAATCAAATTATAAAAGATAACAACAGAATCAAACACTTCACTTTTATTTTTCAGTAAGTATACCCAAACAGCTCTTGAGTAATCATCAACAATGGTAAGAAAATATTTAAAACCATCTCTACTAGTTACTTTGTAAGGACCCCAAACATCTAAATGTATTAGATCTCCTAAACCAGTAGTTTTATGATCACTAAGAGGAAAAGGTTTTCTAACATGTTTAGCCTTTTGACAAGTTTCACAAACAGAAGTAGCTTCACTTTTATTTAAAGATAAATCATTTTTTAAAACATCTAAAGCTTGGTCAGCAGGGTGACCAAGTCTACAATGCCAAGTATACCTAGACAAATAGCATTTAGAATTAGACATACAAGTTTTAATCCTATTACCTTTGTTATCATCAAAGTAATAAAGCCCATCATACTGTTTACCAATCCCCAAGACCTTCCCTGCCCTCAAGTCCTGGGATAAAAAATAACAGTTTATCTCATCAAAGGCCACAATCAATTTACTATCTCTAGCAATTTTATGTATTGACATAAGACTCACACAGTATTCAGGAACAACCAAAACATCATACAAAGTTATTCTATTAGTTAACACCATATCTCCAATTTTAGTAATATATGTTTCAGTTCCATTGGGATGAGTAACTTTAATTTTCAAATGAGATATATCAATAACATTAATAAGAAATTTTTCTGAATGAGTCATATGTTGGTTTGCACCAGAATCACAAATAAGCCTTTTTATGACAAGTTTTGCATGTATTTTACTATTTGAACAAAAAAACCTTCTGAAATTTAGGTTAAAAATTTTACTTTTATTCAAAATAGTACCTGCCATATTGGCTTGTACACACTTTCCATTTTCAGAATTTTCTTTGATCAAAGAAACCAAAGTAGCAAACTGTTCATCTGTAAAACCAGAACTAGAAGAAGAAGGTAAACCAGAAGCATGCTTCTCAACAGAATTATTACTAGAAATACTTTTTCCTTTAAAATTTTGATTAAACTTCTTTTTTCCAAAATTAGCAGGATAACCAATGATTTTAAAACATTTATCAATAGTATGCCCATTAAAACCACAATGATCACAAACAACAGAACTGCCAGCATTAGTACTTTTCTTATCATACTGATTATAGTTAGATGCAGGCTTTGAATTTTGAGACTGAAACCTTTGAAAATTAGACTTAGCAGGCACATTAGAAGCAAATGCAGAAGTAGCAGATTTATGAGACACACCAGAGTTATTACCAGAAGCAATTAACCTATGTGATTCTTCACTAGAAATAATAGCATAAGCACTTCTTACATCAGGTAAAGGTTCCTTAGTTAAAATATTACTTCTAATTTGCATATAAGAATCATCAAGTCCCATTAAAAACTGCATTAACTTTATTAATTGATTATGTTTCTTAAAATCTTCAGCAGCATGACAAGTACATCTAGGCAGTTTAACAAGTGCATCAAATTGTTTCCACAGAGCATTCAACTTATGATAATATTCAGCCAGAGTAGCACCATTTTGAGACAAGAACATAGCACAAGACCACACAGAATAATTTTCAGTACCTTTAAGCTTAATAGAAACAACAGTCAAGGAAGCAGAATCATTAGGATGCAAATGTAAAGGATGACTCACATCAAGCTTACTTATTCTAGTCACATTGTCACTTAAAACAGAATCATCAGACTCATAACCAGAACCATAATTTCTAAGATTATCATCATCCATATTAGCAAATAATGCAATAAACAATTAACAAACAGTCAACAATTAATCTCAATTAATCACAATAAACACAAGAAGAAAAAAAAATATATATATATTTTGAAAATAAATCTTATCTCCCAAAAGTGTCAGGGACAGGATTCCTTGCCTCTCACGGAGGTAGGTCAAGTTTAACACAATTGTTTTGAATGAGAATAAGATAATAAAACGAAAAATTTTATTTATATAAAAAAATATAAGAGATAGGGAAAGAAAGTGCAAACAGCGCTTTATGATGAATAGAAGATGGAACCCTACTAATTATTGATTCACTTAGTCAATAATTAGCAGGATCTGAACAATACTGAAAATCTGCAGCGGGAATAACCAGGAGATTAGGTTTATTCTCAAATAAACCTAACATAATCTTCACAAGAAAGAACTCGATCCGAAACCCTAACCCTAATTTTTCTCAAAAAATTAGGGTTTTCAGAAAATAATTGGATCTAGATAATTAAACGGTGATTGGATAATCATACGCCGTTCACAAATCCAGATCAAACAAAAAAATCCCCAAACAGATTGAAGAAACCCTAAAAATTATTATTAGAGTTTTTATTTTAATTTTTAATTCGATTAAACACGATTACGATTCTCGTAACCTGTCTCTGATACCATGAACAAATTTTATTATTCTCTCAAGAACAACTTAATCAGATCTAATTTCAATTAGATCATTCGAATCAATCAACAACAATACTTAGAAATAATAAGAAGAACAAATCAATATCATCACCTGCTAATCAAGTGATGATCATCCAACTAATTATTGAATGTTCTATTACAATTATTATGAATATTGATATATATCGATCGAGAGAGAAAAAGAACAGCAGGAGTTTTATGAATGAACGTTTTTTTTTTTTTGTGTTAACCCTAAAACGGGTTAAGTCTTCTTTATATACTCCAGCATTTTGACTCTAATACAATCTGAACCTTCTACTTTGTCTTCTTGTCACTTTGAGTCCAAAACTTTCATACCTGCATAATAAGTTCTAAACGTACAAGTTTAGTCCCTAGACATTATAAGCAGGTTAAAACTATACATAAATTTAACACTTGTACGACTACTCTTGACAAGCTTAGGATCGCTAGTACCTGGACAAACCCCAAAACCAACATTAGTGTGATTTATACCATTATTAGGCACAGGACCAATAGCAACTGATCTTCTAATCGTAGGATTCCAAAGAACGATACTCAAATTACCAGCACACCATCTGTAATAACCCAACATTCCGTCAGAAGAACCAATTAAGACAATACTAGAATTTGGTTGGGAAAGAGTAGATGGGAGTATAGTATTCCTATACTGCTCTCCAGGAAAACTGTCATCATCATTACCGACGATAATCGAAACAGATTTATTTTGTTGTTCAGATTCATCATTGTCATGTACGAGAAACAGGTGACCCTTAGCCGCCCTTTGATGATGATCAGCAATGAAATTTGGGCTATCGATAAGAGACTTCCATGCTTTTGAAATTGATCTGAATCGCATCAATGATTTCACATCATTCATCCTGTTCAATATTTCCACCTGGATATCGAAAGGTAAAAACTGACCGCCTCCGACGACATTATTATGATTTTTGATAAGATTAACTTTTAGGGATTCGATCGATTTGAGTGATTATGGTATTTAGTTAATTAGGGTGTTTAATATATACAAGATATCACCGCTGAACTTTAGGAGCCCCTCGAATTTATGGAATTAATCAATTTTCAGGCTGTACGCATTAATATTGGGAACTTTTTATCTATGAATGGACCCGCTTTCAAGTAATTGGTCAAAACAATTTTTTGTTTTGTTTAACTGGCAGTAAGATTAGGATGAATTTAAAAAAGTGGCTAAAACTAGGATGTGTTCCTTATCTGCTATGTGAAATTCTCATATAATTTCTAATTGGTTGTCTGATGGTATTCACAGGACTTCAGTTTGAAAATTCATGTGAAATCGGAGTGTTCTCAAAGCTCACAAATGCTTACTGCTTGGTAGCTATTGGAGGCTCAGAAAATTTGAGTCCGAACTAGCAGACGTTATTCCTGTGGTTAAGACCTCCATTGGTGGCACAAGAATAATTGGAAGGCTTTGTGTTGGTAATATTTATAGAACTTTTGCAATTTACCTAACAACCTGTCACTAACCTTAACTTTTGATTTATGTTTTAGGATCGGCCAGTTTATCGGGATTAAAAAAAAAAATTCTAACATGACTTTCTCGTATTACACCTTTAAGGGTACTTGGAAGTTAACAATAAAAGAGAAGTAAATAGACGGGCATCTTTATTTCTGATTTTCTCGTACGATATTTTCTTTATTTCTGTATTTTAGACTCATTGATAACTCGTACTCTCAGAGCTTCAACACTTGAGGAACAGTCTGCCTGATGCAGTTGTGGTTCAGCGCATTGATGAGAGGCTATCTGCACTTGGAAATTGCATTGCATGCAATGACCATGTTGCTCTTACACATACTGATCTTGACAAGGTAAGATCAATTATATACAACAAAAATCTTTCATCTTCTGCTTTTTTTTTGGTTTCTCTTTTTTGTTAAAAGTTCGTGGTACTGCGTCTAGAGTTGAGAGGCTAACATACTTAACTTCTTAATTAGGAAACCGAGGAAATGATAGCTGATGTTCTTGGGGTGGAAGTTTTTAGGCAGACTATTGCTGGTAATATTCTCGTGGGCAGTTACTGTACGATTTCAAACAGAGGCGGCCTGGTAAGAACATTACAGTATAAACCATATCCTCTTATCTGTCGTAATGGGTCAATTTTTATATTGCCTGAGCTGCCCTGAAACAGTTTTTGCCTATACATTCAATGTTTTAATATGAAGTGTTTAAATGGTATAAGGTCATTCCACAATTCTCTACAACCACGGCTCTGATACCATTCTGTAACACCCCAACAAGGCGAAATCATGAGGGTTACATACTAAGCACAGCACGACATGGAAATTAGGTAGAGACAATTCTAGATGCATTAAAAGGATTGAAAATCCATATAATTAAATCAATTACAATTCCGAGATCATACAAAAATGCATAAGGAGCACGACCATCAAACGTTTACAAAAGAGGGTACAAAAGATGGCATATGATCCTAAGCATAACCCATAAGCGGGAACAATGAATCACGGATCCATGAATAAGTCCAAATCCAATCCTAGCATGCAAACAATCAATCATCATCCAACACGTCTTCCATTAATCTGTTCACCTGAAAAGTGTACTAAAACGTGTCAACATAAAGTTGGTGAGTTCGTAGGTTTAAATAATGAAAATCAAGTGTGTCGGGATAACAACCATTAACGATATACGAGGATTAATAACGTTCAATAACGTGGGCTCAACAACCCATAACGTGAGTATAAAGATACCCATAACGTGAGTATAAAGATACCCATAACGTGGATTCAACGATCCATAACGTGAGTATAAAGATACCCATAACGTGAGTATAAAGATACCTATAACGTGAGTATGGAGATACCCATAACGTGGATTCAATGATCCATAACGTGAGTATAAAGATACCCATAACGTGGATTCAACGATCCATAACGTGAGTATAAAGATACCTATAACGTGAGTATGGAGATACCCATAACGTGGATTCAATGATCCATAACGTGAGTATAAAGATACCCATAACGTGGATTCAACGATCCATAACGTGAGTATAAAGATACCTATAACGTGAGTATGGAGATACCCATAACGTGGATTCAATGATCCATAACGTGAGTATAAAGATACCCATAACGTGGATTCAACGATCCATAACGTGAGTATAAAGATACCTATAACGTGAGTATGGAGATACCCATAACGTGGATTCAATGATCCATAACGTGAGTATAAAGATACCCATAACGTGGATTCAACGATCCATAACGTGAGTATAAAGATACCCATAACGTGGATTCAACGATCCATAACGTGAGTATAAAGATACCCATAACGTGAGTATAAAGATACCCATAACGTGAGTATAAAGATACCCATAACGTGAGTATAAAGATACCCATAACGTGGATTCAACGATCCATAACGTGAGTATAAAGATACCCATAACGTGAGTATAAAGATACCCATAACGTGGATTCAATGATCCATAACGTGAGTATAAAGATACCCATAACGTGGATTCAACGATCCATAACGTGAGTATAAAGATACCCATAACGTGAGTATAAAGATACCCATAACGTGAGTATAAAGATACCCATAACGTGAGTATAAAGATACCCATAACGTGAGTATAAAGATACCCATAACGTGAGTATAAAGATACCCATAACGTGAGTATAAAGATACCCATAACGTGAGTATAAAGATACCCATAACGTGAGTATAAAGATACCCATAACGTGAGTATAAAGATACCCATAACGTGGATTCAACGATCCATAACGTGAGTATAAAGATACCCATAACGTGAGTATAAAGATACCCATAACGTGGATTCAATGATCCATAACGTGAGTATAAAGATACCCATAACGTGGATTCAACGATCCATAACGTGAGTATAAAGATACCCATAACGTGAGTATAAAGATACCCATAACGTGGATTCAACGATCCATAACGTGAGTATAAAGATACCCATAACGTGAGTATAAAGATACCCATAACGTGAGTATGAAGATACCCATAACGTGGATTCAATGATCCATAACGTGAGTATAAAGATACCCATAACGTGGATTCAACGATCCATAACGTGAGTATAAAGATACCCATAACGTGAGTATAAAGATACCCATAACGTGGATTCAACGATCCATAACGTGAGTATAAAGATACCCATAACGTGAGTATAAAGATACCCATAACGTGGATTCAATGATCCATAACGTGAGTATAAAGATACCCATAACGTGGATTCAACGATCCATAACGTGAGTATAAAGATACCCATAACGTGAGTATAAACATATACATAATCGTTTATAAATTGGTTCTCTTTCATTCGACTTTAATTAAATTCGGTGTTGTAAATCTGGACCTTGCACGACTACTATGACCCCATAATACAATCAAGAGAGGTTGCCATGGAGTATGGGTACGGGCTTGACTCAAACCAAGAGACATCGAACATGGATGGTGGTTTTCAGAAAACAAGAAAATGGGGAGCACCGTCCAAGACGGCCAGAGGATTTGGCGTGCAAGACGGTGGTCGGGGTCTGAGTGAAATCTGGGCAGAATTTCAGGGAAGAAGCAGTTGACTTTTTAAGTCAAATGTTGACTCACGAGCTTAGAACCCTAATTCGCGCATGAGAGTCGATTTGATGAAGTCACAAAGCATGTTTAAGCACTGTAAACCTTGGATAAACATATTCAAACTCAAATTTCCGTTCAAGTCGTTCAAAAATCATAGGTTTTATAATTAAATTGTTTTTGACCTTATTATATTATCCAAAACCCTAATTCGCGCATGAGAGTCGATTTGATGAAGTCACAAAGCATGTTTAAGCACTGTAAACCTTGGATAAACATATTCAAACTCAAATTTCCGTTCAAGTCGTTCAAAAATCATAGGTTTTATAATTAAATTGTTTTTGACCTTATTATATTATCCAAAACCCTAATTCGCGCATGAGAGTCGATTTGATGAAGTCACAAAGCATGTTTAAGCACTGTAAACCTTGGATAAACATATTCAAACTCAAATTTCCGTTCAAGTCGTTCAAAAATCATAGGTTTTATAATTAAATTGTTTTTGACCCATTTAATGAATAAAAACCCTAATTTCTACCAAAAACGGGTTTGACTCCCAATTTGACCCACAATCTCTTTGTTTTCATTAAAAACATAATAACAAACATAATTTAATGATATAGAAACATGTTTACCTTGCAAATCCCGACAACGAAGCTTTAAATCCGAATTTGACTATAAAAGGAAGATTACTTGCACTTTAACTATCCAACTTTTGGTATGATGATTAAGTGATGATAATAATGATGTTTCTAGTATTAAATTAACCTCAAACACAATAAATGAAGAGAAGAATTTAGTGAGAGAGTGTGAAGAATGTCTTGAATTGAATGTAGTGAGAGAATGGGAAGAGATTGGGTGAATTGTGTGGGTGAGAAAGAGTGGAAGAGTGTGATTGGGTGGTGGGGATAGGGTTGGGTCAATTGGGTGGTTCATGGGTCATGGGTCGACCCGATTACGTTTCTAGTTCACTTATAAGTCATATTACGTTTTAAACCGATCAACACGTTCACATAGCTTCAACTAACATAAATACACGTTTCTAATTCATAAATAAATAAATAAATTATTTAAATCAATTAAAACAATAAATCATTTAGCACGTTCGAGTCAACGGGTCGGGAAATCAATTAAGCCACAAAATCATGGAATTAAATCAAAATTAATCACGTTTATACGTTAATCCAAAAATCACGAATGTTACATCATTCCCCCGTTAAAGGAATTTCGTCCCGAAATTCGAATCTAACTAGACTCGTCAAATAAATGGGGATACTTGGCTTTCATAGAATCTTCACGTTCCCAAGTAAATTCGGGTCCACGTCTAGCTCGCCATCTCACTTTAACGAGTGTATACCGAGTGTTCTTAAGCTTCCTAGTTTCCCGGTCTAAGATTTCTATCGGCTCCTCTACAAATTTCAACGTTTTATCGACCCGGATTTCTTCAAGAGGCACGTGAAGTGTTGGATCGGCCAAACACTTCCTAAGATTACAAACATGGAAAACATTATGAACTCCACTCAAGTTTTGAGGAAGTTCTAATCGATAAGCTACCGGGCCAATTCGTTCAAGGATTTTAAATGGGCCAATGTATCTCGGGCCCAACTTGCCACGTTTCACAAACCGAACTACGCCTTTCCACGGGGACACTTTCAACAAAACATAATCACCGACCTCAAATTCAAGAGGTCGTCGTCTAACGTTTGCATACTTCATTTGTCTTTCACGGGCCACTCTCAATTTCTCTTTAATTTGTGAGATCACTTTAGTTGTTTCAATGACAATTTCGGGCCCAATGAGTTGGCTTTCACCAACTTCCGCCCAAGCTACCGGTGACCTACAATCTCTCCCATACAAAGCTTTAAACGGCGCCATATCAATGCTAGCATGATAGCTATTATTATAGGAGAATTCAACTAACGGTAAATGTGCATCCCAATTGCCACCAAAATCGATGGCACAAGCTCGTAACATATCTTCAAGCGTTTGAATCGTTCTTTCACTTTGACCATCGGTTTGAGGGTGGAACGCCGTACTCATGTTGAGTTGAGTACCCATAAATGCCTAAAACGCATGATCTTAATGGATAAAATTGGACCACCTTGTGCTTGTTAATAGACGAGTAGGGCGTTTTTATGTTTGTTTAAGTGTTTCAGGTCTTTGGTGATAACTTGGCGTTAAATGGAGCATAAACGGGTCAAGCAAAGTCAAGAAACAAGTCAAGTGATTCAAGAACCAAAATCTGGAAATTTGAAGTTACAAAGGGCGTAGGTTACGCCAGTCTTGGCCGTACCTTACGCCAGGCAAAAATCTCATAGGCGTACCTTACGCCTAATCTGGGCGTAGGTTACGCCAGGTCACTGTCCAAAATTCGAATTTTAAGGGTTTTAATTGTAACTTGAGTTATATTATCAAAGACGAATTAAGACTTAATCACACCCTAATTTCTGAGATCTAGAGCAGCAACCCACTTCTCCCAAGCCCCAAAATCATCATCAAATCACAAATCCATGGAGATGACAATCCAAATTGAAGATTCATTGATGAATATGGAAGGCTAATTCTCTTTAGATCATTCTCATGTGAACAATTATGTAAGACAATTGTATTCAACCTTTCTTATATTCAAGTTGGATTAGATGTTTAATTCTTGATTAGTGTTTTGCATCTAATGTTATTTGGTTTGAATGAATGATTATTTGTTTATAACTTTGAATGAATTCCATCTATCTTTTGATTTCAATTTCTTGTTAATCATTAATTATTGGAATAATCTCTTATGAAATTGTAATCTTGTTAATGGATAAATAATTTAGTTGTGTCAATTACTCGGTTTTCATTATCGTGAATCATCACAACCTAATCAATTAGTCCTTAATGTTCATTCATTCCAAGCTTTATAACGAATCATGTCTATGTGATTTCCAACGAATATAAGTTAGGTTATACTTTTGAAAGCATAATTGGGATCGTGAGAATGGTCTACCCTTTTTATTATTGAATTCTATTGTTAAGTTTCAATCATTTTTAGTTTTAATCAAATCAATCCAACAATCAATTTTAAGTTTATGTCTAGTTTAATCAAGTTTGTAAATTGTTCAACACTTTCCCATGATTCCCTGAGGATACGATACTCGACTTACCCATACTAGTTATTGGTATTTAGTTTATATTTTTGATCGGTCCAACGACAACGATCAAATTTTGGCGCCGCTGCCTTTTAAAAACCTTACCCTTGTATCTTTTCAACAGCCGTAACCTACGCCGAAGAGGACCGTAACCTACGCTGGCTCAAAAACAACGACCGTAACTTACGCTCAAGTTGAGCGTACCTTACGCCTCTCCAGAAAATGCAATTTTGGCGTAAGGTGGGCGTCTGGTGGGCCGTAAACAGAAGATTTTGGGCGTAATGTCTAAATGAGCTTTCCAGGGCTGCGTAACCTACGCCCGGTTGGCCGTAAGTTACGCCCCCTTTTTTTATTTTAATAAAATCCAAAAATTGAAAACCCTTTTTTATTTACAACCACAAACTGAATTATTTTTCACCTTCTTTCTTTTAGTCGACCTCTCCTCCTGCATATTCTTTCTCCCCCAATTTTTCTCTCATAAGAACCCTAACCTTCAATCAACCATATCTCCTTCAATTCTCCATCAATTTCAATAATTTTTTAGGCTAAATTGCATAATTTTTCAAGGGCTACAAAACCCCCATAATTGTTTGTTTAATTTCAGCCTATTTTTCAAGATCAAAGTGAGTGTAAATTCGAAATTTTTGAAATTTCTTCTTTAATTTTGCTTTAATTCACTAACCTTTGCTAAAGTTTGTTACTTTTTGTTAGTTTTGTTGATAAGATGAAGAAAGCAGCAGGAAAATTTATAAAGAGTCTAAGCAAGAAAGGTGATACTTCATCAAGTCAACAACCAAGCAAGAAGAAAAGGCCAATGGTTCAAGATGAATCATCAGAAGAAGAAGAAAACTCACCACAGACAAGTGAAGAGATGGAGGTTGACGTCGAAAAACCCGAATGGAGACAAGGTATACCTTTACATACTTTACCCGATGAATGGCAATTGATTTTATTTAAAGAAAAGATGGCTGAGGCCAAAAATTTGATGGATCAATTGTTGGGTGAAAGAACACTTGTCTTGTCAGAATTTAGGGGGTTTGGGATGGTTGAAGCATTTGAACAAATGGGATGGAAACAAGTGTTGGTTTGGAATAATGGTGATAATGCTGAGATTTATTTAGATGGTATCATTAATTGGTTGGGTACTTTAGAATTGACTCCCGGTAATAACCCCCCGGTGACTTCTAAGTTAGTAGGCACGGTTAATGGGAAAAAGGTAACAATGTCTTTTGCTACCTTAGATAAGATAGCCAAATTTGACACGGGTGCTACTTCGGGGAGGGCTTTTGATTATGTGGATGAGAAGTATTTAACGGGGGTAGAAACACCTAATAATTGGATTGATATGCTTGTTGAGGTTTTTGATGTTACAAGAGACAATTTGAGTACAACCTTTAGGATGGAGCGTGCATTATTGAAACCACTGCCCCGGTTAATTATGTCAATTTTGAGTTGGAATGTGTGCCCCCGAACGAGTGACAAGAGCATGGTGAGGCACCATGATGTTATTGTGTTATATGCCTTGGTCACGGGAAACCTGGCCTTATCATTTAGACAAATTGTAATGTCTAACATTTGGGATGCAAGAAACAAAAGAAACAAACTTGTCATTCCTCACCCGAAACTCATCGCCCGCCTCCTCCAAATTCACAAGGTAGTCCCAAAGGAGACCAATATGGAGTATTTGAGTAATACCCCTTATTCCATGAAGAGGTTGTTGAAAGGGAATGAGTGGGAGTTTCAGGATTATCCGCAGTTTAAACTCCTTAAGGATTTGAAAACCAATGGGTATTTGATAGCTCCTAAGGCTGGGGTTACTAGGGAAGAGGCGATAGCACAGATGGAACAAATGCGTGCTAATGAGAGGGCTGAGTCTAGTGCAGCTAGAGGGGGTTTTGAAGGAAGAAGAGATGGTTTGTTAGGAGCTGGGATAGGAGGTACTGGGCCGAGTTTTGGTTATGAGCAGCCTAGTGATTATAATCAGTGGACATCCTATGAGAGGAGCATGTGGGATATGACTGCTCAGCAGGGGGTACAGCGGAGGAGTTATGAGTTGGGTATGGCATATGCTCATGAACAGGATAAGAGACAGCAGTTTGAGTATTTTGAGCAAGTGCGCCACCACCAGGACCACATTGCGGGACTTGACTATGTGGAGACTCCTCCTGCATATGATTACAGGCAGCCATATGTTCCTACCGCCCATCCATATTATCCTCAGAGCCATGATTCTGAGTGGTTCCCGAGACATTCTTGTGTTGGACGGGTTGAGGGGAGCTCGAATGATCCACCACCAACAGCCTCTGATCCATTTGAGGCCCAATCTCTATATCGGGGCCTAATGGAGTCGATCTTTGGACCGCAAGGTCCACGACAGTGATGGTACCTTCCATTTATCTTTCTGTTTTTCTTGTGTGACTATGTGATTTTATGTGTTTATTTTCTGTTTTTGCATTTTTAATTTCTTAGGTAGATTTTATTTTCTTGTTAATTTCAATAATGTTTCTAGTTTAGATGTTGATTTACTTTCTTGTAGTATGGAATTGACCCTTAGGGGCAAAATATTCGAGTTATATTAGCTATACATGTTTGTAAAAGGAGATTTTCTTGTGATTGGATTTGTACATGTAAGTGGGGCTAGGTAGTGTAGATTAGATTGCATGACATGGTTGACTTATGAGCATCTTGATAGAGTTGCTAGCAAGTAAAAACATAGAAATGTGCAAATAAGGGTAATATGCCAATTGTGAGTCCAATGCATGTATCACACTTATATATCCGTTATATCCTTCAATTTCATGAGAGAAAAAAAGCCTCGTCAATGATTGGTTAGATTGTTAGCGTAGCTTGAATTCTCGTGATGATCATATTGTGTGAACCATTATTGTACATTAGGTTAGAACTAGTGCACTTACCGTGTCGAGACCTTTAACCCGGATTATGTGCTTAAAATGATGAAAACAATCATACAATTCAATCCATATTCCACCTCACTTCACCATGAAATTCGAGTATTGTTCAAAGTTGTGTTGTTTATGATGAATTGAAAGAAAGAACAAAAATCAAAGTCAAAAATTGCAATATCCGGTTGAAAAGTCAAAGTATATGGTCAAAAGTGAAAATCCATGTAAATTGACCAAAAAGAGAACCAAAGTGAAATGTTCCAAAATCATTCTAGTAAATCACCCAAAAGAGAATCATTACCGTGTTTCATTCCATATTTCCACCAATGTTGTATGAATGCCGAAGTGATAATTTGGTGTTATGAGGTCTTGGTTCGATTTGTGCACTAGCCTATGACTTTTAGTGTTGCAATAATAGGTTGTGAGCTTCAAATATACATATTAGCACATCTTTTGCTAAATCACTCAAAATATGAACTGAGGGGAGTGCAAATTGTGAGAAGTGTGATACAAGTTTTGTGGCAAACTTGAGGTTTATTAGGTTTAATTGCACCTTTATATATTTCTATTTGCTAGTCGTAAATCTTTTGATAGTTGTAAGTCTTATGAGTTGATTGTGTTATGTGATTTGGTTTGCATTGCTTAGTTTCGCCCAACTGTACTTTGAAAATTGCTTGAGAGTTGAGTTTTACAAGTATGTATAATTGATATAACTCTTATATGGTGTTTCTTTGGTGATAGGAAGTATTATAGGATTGTAAGTTAACTTGTCACATGATGAATGTCTTTTTCGGGACGAAAAAGGGTTAAGTTGGGGAATGTGATAAACGCCTAAAACGCATGATCTTAATGGATAAAATTGGACCACCTTGTGCTTGTTAATAGACGAGTAGGGCGTTTTTATGTTTGTTTAAGTGTTTCAGGTCTTTGGTGATAACTTGGCGTTAAATGGAGCATAAACGGGTCAAGCAAAGTCAAGAAACAAGTCAAGTGATTCAAGAACCAAAATCTGGAAATTTGAAGTTACAAAGGGCGTAGGTTACGCCAGTCTTGGCCGTACCTTACGCCAGGCAAAAATCTCATAGGCGTACCTTACGCCTAATCTGGGCGTAGGTTACGCCAGGTCACTGTCCAAAATTCGAATTTTAAGGGTTTTAATTGTAACTTGAGTTATATTATCAAAGACGATTTGAGACTTAATCACACCCTAATTTCTGAGATCTAGAGCAGCAACCCACTTCTCCCAAGCCCCAAAATCATCATCAAATCACAAATCCATGGAGATGACAATCCAAATTGAAGATTCATTGATGAATATGGAAGGCTAATTCTCTTTAGATCATTCTCATGTGAACAATTATGTAAGACAATTGTATTCAACCTTTCTTATATTCAAGTTGGATTAGATGTTTAATTCTTGATTAGTGTTTTGCATCTAATGTTATTTGGTTTGAATGAATGATTATTTGTTTATAACTTTGAATGAATTCCATCTATCTTTTGATTTCAATTTCTTGTTAATCATTAATTATTGGAATAATCTCTTATGAAATTGTAATCTTGTTAATGGATAAATAATTTAGTTGTGTCAATTACTCGGTTTTCATTATCGTGAATCATCACAACCTAATCAATTAGTCCTTAATGTTCATTCATTCCAAGCTTTATAACGAATCATGTCTATGTGATTTCCAACGAATATAAGTTAGGTTATACTTTTGAAAGCATAATTGGGATCGTGAGAATGGTCTACCCTTTTTATTATTGAATTCTATTGTTAAGTTTCAATCATTTTTAGTTTTAATCAAATCAATCCAACAATCAATTTTAAGTTTATGTCTAGTTTAATCAAGTTTGTAAATTGTTCAACACTTTCCCATGATTCCCTGAGGATACGATACTCGACTTACCCATACTAGTTATTGGTATTTAGTTTATATTTTTGATCGGTCCAACGATAACGATCAAGTACCCATTGCTTTTTGGAACGCCTTCCAAAACTTTGAAGTGTATCGGGCATCCCGATCGGATATAATGGAAATCGGCACTCCATGTTTGGATACCACCTCTTTGATGTACAAGTGTGCCATGGTGTCAAATTTGTCATCTTCCCGGATGGCTAAGAAGTGAGCCGACTTAGTCATCCGGTCGATTATCACCCAAATGGTGTCCCGACCACTACTCGTTCTAGGTAACTTCGTGATGAAGTCCATAGCGATATCTTCCCATTTCCACTTCGGTGTCGCCGGTTGAACTAGCAAACTGGGCGGTTTCTTGTGGTCGGCTTTCACTTGTAAACAAGTGAGGCATTCACTAACGTATCTAGCAATGTCTTTCTCATTCCCGGCCACCAATACAAGTCTCTTAAACCAAAATACATTTTGTCAGAACCCGGGTGAACCGAGTAGGCCGACTTATGAGCTTCATTCATCAATTTCAATCGCCACCCGCCAAGAACGGGAATCGACAATCGTTCAACAAAGTATAACCCGTCATCATTCTTTCTATCAAATTGTTTTTCTAAGCCGTGTAATGCTTCATTGATGAAGTTTTCCGGCCTAGTTGCCAATCTTTGTGCTTCAATGATGGAGTCACGAACGCTTCTTATCACGGTGAGGCTCATGGCTCTAACTCGTCTTGGCTTTACACGTTCTTTTCGGCTCAAGGCATCGGCTACAACATTTGCCTTACCCGGGTGATACCGGATAACACAATCGTAATCACTAAAAAGCTCAAGCCATCTTCTTTGCCTCATATTCAATTCACTTTGATCAAAAATGTGTTGGAGGCTTTTGTGATCGGTATAGATCACACTTTTGGTGCCATACAAGTAATGCCTCCAACATTTCAAAGCAAATACGACCGCTCCTAACTCCAAATCATGGGTCGGGTAATTCTTCTCATGCACCTTCAATTGCCTAGATGCATAAGCAATCACTTTACCCCGTTGCATTAAGACACAACCCAATCCTTGCCCGGATGCATCACAATACACAACAAAATCGTCGGCTCCATCGGGTAAGCTTAAAATGGGTGCATCACACAACTTGTCTTTCAACAATTGGAATGCTTGTTCTTGCTTTCGCCCCAATCAAACCTTCTTTCTCGTTGAGTCAACAAGGTCAAAGGTTGGGCAATCTTGGAGAAATTTTCAATGAATCGTCGATAATAACCCGCCAAACCAAGAAATTGACGAATCTCGGTTGGCGTTTCGGGTCGTCTCCAATTTTTCACCGCTTCAATCTTACTTGGGTCCACATGGATTCCTTCCTTGCTCACCACGTGACCAAGAAAGTGGACCTCTTCAAGCCAAAATTCACACTTAGAGAACTTGGCATACAATTTCTCAATCCGGAGTAGTTCCAAAACTTGCTTCAAATGCTCGGCGTGTTCTTCTTTGGTTTTGGAGTAGATAAGGATGTCATCAATGAAAACAATGACAAATTGATCCAAGTAGGGCGAACACACCCGGTTCATCATTCTTTCTATCAAATTGTTCTTCTAAGCCGTGTAATGCTTCATTGATGAAGTTTTCCGGCCTAGTTGCCAATCTTTGTGCTTCAATGATGGAGTCACGAACGCTTCTTATCACGGTGAGGCTCATGGCTCTAACTCGTCTTGGCTTTACACGTTCTTTTCGGCTCAAGGCATCGGCTACAACATTTGCCTTACCCGGGTGATACCGGATAACACAATCGTAATCACTAAAAAGCTCAAGCCATCTTCTTTGCCTCATATTCAATTCACTTTGATCAAAAATGTGTTGGAGGCTTTTGTGATCGGTATAGATCACACTTTTGGTGCCATACAAGTAATGCCTCCAACATTTCAAAGCAAATACGACCGCTCCTAACTCCAAATCATGGGTCGGGTAATTCTTCTCATGCACCTTCAATTGCCTAGATGCATAAGCAATCACTTTACCCCGTTGCATTAAGACACAACCCAATCCTTGCCCGGATGCATCACAATACACAACAAAATCGTCGGCTCCATCGGGTAAGCTTAAAATGGGTGCATCACACAACTTGTCTTTCAACAATTGGAATGCTTGTTCTTGCTTCTCGCCCCAATCAAACCTTCTTTCTCGTTGAGTCAACATGAGCCTCAGGCCGCATTCACGGCAAAAGCTCTTCCACGGGGAGCAAGTTGTTGTTGTTGTGGAGCTTGATGTTGTGGGCCTTGATTTCCCCGGTTTTGATTAGGACCGACAATTTGAAGTTGATTAGGGTGCACGGTCACTTGGACTTGTTGGCCAATGAGATTTGGGCACCGGTTACGATAGTGGTCTTGGCTACCACATTCATAACAAGTACCCGGGGCCATCGGGGGACGCCTCACATTAAGAGGAGCAACGTTCAATGGTGCATTTCGGCGGTTAGTTGGACAAAACTTTGAAGTATGACCCGGTTGGTTGCATTGGAAACATACATCGCATCTTAGGGCGGGCCGATGGTGACGATTACACCTAGGGCATAGAGGATGAACCCCGGCATAACCCCCTTGTGGAGGACCCATCGCCAGTACAACCGCCGCAAAAACCTTCCCACCACGGCTAGGGGGTTTATGATCACGCCTCTCATCTTTCTTGGTGCCGCTTGACTCGGACACCTCTTTCCTCTTATACCATCACTTTTACTCAACTTACCACCTCTTATGAGTTCCAATGTCACGCTAGCGGTGCGGGTGGTTGCCTCTTTGTATGTTAATGGCATGGTGGGGTGAGAAACAAGCATTCTCACTTCATGAGGCAATCCCGCAACATACTTCTCGATCTTCACACTTGGGGGGCTCACATAGTGGGGAATGAGCCTAGAGAGTTGGCCAAATCGGCGAGTGTAACCCTCATAGTCTCCTCCCTTCATGGCAAGTTTAGAAAATTCCACTTGCAAGTTTCTCATTTCGTAGGCCGGGCAACACTTAGCAATTATCATGTCTTTAAACTCTCCCCAAAGTAGGTTGTTAGCCCCATCGATCCCCAATTCATCAACCTCCTCATTCCACCATTCAAGAGCATCACCCTTCAACATACCGGTGGCATAAGTAATTCGTTGGTGGTAAGCACAACCACTCCGGGCAATGATTGATTCAATTGTCTCCAACCATTCTAAACAACCCGTGGCACCACTTTCCCCATTAAACTCCGGGGCTCCACAAAGTTTGAAATCTTTGAACAAGCATCCTTGTTGGTAAACATCATGACCTCTTGGTCGCACAAAACCTTCTCCTCCATCCTCACCGTTTGCATTCAAGTCTTCATCTTCATTTTGAACATGAACCGCTTCATCTTCCGGTTCTTCTTGTTCATTTCTAGCTTCCATGGCCGTTTGGATTCGGGCCACAAGATCCGGCATGAGATCATTTAAAGCTTGAGTGATAACCTCGGCGGTTACCGGGGGATTGGCACCACCCCGGCCACCTCGGCCACCACGACCTCCTCGACTTCCACGGCCTCCTCTACCACCTCGTCCACCTCTACCGCCACGTCCACCTACAACCTCTTCTTCTTCTTGAGCACGAGGGCGGCGAACGACTCTTTTCGGTCTAACCATTCTTTCTGAACACACGTGTTAGATTAGCAAGTTAGTTCTCACGATTCACACACGAGTTAACCAAGGTAAATCATCACGAAACAAGCATTTCATATCTAGGGCTTCCCTAGACCGTCTAACATACATATTTCTACGGGGATTTTATCATGGCAATAATCTAAGGCTTCATCGATTATACAATCCACAATCAACCATGCAATCACGAATCATTCAACACAATATAAAATGGGTCAAGTCATAACAAGGTGGGTAAAGCATAGTCCGAATCTTAACTTCAACATTCAACACATTAAAAGTGTTTGTATACAGGGTGTACCAGCGGCTAACCCTCCACACCGTTAATATATTGAATGGATGTCAAGACTCGGTTCCGTTATGCTCTCTAAGTATTGGCCGGGTATGTATACAGGGTGTACCAGCGGCTAACCCTCCACTTAACCTATACTCATTAAGCATACCGGGTTTCCTACTATACTTCATCCACAATGCGCAATCGACGAGACCATTAACTTTATATGACATAGGATAACCATAAATTTGTTGATCAGGCGCCTCTAGGGTTACCGAGTGTCATACTCCGTTAATGCCCTCATTTCACTTTGCTAGGATTCAATGATCCATAACGTGAGTATAAAGATACCCATAACGTGGATTCAATGATCCATAACGTGAGTATAAAGATACCCATAACGTGGATTCAACGATCCATAACGTGAGTATAAAGATACCCATAACGTGGATTCAACGATCCATAACGTGAGTATAAAGATACCCATAACGTGGATTCAACGATCCATAACGTGAGTATAAAGATACCCATAACGTGGATTCAACGATCCATAACGTGAGTATAAAGATACCCATAACGTGGATTCAACGATCCATAACGTGAGTATAAAGATACCCATAACGTGAGTATAAAGATACCCATAACGTGAGTATAAAGATACCCATAACGTGGATTCAACGATCCATAACGTGAGTATAAAGATACCCATAACGTGAGTATGGAGATACCCATAACGTGGATTCAATGATCCATAACGTGAGTATAAAGATACCCATAACGTGGATTCAACGATCCATAACGTGAGTATAAAGATACCCATAACGTGGATTCAACGATCCATAACGTGAGTATAAAGATACCTATAACGTGAGTATGGAGATACCCATAACGTGGATTCAATGATCCATAACGTGAGTATAAAGATACCCATAACGTGGATTCAACGATCCATAACGTGAGTATAAAGATACCCATAACGTGGATTCAACGATCCATAACGTGAGTATAAAGATACCCATAACGTGGATTCAACGATCCATAACGTGAGTATAAAGATACCCATAACGTGGATTCAACGATCCATAACGTGAGTATAAAGATACCCATAACGTGGATTCAACGATCCATAACGTGAGTATAAAGATACCCATAACGTGAGTATAAAGATACCCATAACGTGGATTCAACGATCCATAACGTGAGTATAAAGATACCCATAACGTGAGTATGGAGATACCCATAACGTGGATTCAATGATCCATAACGTGAGTATAAAGATACCCATAACGTGGATTCAACGATCCATAACGTGAGTATAAAGATACCCATAACGTGGATTCAACGATCCATAACGTGAGTATAAAGATACCTATAACGTGAGTATGGAGATACCCATAACGTGGATTCAATGATCCATAACGTGAGTATAAAGATACCCATAACGTGGATTCAACGATCCATAACGTGAGTATAAAGATACCCATAACGTGGATTCAACGATCCATAACGTGAGTATAAAGATACCCATAACGTGGATTCAACGATCCATAACGTGAGTATAAAGATACCCATAACGTGGATTCAACGATCCATAACGTGAGTATAAAGATACCCATAACGTGGATTCAACGATCCATAACGTGAGTATAAAGATACCCATAACGTGGATTCAACGATCCATAACGTGAGTATAAAGATACCCATAACGTGGATTCAACGATCCATAACGTGAGTATAAAGATACCCATAACGTGGATTCAACGATCCATAACGTGAGTATAAAGATACCCATAACGTGAGTATGGAGATACCCATAACGTGGATTCAATGATCCATAACGTGAGTATAAAGATACCCATAACGTGGATTCAACGATCCATAACGTGAGTATAAAGATACCCATAACGTGGATTCAACGATCCATAACGTGAGTATAAAGATACCCATAACGTGGATTCAACGATCCATAACGTGAGTATAAAGATACCCATAACGTGAGTATAAAGATACCCATAACGTGGATTCAACGATCCATAACGTGAGTATAAAGATACCCATAACGTGAGTATGGAGATACCCATAACGTGGATTCAATGATCCATAACGTGAGTATAAAGATACCCATAACGTGGATTCAACGATCCATAACGTGAGTATAAAGATACCCATAACGTGGATTCAACGATCCATAACGTGAGTATAAAGATACCCATAACGTGGATTCAACGATCCATAACGTGAGTATAAAGATACCCATAACGTGAGTATAAAGATACCCATAACGTGGATTCAACGATCCATAACGTGAGTATAAAGATACCCATAACGTGAGTATGGAGATACCCATAACGTGGATTCAATGATCCATAACGTGAGTATAAAGATACCCATAACGTGGATTCAACGATCCATAACGTGAGTATAAAGATACCTATAACGTGAGTATGGAGATACCCATAACGTGGATTCAATGATCCATAACGTGAGTATAAAGATACCCATAACGTGGATTCAACGATCCATAACGTGAGTATAAAGATACCCATAACGTGGATTCAACGATCCATAACGTGAGTATAAAGATACCTATAACGTGAGTATGGAGATACCCATAACGTGGATTCAATGATCCATAACGTGAGTATAAAGATACCCATAACGTGGATTCAACGATCCATAACGTGAGTATAAAGATACCCATAACGTGAGTATAAAGATACCCATAACGTGAGTATAAAGATACCCATAACGTGAGTATGAAGATACCCATAACGTGGATTCAATGATCCATAACGTGAGTATAAAGATACCCATAACGTGGATTCAACGATCCATAACGTGAGTATAAAGATACCCATAACGTGGATTCAACGATCCATAACGTGAGTATACATATACATAATAAACGTCTCAATACACTACCACATAACGTTATTCATCACATATAAACGTTTAATAACACGTATCATAAGCAAGCAAATAGGTAACTAACATCTCGATTTATATCATAAGCAATCGTATCAACCGACAAGCGTTTAACAACGAGTACATTTTCCACCCCAAATAAAGTAAACGTAGGGGCTACGAAACTCACCTTTGCCTTGTATCGTCTAGTTATAATTGAATTATGAGTATTTGTCGAGCTAAGAACGTCCCGAAATCCTCAATGATCGCGACCTATCATTTTGTTTATGTGACATGCATATTAATATACATATGTATTGTATACGTACTTAGTCACATGATTCATAACTTAATCGTTGTTATTATTTGAATACATATATATATATATTTATATATATACTTGATTTATATAATTATATACATATATATATATACTATATATATATATATATATATATAATTATGTATTCATATATATACATATACATAATCGTTTATAAATTGGTTCTCTTTCATTCGACTTTAATTAAATTCGGTGTTGTAAATCTGGACCTTGCACGACTACTATGACCCCATAATACAATCAAGAGAGGTTGCCATGGAGTATGGGTACGGGCTTGACTCAAACCAAGAGACATCGAGACATGGCTGGTGGTTTTCAGAAAACAAGAAAATGGGGAGCACCGTCCAAGACGGCCAGAGGTGGCGTCCCTGTAAGTGCATGATTCTGTTGACAACAGCAACAGCGATTTGATCAGTATATGTTCATGTTTTGTAATATGTAATCATAGACTTATATTATGTTTAAACTTGTTATTTGGACTTAAGTAATGTGAATGATTACAGATTGATCAGAGTTTTGGTATGTTTAATGTTTACGACTTGTATGAATGTGATTATAAGTAACATACAGATACAAGTGATAAACTGGTCACGTTTTGAGTAATTAAAGTTTACTTAAAAGATGACAAAATAAAGTGTATGCAAACTCGTGCTACAGTAACACGAGTTTGGCTAAACTCGTGTGCTACAGTAACACGGGTTTGCCTAAACACGTGGTATTCACGTGTTTACTTCTAAACTCGTGGTGTTCTAACACGTGTTTGTTTTAAACTCGTTCAAGCCCTTCCTTAACACGTGTTTGCTTTTAAACTCGTGTGTTTCTAAACACGTGTTTGCTAATCTAAACTCGTGTGTTCTAAACACGTGTTTGCTTCTAAACTCGTGTGTTCTAAACACGTGTTTGCTTACTAAACTCGTGTGTTCTAAACACGTGTTTGCTACTAAACTCGTGTGTTCTAAACACGTGTTTGCTACTAAACTCGTGTGTTCTAAACACGTGTTTGCTTACTAAACTCGTGTGTTCTAAACACGTGTTTGCTACTAAACTCGTGTGTTCTAAACACGTGTTTGCTTACTAAACTCGTGTGTTCTAAACACGTGTTTGCTATCTAAACTCGTGTGTTCTAAACACGTGTTTGCTACTAAACTCGTGTGTTCTAAACACGTGTTTGCTTACTAAACTCGTGTGTTCTAAACACGTGTTTGCTACTAAACTCGTGTGTTCTAAACACGTGTTTGCTTACTAAACTCGTGTGTTCTAAACACGTGTTTGCTATCTAAACTCGTGTGTTCTAAACACGTGTTTGCTTTTAAACTCGTGTGTTTCTAAACACGTGTTTGCTAATCTAAACTCGTGTGTTCTAAACACGTGTTTGCTTCTAAACTCGTGGTGTTCTAAACACGAGTTTGGCTAAACTCGTGTGCTACAGTAACACGGGTTTGCCTAAACACGTGGTATTCACGTGTTTACTTAATGACACGCGTTTGTTAATGGACTATGGGCTTTAATATACACGGCCCATACTTAGCACGCGTTTAGTACATCTTAGTATAAATACATCTCGTTAATACGTAATTAGTAACAGTTAATTAAGCTAATACGACTAAACTCTGTCAAACTGCAAACCCGCGCGCGTTTAAGGTCTTAGGTTGTATTAACAACGAAAGACGATAATCTAATTAAGCAAACAGGTTATCACGAGAGGATTCCGCACTCTCGTCATAACTATAAGCATTCTCGTGTACGATCAGTTCACAAGGACCTACAAGTGGTATCAGAGCCAATAGATTTTTCAATCTGAAGGTTCGAGATCGCTTTGTTTGGCTTAATTTTGCCTAAAATCGTGCAAAATTTTGTGTTTTTTAAACACGTGTTTGCTAAACTAAACTCGTGTGTTTCTAAACACGTGTTTGCTAAACTAAACTCGTGTGTTTCTAAACACGTGTTTCTTTAAACTCGTTCAAGCCCTTCCTTAACACGTGTTTGCTTCCTTAACACGTGTTTGCTTCCTTAACACGTGTTTGCTCCTGTGTCAAACTCGTGGTGTTTTCGTGGTGTTCTAAACACGTGTTTGCTTCTAAACTCGTGGTGTTCTAAACCGTGTTTGTTCTAAACTCGTGGTGTTCTAAACACGTGTTTATCTCAAACACGTGCATCTGTTCATTTTTTTTAATTTTTCCTTTTGTCGTATTTCGATGATGTCTGGAATACCTACAGTTTCATCAAAAGAGGCCCAATACATTAATGCATTAATTCTTCACGATCATGAAGTCGGTCGTACCAATTCACCCCCTAAATTGATAAAACTTGAAAATTTCTGGAGTTGGAAAAAACGCTTTGAATCCTATATTCGCCTTACTGATTTCAACCAATGGGTGATGATTACTGAAGGATATGAGTGGCCAACTCATGAAGATGTTAATGGAAATGAGGTCCAATACAGGCTTGGGGATATGACTGAAGTGTTGAAGAAAGAATATGCCGTTGAAGGAAAGGCCTTGTCGAACTTAGAAATGTGTTTACCTCGGGATGCAATTCATCTTCTCGGAGAACATAAGACCTCTAAAGGTTTGTGGGATGCTTTAAACGCATACTGTGAAGGTGATGAGTTGATGAAAAAGGGAAGAATTAAACTGCTGAACAGACAATATGAAGTCTTTAACGGTTTGAAATCTGAAAGTTTAGATGATTTAATAACTCGTTTTAATCATCTGATTACTGAACTGGGATATTTTGGTGTTACATTTACACAAAATAAACTAGTAGATAAATTTTTGGATTCTCTGCCGAACAAATGGAATGATTTTGTGCATAGTCTTCAAGAAGAGAAGAATTATGAATCTTATACCTTGGCTGAGATTGTCTCAAAAGTAAAGAACAGGGAAATGAAGCGTAAAGCAAAAGATGACCTTTCTGTTTTTCAACAAAATCCGAGTCTTTATCATGCTAATACTGATAATCTATTGTTTTCATCTTCCTCTGCTTCTGGAAGTGGATCTACTGCTCTTTTATCCACTGAAATCATTCATCCTGTTATGGATCCTGATGGAATTGCTGGATACATGGTTTATGACAATTCGTCTACAACTAAGAATAGCAGTGGATCAAGAAACAGTGGAAACACAACTGTTCGCTCGATGCCAATGAGTATGCAATCTGCTGAAGGACGTATGCAAGTTTTTGCTGCAATGTGTTCTGCTCATGAGGCATTTATCAATGGGAAAATTTCAGATCCAAGTTTGATTGATAGAGATTATGAACAAGTTGATCCTGATGATTTAGAGGAAATGGACTTGAAGTGGCAAATGGCGATGCTCACTATAAAAGCTCGTCGTTTTATGCAACGCACAGGAAGAAATCTTGCATCTGACAAGAATAGAGGATTTGACAAGTCGAAGGTTAAGTGTTATAATTGTGATGGTTTTGGTCATTTTGCTAAGGAATGTCAAAGACCAAAGCGTTTTGATAATTCTACAGCTAATCGTCAGAACTACAATCAGGGAGGTGTGCAAGCTGGAAATCAAATCAAATCAACCAAAGCTACAGAGCATGATGGAATGATCATTCAGGAACTTCCTACAGAACATCAAGTTCAAAATCCTGAAAATGCCATGGTGGCAAGACAGGAAGATGGTACTTATCTTTGGACAAAGGAGAATGAACCTGAAAATGCTTTGCTAGCTGAGATTTATGATGAAGTAGCTAATGTGATTGATGACGGAAGTGCTGCGTTTGATTATGCCCTTTATACAAGTGAAGAGGCTGCTGCTACTGATGCTGCATTAAAAATTTCTGATGATGAAAAGGATGCAGATGAAGCAGTGAAACTTAAAAAGGCTGATAAGAAGATCGATGAATCTACTGATAAGACAAGCAGCCAGAGTGATAATCAATCGATGAGCTCAAGTGCAAAATTGGACAAGGCTATTTCTACAGAAGCTGATGATTTTGATATTCCTGAAGGCATGACAATATCAGACTTTGTTGCATATATGGCTGACTGCGATGATCGAGAGAAACAGGTAACTTTTTCTTATTTGACTGTTCATCGTATTTGCATGTTTGTTAAAGATTTGATGCAACAACATAGTATTGCCTCATCCAAGACTTTAGAGTTAGCCGCTAGTTATGAAACTATCAGCAAGGAACGTAGTTCATTTTTCTCTAAGAATAGTGCTTTACTTGATCAAGAACGTCAATTTAAGAGTAGGATTAAGTCACTTGACAATGATAATGCTGCCTTAAAAGACAAACTGAAAGAATCAATTTTTAGAGAAAATCTAGCAAATGAAAAGATAGTTTTTCTTTCTAGTGAGATCGGTAAGAAAGAGAAGGATTTGGCTGATGCTAGGGTTACCATTACTAAACATGAGACTACTTTAGCTAAATGGAGAGGAAGTGATCTGGTAGCTTCTTTAGGTAAACCTAGACATCCTAAGGATAAAACAGGACTAGGAGCTGATTACACTGATGTAAGACCTCCTTTTAACAACAACTTAGACCCTGTTCATCCAGATTTGGCTGAGTCTGATTCTGCTAAACCGGTGCTTACTGACTATCCTAAGTCATCCGTCTCCACTGAACCTAAGCAACCCAAATTCATTCCTAGACAACTGAGGACCAAAAACCATGATATACCACAGCTAAGTAAGAAGTTTGTCAAGAAAGGAATTCAGACTAGTTCAACTGAGGTTAAATATGTTACTGAACCTGAACCTAGTGGTACCAAATCATTCTCAACTTCTGAGACTAAGGATCCTACTGTGGAAGAGATAGCGACTCAGGAGATTAAGAATATCTTGAATACCCCTCCATCTAAACCATCAGCTCAACAATCTTCTAGCAAGTCAGCACAACAATCTTGTTTTGCTTGTTTTGAAAAGGGACATGTGTATAGTTGTTGTCCCAACCGAGTTAGGAAGTCCTCTAGACAGTCAGTTTCTCCTGTTAAGTCAAATCAAAATAGAGGATTATCTCCTAATTCCCATGTTTCTTTTGAGCGAGGGAATGGTAAACAACAGAATGTGTCAAGTAGTTCTAATGGGATGGGTAATCAAACTTATGGTAAATTTGTTACACCTGTGGCTAAAAGAAATGATTCACCAAGATATGTTTCCCCTAGAAATAGATCTGGTCAGTCATCACAAAATGCAAATTCAGGGCATCATCGACAGAACTACAATTACCGTAACACATCTCGTGTTCCACAAGTGAATAGATCATTTTCCCCTAAAAGGTCTCAATCAAGGGTTGAGAATATACCTTTACAGCATGCTCAGCAAACATCCAAGGCACCTATTGGGAGCAATGGATATTGGACTGAAATGCTTGTTAAGGATGAGAATGGTAAACCCAAGTCTATAAAGGCTTGGGTTGTCCTTGATAACTGATCCATTTTTGTTTCATGTGCAGGGGCTACCACCAATTCCTATTAGTATCTGGTATCTTGATAGCGGTTGCTCCAGGCACATGACAGGAGACAGAAGACTTCTGTCTGAGTTTGTAAATATTAAAGGATCACATGTAAATTTTGCTGGTTCCAAGGGCGGACAAATCACTGGACAAGGTGATGTCGTCGATGGAAAACTTACTTTAAAGAATGTCAATTACGTGGAAGAACTTACTCATAATCTGATGAGTGTATCACAAATTTGTGACCGAGGAAATTCAGTTTTCTTCAACGACAAAGCTGCATTCGTCTTGAAACCGGGTTTTGTTATTCCAGATGATTGGATATTGTTGACTGCTCCTCGTAAACGCGATATTTATGGTTTAATGTTAGGAACCAAGAATGTTCAGAAGGAAGTTTGTTTGTTGTCTAAGGCAAGCGAAAGTGATTCTCTCTTATGGCATAGAAGAATGGGACATCTGCATTTCCGGAAGATGAATTACATTGTGAAGAATGATCTGGTTCAAGGTGTTCCTAAAAAGAAGTTTGAATTGGAAGATAGATGTGTTCCATGCTTGAAAGGCAAACAACAGAAAAAGCCTCACAAGCCCAAGACACAAAATTCAATTGCCGCTCCTTTTGAGTTACTTCATATGGATCTCTTTGGTCCAGTCAATGTTAGGAGTAGAGGGGGAATGTACTACTGCTTGGTTGTCACTGATGATTATTCAAGGTTTCATGGGTTTTCTTCTTAGCTACCAAAGATGAGACTACGGAGATTCTAATTAACTTTTTCACTGAAGCTGAGAATCTCTACAACACGAAGATCAAACGAATCAGGAGTGACAATGGCACGGAGTTCAAAAACTCAGTGATGGATGTTTTCTGTTTATCTAAAGGAATTCAACATCAATTTAGTGCTCCGTATGAACCTCAGCAAAATGGAGTTGCTGAGAGAAAGAATAGGACCTTGATCGAGACTGCCAGAACTATGCTTGCTGATTCAGGTCTACCAACTATGTTTTGGGCAGAAGCTGTGAACACAGCTTGTCATGTGTTAAATCGGGTGCTAACTGTTAAAAGGTTTAATAAGACTTGTTATGAACTTCTCAACAAACGAAAACCTGATTTGTCGGGATTGGAACCGTTTGGTGTTCCTTGTACTTTTCTGAAAACTTCTCCTCAACCAAAGTTTAATTCTAAAGTTGAAGAAGGTTTCTTTCTTGGATATAAACCGGGAACCCCCATTCGTCGTGTTTTCAATTCGCAGACAGGTAGAGTCGATCTTGGTACTAATGTCGTGATTGTAAGTTATAAACCTGCTACTCATGCTGGTTCTGAGTCAAGTTTTGCTTATGATAGTGTGTTTACTTCACTTAAGGGTCCAATTTCTTTTCCTGGTACTCCTATTGATGAAAATGTTGATATTATTAGAGATCACTTGAATTATGATTCTGAGGTTACTCCTGTTGCACCTATTACTGCTGATGTACCACCAACCAGAGTTGTTCCTACAACTGAGGTTGGTCAATCCAGTGGTTCAAGAGATCCAACTAATATTCCACTACCAGATGATGACCCGCTTGACTCATCTTCTTCTTCATCTTCTGAACCTGATGGAGAGTCTCCCACCCAAATTGTTCCGAATATGGGTGATGATTTTCCAAGTCACAAAACCCCTCAACATAGAGCAACTAAAGATCATCCAGTTGAAAATATTCTTGGTGAAGCTTCAGCATCTGTCCGAACTAGAAATCAGTTAAATAAGGAGATGACTAGCTTATTTTGTGAAGTGAAGGATACAGGTTTAATAACTGAATGTTTATACTCATGTTTTATTTCACAAGAAGAACCCAAGAATGTTAAGATAGCACTTCAAGATCCGTTTTGGGTTGAGGCTATGCAAGAAGAATTGGCTCAATTTGAAAAACTTGGAGTATGGGAATTAGTTGATGTGCCTAGAGGTATCGAACCAATTGGAACTCGTTGGGTATTTAAATGCAAACGAGATGACAAAGGGATTGTTACAAGAAATAAGGCACGTCTAGTTGTTCAGGGTTTTGCACAGCGAGAAGGTTATGACTACAATGAAACTTTTGCACCAGTTGCTCGGATTGAAGCTATAAGGCTATTTTTAGCTTATGCTAGTTTCAAAGGAATAAAGGTGTATCAGTTGGATGTGAAGAGTGCCTTCTTATATGGAGAAGTTAAGGAAGAAGTGTATGTTCGTCAACCACCGGGGTTTGAAGATCCAAATTATTCAAGAAGGGCATATCGACTGGATAAAGCTCTTTATGGATTACATCAAGCACCAAGAGTGTGGTATGAGAAATTGTCAACACATTTGTTGACAAATGGATTTACAAGAGGATCGATAGACAGCACGTTGTTTATCAAATGGCAGAAGCAAGATTATATAATTGTGCAAGTTTATGTGGATGATATCATTTTTGGTTCATCTGACATTAAGATGTGCAAGGATTTTGAAATGAGTATGAAGAAGGAATTTGAAATGAGTGCTATGGGAGAATTAAAATTTTTCCTTGGACTGCAAGTTGATCAACGAAAAGATGGATTTTTCATTCACCAGACTAAGTATGTCAATGACATCTTGGAAAGGTTTCAAATGTTAGAATCCAAGACTTATGGTACTCCTATTCAGTTGAATCATGGTTTAGGAGTTCCTAATTCTAAAGATACACTTGTGGATGCTACTTATTATCGGGCGATCATCGGCTCATTGATGTATTTAACTGCTTCGCGTCCAGATATCATGTTTGCTGTTTGTCTGTGTGCTAGATTTCAAGCAAATCCGAAAGAGTCACATTTAACAGCTGTAAAACGGATCCTCAGATATTTAAAGGGAAACCAAGGACTTGGTCTATGGTATCCGTTGGGAGGAACGTTTGAGTTTGTTGCTTACACTGATTCGGACTTTGGAGGTTGTAACAATGATAGGAAGTCTACGACTGGCGGATGTCAATTCTTAGGAGGGAGACTTGTATCGTGGCAATGTAAGAAGCAGACATCGGTGGCTCAGTCTACTTGTGAGGCAGAGTACATGGCTGCTGGAAGCTGCTGTTCCCAGGTATTATGGATTCAGCAACAACTTCGAGACTACGGTATGGATTTTCTTGATACCCCTATTAAGATTGATAATAAGTCAGCTATAGATATAACTAATAACCCTGTCTTGCATAAAGTCACCAAGCATATTGACATTAGACATCATTTTTTGCGTGACTGTGCCCAAAAGAAGTTAATTCATTTGGAAAAAGTTATAACTGATGATAATCTAGCTGATCTGTATACTAAAGCATAAAAAAAAAAAAAAAAAAAAAAAAAAAAAAAAAAAAAAAAAAAAAAAAAAAAAAAAAAAAAAAAAAAAAAAAAAAAAAAAAAAAAAAAAAAAAAAAAAAAAAAAAAAAAAAAAAAAAAAAAAAAAAAAAAAAAAAAAAAAAAAAAAAAAAAAAAAAAAAAAAAAAAAAAAAAAAAAAAAAAAAAAAAAAAAAAAAAAAAAAAAAAAAAAAAAAAAAAAAAAAAAAAAAAAAAAAAAAAAAAAAAAAAAAAAAAAAAAAAAAAAAAAAAAAAAAAAAAAAAAAAAAAAAAAAAAAAAAAAAAAAAAAAAAAAAAAAAAAAAAAAAAAAAAAAAAAAAAAAAAAAAAAAAAAAAAAAAAAAAAAAAAAAAAAAAAAAAAAAAAAAAAAAAAAAAAAAAAAAAAAAAAAAAAAAAAAAAAAAAAAAAAAAAAAAAAAAAAAAAAAAAAAAAAAAAAAAAAAAAAAAAAAAAAAAAAAAAAAAAAAAAAAAAAAAAAAAAAAAAAAAAAAAAAAAAAAAAAAAAAAAAAAAAAAAAAAAAAAAAAAAAAAAAAAAAAAAAAAAAAAAAAAAAAAAAAAAAAAAAAAAAAAAAAAAAAAAAAAAAAAAAAAAAAAAAAAAAAAAAAAAAAAAAAAAAAAAAAAAAAAAAAAAAAAAAAAAAAAAAAAAAAAAAAAAAAAAAAAAAAAAAAAAAAAAAAAAAAAAAAAAAAAAAAAAAAAAAAAAAAAAAAAAAAAAAAAAAAAAAAAAAAAAAAAAAAAAAAAAAAAAAAAAAAAAAAAAAAAAAAAAAAAAAAAAAAAAAAAAAAAAAAAAAAAAAAAAAAAAAAAAAAAAAAAAAAAAAAAAAAAAAAAAATAGAGTTGTAAGTTGATGCTTTAAGAAGATTAGAAGTGAGGATAATTTAGCTTTTAAGCCTGCTTAATCGTAATATAATTGCTTAGTTCAGTGATTACAATTTATGATGTATCGGTAGACATAAAGTACCAAGGTTTCCTTATAATCCGAACTTAACTTATACAATGTACTTGTGGGAAACGTATTCAGATATATGGCTGAGAATGCTTGTTCTTAAAAGAGACAAGTCCTTTAAATCTTATGAAAGATCTTGCATTATCATTATGTATATTTGGTTTTTAAAAGGAAGGTCTCGGATACATATATGTGTATGTATTGCTTTTTCGGATGTATATTTGTGACAAGATATGCAAATATCTAATAAAACTAAATCTGTTGATAATATGAAGCTAATGTGGCCTTTGAGATTCGAACAAGTAAGTCCTTGGGGTGTCTTTGTATACCTAGCCTACCTAAAGTTTCCAACTTGGGATAGGTTGTCAGAAAGTTCGCTACACGGGTCTCATAGAAAGTCACGGGTTTTCATAAGTGCTTTAAAGTAAATTAATGTCACAAATATGCAAGTACTTGGCATTATGCAATGTTAAGTATATTTCCGTACGTGAGTCAAGTTAAGTCGCTTTGCGCGTGAGGAATCACCGACCTGTCACCGCTGGCTTGATTCTTAAAGACTTTCTTACCTTACTCACCAAATGTCTAAATTTTAGTGCATGTGTCGATTGTGAGAGTGTATCTGAATATGGGTCACATAAGTTCGCAAATAAAATGTGTGGCATGAGTAACTTACTAGGTTACATGGTGACTGTCCTTGGCTCAAGTAATACGAAAGTGCCACAAAACCCAAAGGAAACTGGAAGTACCGAGTGTTTAAGAGGACAAACATACCGGTAATCGTGGTTGAGTCATTGTTCATAACTAATAATAAGAGAACTATTTCTCACTTGCAGGCTTATGTAATTGCTAATCTGATCTAATCCGCAGAAACTTAGAATTTCTTGTAAATAAATAATGAGGTTTAAATTTAAAGTTTTTATTTTGTCTTTTAATTTTTATTTTTGTACTTCCATCTTATGCGTCAAGTAGTTGTGTCAAAACTAGTTCTTATTGCACGAGAGAGTTGATAAGCATCTAATGATTCTATTGTTCAGCTATATGGTCCTTAACTGGATTATATGAGTCTTTATTGCTTGAAGTATTATGTTAAAAGATTGTTTTCTGATATGGACATTAATTTGTTTAAGATTACGGAAATGATCTTACTGAATTTTGTTGCTTTGGAAAAGTCAAAATATAGTCAAGATTAGTTTGATATGTTTTTGAGATTTCAATTTGTTTTTGGTGAAAGTGCCGGGGACCGATCGATTCAAGAATTTGTTTTTTGGTGAAAAGATATGCTTGACGATGATTCTTGACTGACCATAGGTTTTCATTTCGATATTTTCTTTGCATGCTTAAAATAATGTCATCTGTTGATAATATGAAGCTAATGTGGCCTTTGAGATTCGAACAAGTAAGTCCTTGGGGTGTCTTTGTATACCTAGCCTACCTAAAGTTTCCAACTTGGGATAGGTTGTCAGAAAGTTCGCTACACGGGTCTCATAGAAAGTCACGGGTTTTCATAAGTGCTTTAAAGTAAATTAATGTCACAAATATGCAAGTACTTGGCATTATGCAATGTTAAGTATATTTCCGTACGTGAGTCAAGTTAAGTCGCTTTGCGCGTGAGGAATCACCGACCTGTCACCGCTGGCTTGATTCTTAAAGACTTTCTTACCTTACTCACCAAATGTCTAAATTTTAGTGCATGTGTCGATTGTGAGAGTGTATCTGAATATGGGTCACATAAGTTCGCAAATAAAATGTGTGGCATGAGTAACTTACTAGGTTACATGGTGACTGTCCTTGGCTCAAGTAATACGAAAGTGCCACAAAACCCAAAGGAAACTGGAAGTACCGAGTGTTTAAGAGGACAAACATACCGGTAATCGTGGTTGAGTCATTGTTCATAACTAATAATAAGAGAACTATTTCTCACTTGCAGGCTTATGTAATTGCTAATCTGATCTAATCCGCAGAAACTTAGAATTTCTTGTAAATAAATAATGAGGTTTAAATTTAAAGTTTTTATTTTGTCTTTTAATTTTTATTTTTGTACTTCCATCTTATGCGTCAAGTAGTTGTGTCAAAACTAGTTCTTATTGCACGAGAGAGTTGATAAGCATCTAATGATTCTATTGTTCAGCTATATGGTCCTTAACTGGATTATATGAGTCTTTATTGCTTGAAGTATTATGTTAAAAGATTGTTTTCTGATATGGACATTAATTTGTTTAAGATTACGGAAATGATCTTACTGAATTTTGTTGCTTTGGAAAAGTCAAAATATAGTCAAGATTAGTTTGATATGTTTTTGAGATTTCAATTTGTTTTTGGTGAAAAGATATGCTTGACGATGATTCTTGACTGACCATAGGTTTTCATTTCGATATTTTCTTTGCATGCTTAAAATAATGTCATCTGTTGATATTGATGCATTGATGAGTTTCCTTTAAGTGTGCAGGACTTTCGATATTGGAATTGTGTGTTTTTCCAAAGTTGTTAAAAAGTATCTTACCCGGTATCATTAGTTAAGGGGGAGTTTGTTTTTGCAGGCTTTCGATTGCTAATGATTATCGGTGAATGAATTGAGTCCAAATCAAGTCATGGTATCGATGTTTTAAATGTCCGTTAGTTTATGGTTTTATACATCACGTTAACTTGTTGTGTAAGTTAACCAAAGTTTCTAAAACGGTTTTTCAGTTGATACGGGTATATGGTAAAGTCACGATTATCAGGTTTGATTGTTAAAATTTTATCTGCTAATGATGACTTGATTTTCAGAGGGTTCAATCATTAAGTTTCATACAGGTTATCTCTATCCTGTGTATTGGCTGGTTATTCAGGTTTGAAGGTAAAGGGTATGAAATTTCTCTAAGTGTTGTTTGAAAATGTGTTTGTTTTTATACAGGTAACACGCGTTTGGTTCACACCACGCGTTTGGATTTCCTTCACGAGTTGACCATTTACACGCGTTTGGATTTGACCACGTGTTGACCTAATTTACACGCGTTTGGATTTGATCCACGTGTTGACTATTTACACGCGTTTGGATTTGATCCACGTGTTGACTTATTTACACGCGTTTGGATTTGGATCCACGTGGTTGACTTATTTACACGCGTTTGGATTTGATCCACGTGTTTGACCTATTTACACGCGTTTGGATTTAGACCACGTGGTTGACCTAATTTACACGCGTTTGGTTCACGCGTTTGGATTTAGGATCCACGTGTTTGACTTATTTACACGCGTTTGGATTTAGACCACGTGTTTGACTTACTTTACACGCGTTTGGATTTAGACCACGTGGTTGACCTAATTTACACGCGTTTGGGTCACGGGTATATATATACCATGACCAAACTCGTTCATTTTTACCATTTTCAATTTTTTTCAAATTCATTTTCACCCGAGTTTTACCCCCAAACACGCGTTTAGCTAAAATCGTGCATATTGTCAAAACCGTGCAATTGGTTACTGTTTGTGATTAGTATTTGTACTTCGTGATTTGTTATTATTCATCGACCATCTTCGTGTTAATTACAGGTATGTTTTCTTTGATTTTGTTTGATTTTCAAAGAAATATTTGTTTGTTTCTGAATTTAGATGACGATGAACAGTAACTTAGGGTTGGATTTAACACGCGTTTGAGACACACGCGTTTGAATTTGGATCGCGTGTTTGACTTACTTTACACGCGTTTGGATTTAGACCACGTGGTTGACCTAATTTACACGCGTTTGGGTCACGGGTATGACCTAATTTACACGCGTTTGGATTTAGACCACGTGGTTGACCTAATTTACACGCGTTTGGTTACCACGCGTTTGGATTTAGACCACGTGGTTGACCTAATTTACACGCGTTTGGTTAACCACGCGTTTGGATTTAGATCCACGTGTTGACTTATTTACACGCGTTTGGATCGCGTGTTTGACTTACTTTACACGCGTTTGGATTTAGACCACGTGGTTGACCTAATTTACACGCGTTTGGGTCACGGGTATATATATACCATGACCAAACTCGTTCATTTTTACCATTTTCAATTTTTTTCAAATTCATTTTCACCCGAGTTTTACCCCCAAACACGCGTTTAGCTAAAATCGTGCATATTGTCAAAACCGTGCAATTGGTTACTGTTTGTGATTAGTATTTGTACTTCGTGATTTGTTATTATTCATCGACCATCTTCGTGTTAATTACAGGTATGTTTTCTTTGATTTTGTTTGATTTTCAAAGAAATATTTGTTTGTTTCTGAATTTAGATGACGATGAACAGTAACTTAGGGTTGGATTTAACACGCGTTTGAAAATTAGAAATCAAAATTTGATCACACGCGTTTGGCAAATAACGTATTTACAAACCCTGGTCCACACGCGTTTGACAAATAACGTGTTTACAAACCTTTTGTTCCACGCGTTTGGCAAAACACGTGTTTACAAACCCATGCTTCACGTGTTTACCCATTGTACCACGCGTTTACCCTGTTACACGCGTTTACCTTTGGTCACACGCGTTTACCCTTGCTACACGCGTTTACCTTTGGTCACACGCGTTTACCCTTCACACGCGTTTACCTTTGATCACACGCGTTTGCCATGATACCACGCGTTTGAAGATTGGTTCACGTGTTTAGGTTTTTGTAGCAGATTTCACGCGTTTGAAACTTTTACACGCGTTTATTACACGCGTTTACAAGCAGTTTCCAAATTTTCTAAGTTTTATTGTGCAGAATTATTATTGCTAAATTTTCGTTATTGCACTATTGTTTTTGTTTTCCAGAAATGGCAGGAAATCCAAGAAATTTCTTCTCAACTCACAATCAGTTGATCGATTTGTCGAGAGATCGAAGAAATGTGGAATTTAATGGATTGCTTCAGTATCTGGAACGCTCACGTATTCTTTTCGTGCTAACTCACAATCCAGTACTATATCAAGGATATCTGCATCAATTTTGGAATAATGCTTCTATAAGGGTGGTTCAAGCGCAGCCAGCACAAGGAGATAGACCTGCTGTCCCTCGGAGTGTTAGGTTTCAGACAACTGTGGCTAATCAGACTTTTTCTTTCTCTGCTGCTGATTTGAGAGAGATATTGCATTTAGGGACTGTTGAAGAAGAAAATGGTCCGATAGAGTTTGAAGAAACCTTGGTCAGAGGATGCTTTGGAAGAATGGGACATGCTACGCCAGGTGCTAAGTGGCCGATTGCGAAGGCAGGATTCTATGGCCAATGGAGGTTTTTGGCTCATGTATTGATTGTGGCGATCAGTAACCGTCATGCAGGGTTTGATCAGCTCAATAAGCAAGTAGGTTCGCAGATGGTGGCCTTGACTTTGAATAGACCATACTCATTCTCGGATTATTTCTTTGATATTTTGAAGACCCAGATTACTCAGACGGGGTCGCAGAGGTTTATGATGTTGCCAAGGATAACGATGGCGATCATTAATCATTTTGTACAGAATCTGCCAGTCTTGCAAGATATATATGAGATTGTTTCTCCACCAAATAGGATTTGGTCGATGATGTTGAAGGTTAAGGATAGTTATCCGAATCCACAGATTGTGCCATTGTTTGGACACTTGATAAATCCGAACTATAGAGCTCCAGCAGTTGGATGGGAAGATGAAGTTGAAGTCGCAGAAGGTGGAAATGATGATGCACCACCACCACCACCACCACCACCACCACCACACGGACCTCAAGTTCAAGTTCCACGTGCGGTCCCACGTCAACGACAAGTTCAACGACCACCACCTATCACCACTACCACATGCCGCTACCACCACCAGTCACCACCTCCACCACCACCACCACCACCACCACCACCACCACACGGACCTCAAGTTCAAGTTCCACGTGCGGTCCCACGTCAACGACAAGTTCAACGACGGGTTCGTCCACGAGTTCATCCTCAAGTGGCACCACAGGCTCAACCTGATGTTAGGCCAGTACAAGCTGCTGCTGAAGATATTCAGGCGGATAATGAAGCAATGGAAGATCTGTTAGATAGGGCAGAAGGTGCTAACCCTGAAGTTGGTGAAGCTTTTGTGCATGCTGCATTGGATCCAAATGATGTGATTGCGCAAGTGGATAATTTTCGAGGGTTGGATAACTTAGAGTTGTTTGTAGAGTCAGATGCTGAACGAGATCAAGAATTGGATAGATTATTGGAAGATGTCGATGACCCTCTGAATGTTGCTGGTGATGCCGCAGAAAGTTCAAGAGAAAAGACTGTTGATCCAGAGGTTACAGAGAGTGATTCCGATATTGATGTGACTGGACGTGCAAGTGCTTCTTCTCATGTTGAAAGAACTTTGAAGAGGGTTCGCACTGAAGATGAGAGTGAACCAGAGGAAGAGGAGATTCCTTTGATCAGACGAAGGAAAGTGCCTAGGTCGGGAAAGGTTCTACCTGCTCATTTGACTGAGGCGTTTGAGACTTATAGACGACAAGAAGAGTCTGAGAGAGATGAGGTGACGGAAGGATCAGTTCCTGATGAACCTGTACATACAGAGGTACCTGTTGTTGCTACGGTGTCTACGTCGTCTTCAATCGGATATAGAAGGAAGAAACTTCGTCCACATCGAGTTGCAGTAATTCAATCTGAATCAATGCAAGTGTCAGTTCCTCAAGATACACAGAGTGCTTCGATGAGGCCTGTTGTTCCTATAAGCACTGTGTTTACGACACTTCTACGTCCACTACAACCGCCTTTGATCGGACGACCTCCAGTTTCTACACAATCTCCTACTAGACCTTTTGGAGTCAGACCAACAGTTGAACCTGCGCATATCATGTCAACTCAATTCAAGGTGAATCATTTGGAGACAAGAGTTATGACATTGGAAGCTCAAATGAAGTCAATGCAAGTGTCAGTTCCTCAAGATACACAGAGTGCTTCGATGAGGCCTGTTGTTCCTATAAGCACTGTGTTTACGACACTTCTACGTCCACTACAACCGCCTTTGATCGGACGACCTCCAGTTTCTACACAATCTCCTACTAGACCTTTTGGAGTCAGACCAACAGTTGAACCTGCGCATATCATGTCAACTCAATTCAAGGTGAATCATTTGGAGACAAGGGTTATGACATTGGAACGCTCACGTATTCTTTTCGTGCTAACTCACAATCCAGTACTATATCAAGGATATCTGCATCAATTTTGGAATAATGCTTCTATAAGGGTGGTTCAAGCGCAGCCAGCACAAGGAGATAGACCTGCTGTCCCTCGGAGTGTTAGGTTTCAGACAACTGTGGCTAATCAGACTTTTTCTTTCTCTGCTGCTGATTTGAGAGAGATATTGCATCTAGGGACTGTTGAAGAAGAAAATGGTCCGATAGAGTTTGAAGAAACCTTGGTCAGAGGATGCTTTGGAAGAATGGGACATGCTACGCCAGGTGCTAAGTGGCCGATTGCGAAGGCAGGATTCTATGGCCAATGGAGGTTTTTGGCTCATGTATTGATTGTGGCGATCAGTAACCGTCATGCAGGGTTTGATCAGCTCAATAAGCAAGTAGGTTCGCAGATGGTGGCCTTGACTTTGAATAGACCATACTCATTCTCGGATTATTTCTTTGATATTTTGAAGACCCAGATTACTCAGACGGGGTCGCAGAGGTTTATGATGTTGCCAAGGATAACGATGGCGATCATTAATCATTTTGTACAGAATCTGCCAGTCTTGCAAGATATATATGAGATTGTTTCTCCACCAAATAGGATTTGGTCGATGATGTTGAAGGTTAAGGATAGTTATCCGAATCCACAGATTGTGCCATTGTTTGGACACTTGATAAATCCGAACTATAGAGCTCCAGCAGTTGGATGGGAAGATGAAGTTGAAGTCGCAGAAGGTGGAAATGATGATGCACCACCACCACCACCACCACCACCACCACCACACGGACCTCAAGTTCAAGTTCCACGTGCGGTCCCACGTCAACGACAAGTTCAACGACGGGTTCGTCCACGAGTTCATCCTCAAGTGGCACCACAGGCTCAACCTGATGTTAGGCCAGTACAAGCTGCTGCTGAAGATATTCAGGCGGATAATGAAGCAATGGAAGATCTGTTAGATAGGGCAGAAGGTGCTAACCCTGAAGTTGGTGAAGCTTTTGTGCATGCTGCATTGGATCCAAATGATGTGATTGCGCAAGTGGATAATTTTCGAGGGTTGGATAACTTAGAGTTGTTTGTAGAGTCAGATGCTGAACGAGATCAAGAATTGGATAGATTATTGGAAGATGTCGATGACCCTCTGAATGTTGCTGGTGATGCCGCAGAAAGTTCAAGAGAAAAGACTGTTGATCCAGAGGTTACAGAGAGTGATTCCGATATTGATGTGACTGGACGTGCAAGTGCTTCTTCTCATGTTGAAAGAACTTTGAAGAGGGTTCGCACTGAAGATGAGAGTGAACCAGAGGAAGAGGAGATTCCTTTGATCAGACGAAGGAAAGTGCCTAGGTCGGGAAAGGTTCTACCTGCTCATTTGACTGAGGCGTTTGAGACTTATAGACGACAAGAAGAGTCTGAGAGAGATGAGGTGACGGAAGGATCAGTTCCTGATGAACCTGTACATACAGAGGTACCTGTTGTTGCTACGGTGTCTACGTCGTCTTCAATCGGATATAGAAGGAAGAAACTTCGTCCACATCGAGTTGCAGTAATTCAATCTGAATCAATGCAAGTGTCAGTTCCTCAAGATACACAGAGTGCTTCGATGAGGCCTGTTGTTCCTATAAGCACTGTGTTTACGACACTTCTACGTCCACTACAACCGCCTTTGATCGGACGACCTCCAGTTTCTACACAATCTCCTACTAGACCTTTTGGAGTCAGACCAACAGTTGAACCTGCGCATATCATGTCAACTCAATTCAAGGTGAATCATTTGGAGACAAGAGTTATGACATTGGAAGCTCAAATGAAGTCAATGCAAGGGTTAGTTGGGAAGTTAGTTGCTGATTTGGAAGATGAAAAGCGTCAAAGTGCTGAACTCAGAGAACAGCTTCGGCAGTTATTGGCTCAAGGGGGAGATGGTTGTAGGGAAACTGAGTTGAAAAGGAAAGAGGATGAAGATCATGATGATGATGCAAATGCTGATGGTGAGCCAAGAACTGAAGCTCAAGCAGAAGCATCGACTCAGGGGGAGACACCAAGACAAAGAGAGTCAGAGATTGCTGGTACAGCTGGTGCTAGTACGTCTGGGACTGAGAGAGATTCAGGAAAAGCTGTGATGGTTGCTCCAGATGTAGTTCTTACTGATGATGATGATAGTGATTCCAATTCAGGTAACTCCAATTCTGATTCTACTACCAATAAGTCTTCAGAGTCAGAGTCGGATTCAGATTCGGATTTTGAACCTTAAGTAATTAATGATTTGTGTACTTTAGATGTAAAATAAGATAAAAATTATAAGATAAATATTGGTGTACTTAATTGTTACATTATATTTATGATATAGTTTATTTTATTTATGCTATCTTTTATGTCTTGATGTTGTTTGTCTTTGCATATTTGAACTTTTAAATTTCAGATAAGCTTCAAAAGATAGGTACAGGTACATCTAAGGTTCAAAATGATGATTCTGATGATGATGATAGTGATTCCAATTCAGGTAACTCCAATTCTGATTCTACTACCAATAAGTCTTCAGAGTCAGAGTTGCACCCATTAATAGTGCATAGACTAAAGAGGAGATTGGGATATGATCCACAAGCTCATTTGAGAGCTATGGCAGATTTTATGGATCCTGATGATTATTATGATCCAGGATCATATAAGGATCAAATGAAAGAGCAGTTAGGGTTAACTCTTACACCCTCAGAGTCAGAGTCGGATTCAGATTCGGATTTTGAACCTTAAGTAATTAATGATTTGTGTACTTTAGATGTAAAATAAGATAAAAATTATAAGATAAATATTGGTGTACTTAATTGTTACATTATATTTATGATATAGTTTATTTTATTTATGCTATCTTTTATGTCTTGATGTTGTTTGTCTTTGCATATTTGAACTTTTAAATTTCAGATAAGCTTCAAAAGATAGGTACAGGTACATCTAAGGTTCAAAATGATGATTCTGATGATGATGATAGTGATTCCAATTCAGGTAACTCCAATTCTGATTCTACTACCAATAAGTCTTCAGAGTCAGAGTCGGATTCAGATTCGGATTTTGAACCTTAAGTAATTAATGATTTGTGTACTTTAGATGTAAAATAAGATAAAAATTATAAGATAAATATTGGTGTACTTAATTGTTACATTATATTTATGATATAGTTTATTTTATTTATGCTATCTTTTATGTCTTGATGTTGTTTGTCTTTGCATATTTGAACTTTTAAATTTCAGATAAGCTTCAAAAGATAGGTACAGGTACATCTAAGGTTCAAAATGATGATTCTGATGATGATGATAGTGATTCCAATTCAGGTAACTCCAATTCTGATTCTACTACCAATAAGTCTTCAGAGTCAGAGTCGGATTCAGATTCGGATTTTGAACCTTAAGTAATTAATGATTTGTGTACTTTAGATGTAAAATAAGATAAAAATTATAAGATAAATATTGGTGTACTTAATTGTTACATTATATTTATGATATAGTTTATTTTATTTATGCTATCTTTTATGTCTTGATGTTGTTTGTCTTTGCATATTTGAACTTTTAAATTTCAGATAAGCTTCAAAAGATAGGTACAGGTACATCTAAGGTTCAAAATGATGATTCTGATGATGATGATAGTGATTCCAATTCAGGTAACTCCAATTCTGATTCTACTACCAATAAGTCTTCAGAGTCAGAGTCGGATTCAGATTCGGATTTTGAACCTTAAGTAATTAATGATTTGTGTACTTTAGATGTAAAATAAGATAAAAATTATAAGATAAATATTGGTGTACTTAATTGTTACATTATATTTATGATATAGTTTATTTTATTTATGCTATCTTTTATGTCTTGATGTTGTTTGTCTTTGCATATTTGAACTTTTAAATTTCAGATAAGCTTCAAAAGATAGGTACAGGTACATCTAAGGTTCAAAATGATGATTCTGATGATGATGAAGGTTTGGAAGAAGGTGAAATGATTCCTGATTTGGACTGGACTAATGTTTTTCAAGATGATGATTTTGTGCAACAACAAGCACAAGCTCAAGATCAACAAGTTCCAGATGATCAACAAGAGGTTCAAGCTGAACGAGTTTTTATTCCAAGTTCAAGAACTCTACACTTTACGGTTTTTGCCAAAGTTGGAGATAATGAAGATGGAATTACTCTAAGCTGGAATATTGAAGATTCTAAGGAATTTGATGTGACAGAGTATCCAGTGCCAAGTAGGGATGAAGATCACCTACATCAAATTGATAGAAGAGTACCGGCAAGAGGGTTGGTAGGAGAAAGTATGAAACCATCTATTTTTTGGGATTTTGTTAGTGATCGAGATGCTCATAAGTATGTTACTACTATTTTGAGTTGGTTTTTTGATGATGAGCTGAAATTGTTTATTATTAAAAGAGATGATGGTTGTCAGTACTTAAAGCCTATGAAGAGATATTTTAAAAGCCTTGGTGAATCCGATTTAATGGATTTAGGAAGGAAAAGGCTTGTTAATCCAAGTGGAAATGGTTATGCAACTTACTGGAGTAGAAAGTTGCAAGATGATTATAGGAAAAGGTTTTATGATAATTTTGATAAAACCAGTGTGTACATAACGCCAAGATCTTTGAAGAAAGTTACAAAAGATGATGGTACGATAGAATTTACTCAAAGATCAATTAAGCGTGTACTGAAGGTTCCAGTCAAGAAATGGCCTCAGGATGTTTTGAGTACACTTGATCACTGGGAGATTCATAGGGACACTGGTGAAGCATTGATGTATGGAGATAGAGATAAGAGAATTATTTTGTTACGTGTATTTGATCCTATGCAGATTGTGAATCTTTCCAGAGATGATCAGAGAAGATTATATGACACTGAATGTCTGTTTAGACCTTCATGGACCACTGAGGAAAGCAGATATAGGAAGATTTTGCGTATTTGTCTACATGCTAATATTCATGCAAATAGCAGGAGATTGTTATTTGATGGATAGTGTTTTTACAAGACTGAAGAAATCGTGTAGCTGATGTCAAGGGGGAGACTGTAAGTGCATGATTCTGTTGACAACAGCAACAGCGATTTGATCAGTATATGTTCATGTTTTGTAATATGTAATCATAGACTTATATTATGTTTAAACTTGTTATTTGGACTTAAGTAATGTGAATGATTACATATTGATCAGAGTTTTGGTATGTTTAATGTTTACGACTTGTATGAATGTGATTATAAATAACATACAGATACAAGTGATAAACTGGTCACGTTTTGAGTAATTAAAGTTTACTTAAAAGATGACAAAATAAAGTGTATGCAAACTCGTGCTACAGTAACACGAGTTTGGCTAAACTCGTGTGCTACAGTAACACGGGTTTGCCTAAACACGTGGTATTCACGTGTTTACTTAATGACACGCGTTTGTTAATGGACTATGGGCTTTAATATACACGGCCCATACTTAGCACGCGTTTAGTACATCTTAGTATAAATACAATAAATAAATAAATAAATAAATAAATAAATAAATAAATAAATAAATAAATATAATAAATAATATAATTATATACTATAAATAAATAAATAAATAAATAAATAAATAAATAAATAAATAAATAAATAAATAAATAAATAAATAAATAAATAAATAAATAAATAAATAAATAAATAAATAAATAAATAAATAAATAAATAAATAAATAAATAAATAAATAAATAAATAAATAAATAAATAAATAAATAAATAAATAAATAAATAAATAAATAAATAAATAAATAAATAAATAAATAAATAAATAAATAAATAAATAAATAAATAAATAAATAAATAAATAAATAAATAAATAAATAAATAAATAAATAAATAAATAAATAAATAAATAAATAAATAAATAAATAAATAAATAAATAAATAAATAAATAAATAAATAAATAAATAAATAAATAAATAAATAAATAAATAAATAAATAAATAAATAAATAAATAAATAAATAAATAAATAAATAAATAAATAAATAAATAAATAAATAAATAAATAAATAAATAAATAAATAAATAAATAAATAAATAAATAAATAAATAAATAAATAAATAAATAAATAAATAAATAAATAAATAAATAAATAAATAAATAAATAAATAAATAAATAAATAAATAAATAAATAAATAAATAAATAAATAAATAAATAAATAAATAAATAAATAAATAAATAAATAAATAAATAAATAAATAAATAAATAAATAAATAAATAAATAAATAAATAAATAAATAAATAAATAAATAAATAAATAAATAAATAAATAAATAAATAAATAAATAAATAAATAAATAAATAAATAAATAAATAAATAAATAAATAAATAAATAAATAAATAAATAAATAAATAAATAAATAAATAAATAAATAAATAAATAAATAAATAAATAAATAAATAAATAAATAAATAAATAAATAAATAAATAAATAAATAAATAAATAAATAAATAAATAAATAAATAAATAAATAAATAAATAAATAAATAAATAAATAAATAAATAAATAAATAAATAAATAAATAAATAAATAAATAAATAAATAAATAAATAAATAAATAAATAAATAAATAAATAAATAAATAAATAAATAAATAAATAAATAAATAAATAAATAAATAAATAAATAAATAAATAAATAAATAAATAAATAAATAAATAAATAAATAAATAAATAAATAAATAAATAAATAAATAAATAAATAAATAAATAAATAAATAAATAAATAAATAAATAAATAAATAAATAAATAAATAAATAAATAAATAAATAAATAAATAAATAAATAAATAAATAAATAAATAAATAAATAAATAAATAAATAAATAAATAAATAAATAAATAAATAAATAAATAAATAAATAAATAAATAAATAAATAAATAAATAAATAAATAAATAACAATTATTTCAATCAATTATAATAATAAATAAATAAATAAATAAATAAATAAATAAATAAATAAATAAATAAATAAATAAATAGTTTCGACTAGCATAAATACTCGTTTCTAACTCATAAATAAATAAATAAATTATTTAAATCAATTAGAACAATAAATCATTTAGCACGTTCGAGTCAACGGGTCGGGAAATCAATTAAGCCACAAAATCATGGAATTAAATCAAAATTAATCACGTTTATACAATTCCAAAAATCACGAATGTTACATTCGGAGTTTGGACAAATTTTTAGCTACGAATCGACACGCTCTCAAGTAACGGGTCATAACCTTTTTTAGTGTTGTTGGAATGTGAGCATGTGCAGTGTGTTAAAAACTATAATCTCGAGGTGATTAACTACCGATTAATATGATAACAGTTCCAGTGGATGGATGGTTTGTTACATCCCTAAATTTCCTCCAATCCGGTTTATCTCCTCAATGTCCATTTTCTCACTCTTTCATGGTTTTGTGTCTGTGCATGTTGTTTACATACAACGGTCTTCCTTGGATATTACCCCAAAAATCATTCGCCTTTGATTTTAGCAGTTTAACCGATGAAATTGATGGTGTATTTAGTGAATGTGTCTAGATATAAATGAATGTCTGGTGTAATTATGTTCTTTGAAAAAGTATTTTGGATCATGAAATTCCTAATATGAAATCTGAGTTTTCTATTGTTTCTTAAATATCTTGAAATGAATTAAATTCCAACAGGGTTCTGGGGGTGTCTTTGTAATTTTTTGGCATTGACTAGGTTTATTAGCATTTACCAAGGTTAGATTTTCAAGCCTGTCCTTGCATCAATTTTTATTTCTTCATATCGGATGATGGGATTCAGTGTGTGCAGTTCTGATAATCTTAAGGTTGAAAGAATACTCGAGGTCTTAGGTTCTGCAGCATTGGTGCAACTCATCAAGAAGTTACTATTTGCCGAGGTGTTTTTCCTGTTCTTTCATTGCCTCTATTGCGTTCTTGGTTATTAATATCATTTTACATCTAGCGTCAAATGAGCTACCTTTCATGTCGAAATTGAAATGAAAAGATTAGCTAGCTCAAGTCAACATCTTTCATTAGATATAATCCTTTTTTAGAAAGTAAAATATCAACACCACTCATAATAATTCACACCTTTGTTTATTAAGGGAGTTTAACCCACAATCTTTCGGTTGATAGGAGCAACATACATACCGCTCAAGTCAACATCTTTCATTAGATATAATCCTTTTTTAGAAAGTAAAATATCAACACCACTCATAATAATTCACACCTTTGTTTATTAAGGGAGTTTAACCCACAATCTTTCGGTTGATAGGAGCAACATACATACCGCTAAGCTACAAACTGTTTGGTCATTAGATATAATCTTATGGAGTTTAATGGATTTCTGAATTCTTGTATTATAAAATGTAGAGAACATTTGGAGTCAAAAGTTAGTTTTTTTACTTTAAAAGTCAATCTTAGCTCTGTATCTAAATAAGCTGATGGATCCCCAATTGTAATTATTACGAGTATTATTTTATTTTTTTGGTATATCATTAAACTGACATTTGGGGCTTGGATGTTGGATGTGCATTTTGAAAGTTATTAACTTATTATTGAGAGTTGGAGAGTTAGAATCACATAATTAGTTTATTTAAAGTCAGAGATGAATTCTTACTGTAACATTCGTGAATTTTGACTTGTATTTAACGCGACTAAACGTGACTAAATGTAATTTGATCTCACAATTTGGTGAAATTTCATCTAATTGACCTGTTGACTTGACGTGTGCTAATTTAATTCATTCTTGGATAATAAAACGACTTAAATGCTATTTGATGATTTTATGACGTGTATTATACTAGTCGAGATTTTATTGCGGTATTAAGTCGGTATATGACGTAACGTGACGTTTAAATCAACTAGAAATGTAATCGGGTGATCCATGGGTCGACCCGTGACCCATGAACCACCCTTGACCCAACCCTATCCCAAACCACCCAATCCAAGCCTTACACCCTCATTTCATCCATTCATTCATTCTTCCACCTATCTCTCTCTCTCACACTAAATGCAAGACCTCTATCTCACTCTCTCACTAAATTCTTGCACCCATTAAATGTTGTTCTAGTTAGATTGGTAATAAATTCATCATCATTATCATTATATAATCATCATATCAAAATTTGAAAGCTTAAGGTGCAAGAAAACTTGATTTATAGCTTAATTTCGGATTTTTAGCTTCGGTGGAGTTTCGGTAAGTCAAATTCTTCTCAACACAATCATTTTATGCTTATAATCAGGTTTTTAATCTTATACAATCATTCTTGAGTGAAAAATCAAGTCAAATCGATTATGGGTCATAATTAGGGTTCATAATAATGGAAATGGGTCAAAAATCGGGTTTCTACTAAATTGATGAAATGGGTCGAATCCGAGTGGTGGGTTATGCTTGAGTTCATGTTATTAAACTGATATAAATGACTTTTGGTCCAAATTCGAGCTAAAACATGATTTAACCCGAAATTAAGGTTTATGACTTTAAATTAGGTCAAGCTAAATTTTCTTGCAAAATTGTCGAATTAAGGATTCATTTCAGATGGGGTTGGATTTGTTTACATTCATATCGATCATAATCACCTAAAACATCTTTGAATTACTATCAAATCGCTCCAATTTCGCGAATTAGGGTTTGTGGCTTGTGAGTCAAAGTTGACTAAAAAGTCAATCTTAGCTCTGTATCTAAATAAGCTGATGGATCCCCAATTGTAATTATTACGAGTATTATTTTATTTTTTTGGTATATCATTAAACTGACATTTGGGGCTTGGATGTTGGATGTGCATTTTGAAAGTTATTAACTTATTATTGAGAGTTGGAGAGTTAGAATCACATAATTAGTTTATTTAAAGTCAGAGATGAATTCTTACTGTAACATTCGTGAATTTTGACTTGTATTTAACGCGACTAAACGTGACTAAATGTAATTTGATCTCACAATTTGGTGAAATTTCATCTAATTGACCTGTTGACTTGACGTGTGCTAATTTAATTCATTCTTGGATAATAAAACGACTTAAATGCTATTTGATGATTTTATGACGTGTATTATACTAGTCGAGATTTTATTGCGGTATTAAGTCGGTATATGACGTAACGTGACGTTTAAATCAACTAGAAATGTAATCGGGTGATCCATGGGTCGACCCGTGACCCATGAACCACCCTTGACCCAACCCTATCCCAAACCACCCAATCCAAGCCTTACACCCTCATTTCATCCATTCATTCATTCTTCCACCTATCTCTCTCTCACACTAAATGCAAGACCTCTATCTCACTCTCTCACTAAATTCTTGCACCCATTAAATGTTGTTCTAGTTAGATTGGTAATAAATTCATCATCATTATCATTATATAATCATCATATCAAAATTTGAAAGCTTAAGGTGCAAGAAAACTTGATTTATAGCTTAATTTCGGATTTTTAGCTTCGGTGGAGTTTCGGTAAGTCAAATTCTTCTCAACACAATCATTTTATGCTTATAATCAGGTTTTTAATCTTATACAATCATTCTTGAGTGAAAAATCAAGTCAAATCGATTATGGGTCATAATTAGGGTTCATAATAATGGAAATGGGTCAAAAGTCGGGTTTTCGTTCGTTTGATGCTATGAATCGAATCTTTAAAGTGAGTTATGTTTGAAATCATGTTTCTAAACTAATGAAAACAACTCTTGGTCAAAAATTCGGATTAAAATCCATTTAAGTCGAATTTAGGGTTTTTAATGGAAAATGGGTCAAAAATCGGGTTTCTACTAAATTGATGAAATGGGTCGAATCCGAGTGGTGGGTTATGCTTGAGTTCATGTTATTAAACTGATATAAATGACTTTTGGTCCAAATTCGAGCTAAAACATGATTTAACCCGAAATTAAGGTTTATGACTTTAAATTAGGTCAAGCTAAATTTTCTTGCAAAATTGTCGAATTAAGGATTCATTTCAGATGGGGTTGGATTTGTTTACATTCATATCGATCATAATCACCTAAAACATCTTTGAATTACTATCAAATCGCTCCAATTTCGCGAATTAGGGTTTGTGGCTTGTGAGTCAAAGTTGACTAAAAAGTCAACTGCCTTGTTCTTCATCTTCTACCCAGAAAACTGCTCCTCCCCTGCACCGCCGTACCTTACGCCCCTAGTGGCGTAGGTTACGCCCCTCTCCTTCCTCCATTTGAGGGTTACGCCCCAAAACCTCTGTTTACGGCCGCTTTACGCCCACAAGACGCTAAAACATGAGATTCCATGGCACCGTACCTTACGGTGACTTCCACCGTATCTTACGCCAGGCTGGATTGAACCAGCGTCCCTTACGCTCCAAATCACCGTACCTTACGGTGACTTCCACCGTATCTTACGCCAGGCTGGATTGAACCAGCGTCCCTTACGCTCCAAATCACCGTACCTTACGGTGACTTCCACCGTATCTTACGCCAGGCTGGATTGAACCAGCGTCCCTTACGCTCCAAATCACCGTACCTTACGGTGACTTCCACCGTATCTTACGCCAGGCTGGATTGAACCAGCGTCCCTTACGCTCCAAATCACCGTACCTTACGGTGACTTCCACCGTATCTTACGCCAGGCTGGATTGAACCAGCGTCCCTTACGCTCCAAATCACCGTACCTTACGGTGACTTCCACCGTATCTTACGCCAGGCTGGATTGAACCAGCGTCCCTTACGCTCCAAATCACCGTACCTTACGGTGACTTCCACCGTATCTTACGCCAGGCTGGATTGAACCAGCGTCCCTTACGCTCCAAATCACCGTACCTTACGCCCTCTGTATCTCTGCCGCCGTACTTTACGCCGGAAACCACCGTAGCCTACGGTGGTTCTGTTTGTATTTCTTTTGTTTTGTATTCAGCCTTCGTTCTTCATCTCTAGGATCGATTCCCACCTTCTTTTGGACCCACTTGTAGTCTGGTGTTGGAAGGGAGGGCGGCTAGGAGTCTGTGGGAATTATGAGTCGTGAAGATGGTGATATATGTATATAGCAGACATATATATGTATTTATATAAATTGATGGACGTATTATCATATAGAAAGCAGAGGTGGGGGCGGCTGAGTCTTCTAAGTCAAACCAAGAATTGATTTTTATAAAACACTTTAAATTAAGTATAAATACATACTAATCAATTTACTTATACATGTATTGTATATATTCAAATAAATATATGTATAAATATATGAAACATGAAAACGAGTATACGTACCTATATTAATACACGTGTCGTATATATATATATATATAATGATAGGTTGTGATCGTTGAAGGACTCCGGGAGATTGTAACTCGTTGAATAATTATAATTCAATTATAACTTGACGATACAAGCAAAGGTGAGTTTCGTAGCCCCTACATTTACTTTATTTGGGGTGGAAAGTGTACTCGTTGTTAAACGGTTGTCGGTTGATACAATTTGTTGTGATATGAATTGAGACGTTAGATATCTAGTTGATTGATTGTGATACGTGTTATGTGACGCTTACTTGTGACGTTTATAGTTGTGACGTATGACGTATGATATATTATTATGTATTGACGTGACGGTGGATTGACGAATCCACACCCGGTATGATCATGGCCACTTTATTATGATGTTATACTTGTGACGTATGACGTATATTATATATTATTATGTATTGACGTGACGGTGGATTGACGAATCCACACCCGGCATGGTCATACTCGGGATAAGGGTTTTTGAGCCCTATTATGACGTTTATATTGACGATTATTGTGACGTGACGCTTATTGCATTGTCTTGTATTGACGTGACGTGATTAGGTATTCTAATCCCCATTTATCGATAACCATTGATATCCCGACACTTGATTTTTATTACAAAAACCTACGAACTCACCAACTTTATGTTGACACATTTTAGTACACTTTTCAGGTGAACATGTAAACCAGCGACGTATTGGATGATTGCTTGATTGTTTGCATGCTAGGATGGACTTGGACTATTTCTTGGATCCGTGATTCATAGTTCCCGCTAACGGGTTATGCTTAGGATCATTTACCATCTTTTGAACCATTATTTTGTAAACGTTTGATGGGTGTGCTCCTTATGCATTATTCTTGATCCGGTGTTGTATTTGAATGATTGTATGGATTGTTCAATCCTTTTAATGCATTTGGACTTACCTCTACTTAATTTCCATGTCGTGCTGTGCTTAGTATGTAACCCTCGTGTTTCCACCTTGACGGGGTGTTACACTTACAACTTCTTCTAACTCATTTATCCGAATCGAGATACATAGTATCATAATCACTTCTACAGTCAAATCTGAAATCACAATAATCGGTTCAACTTGCATCAATATTATTGGCTTTCCTTTGACTTTTTCGTGGCAGAATTTGAAAATAAACTCTCCGAGAATTTATTGAATTCACGACCACAAAATTTGGACTCGGATAGCTCCTAGATGATATCAAGGTACTCCGACCATGTGTGTGTGTATGTTGCTTTCAGTTTGAACAAATTATAATGGAGCTTAATAATTTAAGAAATTGGGGACATTGGGAAAGCACTTCTACCACCTGTAACTAGCAAAGTTTCCTGCACCAGCAACAATCGGCAACTTCTCATAAGGTGCTTCGAATTTTTAAACCATCCATTTTCAAGTTTTTGAATCAATGTAGTTTGCAAGTATAAATTGAGGAGATTCTCTTTTTGTCTAAATCCACTCTACTTTTTAGTTTATAATCTAAGTCAATGAAGTAATAGAACATGCAGGCTGCAGTTGTATTCAGCTGCAGAGTTCTAAAACGACTCACATCACCAAAATGATCATGATCAATTGGAAGTTATTCAGCGTTAAGCTGATTGAGTCTGCAGTTAATAGCGTTTATATGGTTTTAATGGGTGGTTATTTTCATAAAATGAGCTCCTTATTTATCTACATGTTATATTCTTGTATGTATTCAACAATTCTATCAACATAACTAATACTTACTAATGCAACTGGGTTCGATTGTTTCGCCATATAATCTCTAGGACCAGTTATATATGCATCAAGATTTTTTTATTGCAATCTATATATGGTGTTGTTGAAGCCATTGACAAGAACTTTGAGAACAAAAAAGTGTAAAATGTGTCAACTTTAAGGACTAAAATTGTAATTTACCCTTACTAGTATACAATTAATTGAATGGTTGTGATATTGATATAATGACAAGTGTTTAGCTATAGGAATCTGGAATTGGAGAAGAGAATATAGGCACTAGGAGTGGTTGAAAAAAATTTATTAACCCTCTCAAATTCTGCCGATAAAATTCTACCAATTTATTCCCGCACCCCCCCCCCCCCCCCCACTCACCCCACCCCCTCCTCCTCCCCAAGCCCTTCCAACTAGCTCTCAATCATTTTTACTGACGTCCGATAAATTTTCAGCCATTTAATTTATTTTTTATATATAATTAAACTAAAAATTTGGATGAGAATCACATGGAAACCCATGTGTCAACTTTCTATTGGGTGAAATAATTATATCTTAAAAAAACTAAGTGGATGTCCCACATGCAATGTTTCTTTTTCCATTTATTATCGCCGATTTCCCAACCCTCTAAGCTATAAAATCAACACCGGCAGCCGTGTTACCACTGGGTTGAAGCATAAATTTGGCCAACCCGATGACCACTCCTAGCGCCCTAATGAAGTTGTAAACTTTGGGTGTTAGAAAAAGTCATTGCAATATGAGAATTAGTTTCTCGTAAATTTAAAATTTAACCTTCCATAGAGCTATATAATAAACTGTGGATGTTATTTAGAAAGAAAAAAAAAAGATGTGATTTAGCATACGAAGATTATACTAATAAATTAATGGATTCTTAAATTACGGTTCATGCCTAACAGGCAACCAATCGAGGAGCAACCATAAAGATAGCAAAGGTAAAAAGTGCATAGTATCATGCTTTTGGTTGCATGAACGAGCTATTGTTACACATCTAATCTTCTCATTAATAATAATCATACAACAATGTATTGAGTCGTATGTATTTCAAAGTATTAACCTAGTACGGTACTCCTCATTATAGCTCAGTGGTTGAGCACCAACTTTACATGTTGGAGGTCTCGAGTTCGAGACATGGGAATGACAAAGGATTTTCACAATAAAGTCCTCCAGTGAAGCAGGTTTGAGTCCTGCAGAAAGAAGCAGAGTTTTATCCCAATTAAATGTCGTGCCTTCAGGCGGTTTAGTTAGGAGTTTCTCCTCCTACTGGGTATTGAGGGTGAGAGGGCTCTCTAGCGCGGACCCGATTAAGACAACGTAAGCTAGATCCCTTGTTGCGAGCAAATGATCAACACCTTTCAAAAAAATTTTTTTTTTAACAAATATACAACTATCCTGAAATTATTTGACATGTCATCTAACCACTTAATTAGATAGTATTTCTAATTATTCATGCCCTATTATATCTGACCACATAAAACCATGAGTTAATCCTAGTTCATTTTAAGAGTTAATAGCAAGTTATTACATGCTTAATAAGGTGTATAACATGATTTAATTGTTTGATAATTGGAGTAGTCTTTGAAGTATGAAACTTCATTTGCTATCAACTACAATATAAGGTTGTCGATACAAAATTCATGATCAATAAACACTTGAGGGTTTAGTATTTGTGAATATAACTAACTATAAACGAATTTTTATAGTGTGACAAAACTAAAGTTGTGTCAATTGTATGTAATGAACTTTCAAATCTTAGGCATTGTATGTATCCTAACAATCAAAAACTTACAAGTGACAGTTTATATGGTTGTCACATATACTCAAATAAATATAATGCAACGGATTAGAAAATTCATTATATACAATGAACAAAATTTTAGTTTCTTCATAGTATAGACATTCGTCCATACTTAATTATATTCACAAATATTAAACCCTATTAGGTGTAGGTGTGTGGTTATTTTGACTATCATGAAAGAAATACTCCCTCCGTCCCATTTTAAGTGTCATAGTTTGACATTTTGAGTCTTTTTTGTTCCAACTTTAACCGTAAATATTTTCGTTTGTGTTATATAATAATTGACATAATTTATATGAATAGATTGAGTTTTATATGTACTTTTCATTGATATAATTTGCATCAACTACTATATAATATAAACAAAAATATTTAAGGTCAAAATCAGAAGAAAAAGACTTTGAAAGTCAAACTATCAAACTAGGACGAAGAAAGAAATAAAGGCATTTTGCATATATAAGAAATAAAAAAAGAAAGAAAAAGGAAAACGTTGCATACGCCGTTAAGTAGCGCATTATAACAGCTGAGAGCTATACTACGCACATTAAGGCGCACTTTAAAACATTCATAGACTTTTTATCATTCTTGTCCCTCTCCTGCACAATAAACAAACACTTCACTCTCTTCTAATTGTATCTAATATCTATCATCATAAACCCTAATTTACATTCAAATATAATTTTATTTTAATTAATTATAAATAATAATGATTAAATTTAAAATTAATTTGCTTGTAGTACTAATATTTGCCATACATTTCGCACCTGCACTTTCCGATCTGCTCATCTCTAAGCTTGATCGCCGGGTAATTTTTAATTATTATTTATTTATTTATTTATTTTATTATTAAGTTTGTTGTATTCGGCTAATTATAGTAATAATAAGATCTGTGATTTTGATTATTATTTATTTATGTGTTATTATAGCCTTTTTTGCTCAACTTGTAATTTGCATTTTAGTAGTAGTTTGTTACAAATATGATAATATTATTAGTTTCATATAACAAAAGCGACGATCGCGAGAATTAAAAAAATTTACGCGATAATTCACATTGTTAAAACCGTGTAATCTACATTTTAGTTTACGTATAAATTGACGCGTTTACTTGTGGATGTTGGTGGAGGTTAAAATGAAAGTAAAAAACAACGAAAGGTTACGTCTTTTTTATAAAAAAGAATTCTTAGGTGACTTTATCGGTGCGCATCATTAAGCATCGTAATTCTTTTGTTTCCGTTTTTTACTTTCATTTGAACCTCTTCTGATATATTTGAATGTGAATTATTATGTAAGTTTGTAAATTCTGGCAATTAGTTGAATCTTCCGTTACACATAGATATACAAGCATTTATGTATATAAGAGTCGAAAGGTTTAATTCCGTTACATATGATGTCAATGCATATGAACGTATCCACTTACATATCGGTTAAAGGAAAGCTTGTGGCTTTCAACTCTTTCTTGGTTCTATTTTGAACCTTTATAACTTTTCCCCATGTGACTGTACCAAGATCACAGGAGATCGCATTTCTGACTTGAGCACCGTCATTAGGCATTTCAGTTTCTACGATCTTATAATTTGTAGTTCTCGACCTTCTAGTGGTTCTTGTTTGAACCTTTCACCTTACACACAGCATATGGTTGTCTTTAGGTGAGATCATTTCTCTTTTTTGAGATTAAAAAAAAAAGGATCAAAAGTCACAATAACAAACTCTAGATGATGTGAAATTCGGTCTGGTCCATAAAAACAAATAATGTTCAAAATTTTCATTGTGATAGTTTTGTTAAGTTGACAATGTGAAGGTTTAACCATCTGTGAAATAAGTGTGATCAAAACCTTTGCAGTTCTATTTTCGTGGATTTTGTGTGTGTGTATTATGCGAATGAATCTTCACATCACCTGGAATATCTTATATGTATGTTCCAAAACAACTAATTTAGAATGCTTAAAGATCTAGTTGAAATTTTGATCTCAGGCAGATCTCACCTGATCCGTTATGTGTATGTGTTTTCAAGGGTATAAGATTGAGAATATCAGAATGTGAATCATTAATTATGTAAATAATCCACCTGCCAAATAGACAAGCTGTAATTATTGCTATAACTTTACCATATTATTTATGGCAACTAATGACTGATAGTATCTCATCCGTTATTGCAGATTGATTTGACTTCGCAGATTGTGCGGATGACTTTGACCTTGAGGGTGCGTGTTCATTCCGAAATTCAAAACATCTTTTGGCTAAATCTCTAGTACCACCCTTTATATATTGATACCTGCTTTATCTATTCCTTGCAGGCGGAAAACACTGGTCCTGATCCGGTTTCAGAGTTCTCCTTTACCTTCCCCTCACACCAAGCAGATAATTTGGCACTTTTTGTGGCTGTTAGTACTGAAGGAAGAGGGAAAAATAGAGGTTCTGCTACAAATCTACCCCTTGAATTTAAGCGGCCCGCTGATTCACCACCATCACTAGTTTGGTATGTTGCATCTCTGCCCAAGGCTCTGGGTAAAGGAGAAAGTTTGAACATAGATGCTTTGGCGGTTTTTACTCATATGTTACGACCATTTCCCGAGAAAATCACTCAATCTGAACCTCAGCTCTTTTTGTTCCAAGATACTGCACATTTTACCTCACCTTATAACGTTAAATACCAAACACTTGTCGTCAAACTGCCTAGTGAAGGTGTAGAATCGTATACCAAGATTGAAAACGCCAAGTTTTCTGGATCGGAGATCAAATATGGTCCTTATGAGAATCTTCCAGCCATGTCATACTTGCCAGTAATTGTTCACTTTCCAAGTAATAAGCCATTTGCGGTGGCAAAAGAGTTGGTGCGAGAAATAGAGATCTCGCATTGGGGTTATGTACAAGTGACTGAACATTATAACCTTATACATGGTGGTGCGCAAAGCATTGGTGAATTTTCACGGTAATACATTACATTTTGTGATTTGTTTTTAATTTTTTATGGGGATCTTTGTATTTGCGATTTGAATTGATTATCTAATTATTTTAGTTTTTAGTGTTAGGCTAAACGTATTTTTTTCTGATTACTAGCTGTAATTAAATTGATTAGCAAAGGGTATAATAAAATTACCTAATTTAGGATACTTCACTTTCATAGTTCCATCTCACAAGTCTATCGTCATGTATCTTTTTCTCAAGAATGTCAGTTTTGGTTGTTTTTTTTATTAATTTCTAATTTAACCAAGTATTTGTCAAAAAACTGAATTTACTTATCCTTACCACATCCAGACAGCTAAAACTTATCCAAATGCTATCTTCTACAGCCGATTATTTTACAACTGATTTTCTGATTTTGATTATGCAAAATCACTGTCAAAACATATATTCCGACATTTCTTTTGTTGACTTGAAGCTTGACTTTGCCAATGCCATTTTTCTACTTAGGCTGGACTTCCAGACCAGACCAAATGTGCACGGGGCATCAGCATTTAGAAATCTTATCGCCATGTTACCCCCAAGAGCCCATTCTATCTATTACAGGGATGCCATTGGAAATATTTCAACATCTAATATATATGGTGATTCAAGCAAGGTATTATGTTCATTGTGAATAAATGACAGTTCTGTTCTTTTCTTTAAAGGTGGCAATTTCATATGTTTTATACTAACGGGTCAGACCGATAAAGTAAATGTAATTGTCTAAAAAGGAAATATGTCAAATGTGTCAAACTTTTCCAAAGTTAACCTACCAAAGCGTTTTTAAAGTAATTAGGTTATCCTTGATGTAATAAAATGTTTCCAATCATATTTTAACAACTAAACCCATTCCCACTGGTATATGGGTTATGGGGGAGGTGAGACTTGGATAGTCGCCCCTACCCATGGGTAGAGAGATAGTTTCCAAAAAGAGCTCCAGCTTACAACAAAAAAGTATATGTAAGGTTGGACACAAAGGGATTTGAGTCAATCTTGACCAACCTGACCAGTACAAAATTTACTTGTTTTGACCTGCTTTCTAACCTGCCTGACTCACTCACCACATTTACCACCTCTGCTATATTTTCTTACCAAGTATTCTATGAATTTACAGACACTACTCGAAATTGAACCTCGGTATCCTATGGTTGGTGGTTGGAAAACTTCATTCACAATTGGATATGGTTTGCCTCTTCAAGACTACTTGTTTCAGTCAGGGGAAACCCGTTTCCTTAATTTCACTTTCGGTTCACCTATGAATGATGTGCTCGTTGAAAACCTCACTGTAAAGGTATTTTGGAAAGCTCAAGTTTAACTTTAAGCCTTCTACATTTTTCTTAGTTGGTTCATATTCTTTTGAATTGCAGGTTGTTCTGCCTGAAGGATCAAAAGATATATCTGTTTCAGTTCCTTTCCCTGTAAAACAGTCTCAAGAGGTACTGCAACCAGAAATTAGCAGGCTTCCACTGAAATATATGTTGACTTCATGGTTTTCTTCTTTCAGACTAAATATTCTCACTTGGATATTGCTGGTAGACCCACAATTGTAGTAGAGAAGGTGAATGTCGTCCCAGAGCATAACCAGTATTTCCAGGTATTCCTACATAAATCATATTTGAATTTAAGAGGTTGTTTCAGTTTTCTTTTTGAAACTGATTATGCAGTATTGGGTGCCCAGAATAAGATAATTAGTTGTAATAGAACTTGTTTCACCTGATAGTATTTGGATGCGCTTTTGTTGTTTGAAGTTGTGATAATTAGATGATCGTGGTGTTTTGACAAATTCTAGCTATTTAAAAGACCTCATTTTTATGCAAGGTTTGTAAAATGCCCGTTCACATGTGGTGATTTTCGAGCTAGTAAGGAACCGGATTGAACCGGACCAAACCCGGGTGAACCGGAACGGGTTTTGACCGGGTTTGAACCGGTTAAAGTTGGTCAATTATTTTATTATTTTTTTTTATTTTTTGGTAACTGTTAGATAAATGGAACAAAACCTTATTTGAGTGTGATTCTTTTGATATATTAGTGTTGGACTTGTGATGCGTAAATCACGGGACAAACGACAGCGGAAGACTATTTTTGGTATTTTCTGGATTTTATATGAAACAAACAACTAAACAAGACAATAAAGTAAAAATGATAGATAAAAAGAATCCACCACCAAGACTCGTAAAGGCTAAGCCACCGGAATCAAGGATAAAGGAAACACTCCGCCCCACCACTACAATCGATAAAGGCCTAGCCACCACGACTATAGATAAAGGAAACCGAAGATTTAAAAGACCTCACCACAATATTTGATAAAGAACGAGTCACCACAAATATTGATAAAGGGGTCACTCCTAACCACCAAGATCAAAGATCTATAAAGGTCTATAAAGGTAAAAGAAGATTTGTAAGAAATAGAGGCTGCTCTATTAATTTTCGTTCAACATCAACTCACATATAAATGAGAGATAAACTCTATTTATAGCCATGTGCTCTACCTAGGAATTAACGATGAAATAATAAAATAATACATAAAAGCTGTCATGTGCAAGCCACTAACTAGTTTGGACCAATAAGACATGGACACGTAAGCTTCTAGAAACATTCCCCTGCAAGTGGTCCCATAATATTGTTAGAAACGTCACACGCGCCTTCCTTAACAACTGTCATTCTTCTTTATTCTTGGGCCCACAAACAACTTCAGTTAAAAACAAACTTTATTATAGACAACTGGAGAATACCTACTGGTGCTCGTCAGTTAAAGCAAACTTTATTATAGACAACTGGAGCATTTATCTGGAGCACTTCACTGGTGGCCTTCAGTATCCACTACTGGAGCCCTTCAGAATTGATTTTCACTGGAGTCCTTCAGATGCAACTGGAGCTCGTCAGATGCCACTAGTGATAATTCCCACTGGAGCAAGGTCACTACTGGAGACTGAGTTGTTTCAGTAAAAAGATGGTTAAAATGTGATACAGCTGGCAAAATTAACATTGCTTGTTCAGACTGCATGGTTCGCTCAGATTCCTTCTTCAGTTTAGTCAACTGCTTTTCTCCAGATTCCTCCAGCTCAGCTTCAGTCAAACTTGGTTCATTGAATCTGGACATTCCCGCATCATTCTCCCCCTCTAAAAAGAGACTTGTCCTCAAGTCTTCGAGATACTCATCCTCCAGGTAGGGCATCAGATCACCAACGTTGAATGTACTAGAGACTGACATATCTCCAGGAAGTTCAACTTTGTAAGCATTTTCTCCATATCTCTCCAGAATCTTGAATGGACCGTCAGCTCTGGGCATCAGTTTGCTTTTTCTCTTGGCTGGAAATCTTTCCTTTCTGAGATGCATCCAAACAAGATCACCTGGTGAAAAACCGGGCTGCTTCCTGTTCTTGTTTGCCTTGGCCTTGTAACTGGCATTTGCTTTCTCAATTCTGGTCTTCACTTGTTCATTGAATCTGGACATTCCCGCATCATTCTCCCCCTCTAAAAAGAGACTTGTCCTCAAGTCTTCGAGATACTCATCCTCCAGGTAGGGCATCAGATCACCAACGTTGAATGTACTAGAGACTGACATATCTCCAGGAAGTTCAACTTTGTAAGCATTTTCTCCATATCTCTCCAGAATCTTGAATGGACCGTCAGCTCTGGGCATCAGTTTGCTTTTTCTCTTGGCTGGAAATCTTTCCTTTCTGAGATGCACCAAACAAGATCACCTGGTGAAAAACCGGGCTGCTTCCTGTTCTTGTTTGCCTTGGCCTTGTAACTGGCATTTGCTTTCTCAATTCTGGTCTTCACTTGTTCATGAATCTGGACATTCCCGCATCATTCTCCCCCTCTAAAAAGAGACTTGTCCTCAAGTCTTCGAGATACTCATCCTCCAGGTAGGGCATCAGATCACCAACGTTGAATGTACTAGAGACTGACATATCTCCAGGAAGTTCAACTTTGTAAGCATTTTCTCCATATCTCTCCAGAATCTTGAATGGACCGTCAGCTCTGGGCATCAGTTTGCTTTTTCTCTTGGCTGGAAATCTTTCCTTTCTGAGATGCACCAAACAAGATCACCTGGTGAAAAACCGGGCTGCTTCCTGTTCTTGTTTGCCTTGGCCTTGTAACTGGCATTTGCTTTCTCAATTCTGGTCTTCACTTGTTCATGAATCTTCTTGATTTCTTTTGCTCTGGTCTCTGCTTCAACACTTGCCTTTGGTTCAATCGAAAAGGGAATTAAATCAATAGGAGTCAGTGGATTGACACCATAACAAACTTCAAATGGGGATTTACTGGTGGAATAATTTGGAGCTCTATTGAAGGCAAACTCAGCATGAGCAAGCTTCAGATCCCAATCCTTCAGCGTCTTCTTCACCAGTGTTCTCAATAACATACCAATTGTTCTGTTCGTGACTTCAGTCTGTCCATCAGTCTGAGGATGGTGAGACGTACTGAACATCAATCTGGTACCCATCAGTCTCCATAGAGTCTTCCAGAAATAGCTTAAAAACTTCACATCTCGATCAGAAACAATGGATTTAGGAATTCCATGTAATCTGACAATCTCCTTAAAGAACAAATTCGCTACAGCTGAAGCATCATTTGTTGTATTACAAGCAACAAAATGAGCCATTTTTGAGAATCTATCAACAACAACCATTATAGAATCTTTTCCCCTCTGGGTTCTGGGCAGTGCAACAATAAAATCCATACTGAGATCTTCCCAAGGTTGGTTTGGAACTGGAAGAGGAGTGTACAAACCTTTGTGAAATGTTGTCTTTGCCTGGTGACAAGTTGGACAGCGACTGATAATACTCTGGACGTCCTTCAGTAGACTTGGCCAGTAGAAGTGTTCAGTCAGAATCTCTCCAGTTTTGTTGATTCCAAAATGTCCAGCTAGACCTCCTCCATGTGCTTCCCTTATTAATAAATCTCTTATTGAACCCCTTGGAATGCACAACTTACCATTCTTGAATAAGAAACCATCTTGAACAGTGAATGGTCCTTTCAGATTAGCTTCAGTAACTTTCTCAGAAAAATCTGGATCAGCAGCATATAACTCCTTTATGAAAGAAAATCCAAGTACTCTTGCTTCCAGAACTGAACTGATAATAAAGAATATCTTCGTGATAGTGCATCAGCAACAACATTGCAAACTCCAGCCTTGTGCTTTGAAACAAATGAATAAGACTGCAAGAACTCTACCCACTTTGCATGTCTGGCATTAAGCTTGTGCTGACCATTTATAAACTTTAGTGCTTCATGATCAGAAAACAATACAAACTGTTTCGGTTTCAGATAATGTGACCAGTGAGTGATAGCACGAATAATTGCATAGAATTCTTTGTCATAAGTACTATACTTCAGTTTAGATCCATTCAGTTTCTCACTGAAGTATGCGACTGGACGACCACTTTGCACCAGTACTGCACCAATACCCACACCACTTGCATCACATTCAAGTTCAAATAACATGTCGAAATCTGGCAAAGATAGAACTGGAGCTGAACTGAGCTTCTCCTTCAGTGATTCAAACGCCAGTTGAGCTGAACTTGGCCAGTAGAAGTGTTCAGTCAGAATCTCTCCAGTTTTGTTGATTCCAAAATGTCCAGCTAGACCTCCTCCATGTGCTTCCCTTATTAATAAATCTCTTATTGAACCCCTTGGAATGCACAACTTACCATTCTTGAATAAGAAACCATCTTGAACAGTGAATGGTCCTTTCAGATTAGCTTCAGTAACTTTCTCAGAAAAATCTGGATCAGCAGCATATAACTCCTTTATGAAAGAAAATCCAAGTACTCTTGCTTCCAGAACTGAACTGATAATAAAGAATATCTTCGTGATAGTGCATCAGCAACAACATTGCAAACTCCAGCCTTGTGCTTTGAAACAAATGAATAAGACTGCAAGAACTCTACCCACTTTGCATGTCTGGCATTAAGCTTGTGCTGACCATTTATAAACTTTAGTGCTTCATGATCAGAAAACAATACAAACTGTTTCGGTTTCAGATAATGTGACCAGTGAGTGATAGCACGAATAATTGCATAGAATTCTTTGTCATAAGTACTATACTTCAGTTTAGATCCATTCAGTTTCTCACTGAAGTATGCGACTGGACGACCACTTTGCACCAGTACTGCACCAATACCCACACCACTTGCATCACATTCAAGTTCAAATAACATGTCGAAATCTGGCAAAGATAGAACTGGAGCTGAACTGAGCTTCTCCTTCAGTGATTCAAACGCCAGTTGAGCTGAACTTGGCCAGTTGAACACACCTTTCTTCAGACAGTCGGTAATTGGAGCTACAGCTGTAGAGAAATTCTTGATAAATCTTCTATAAAATGATGCCAGTCCATGAAAACTTCTAACTTCAGTGATAGTGATGGTTGTAGGAACTGGCCATGACTTGATAGCATCAACCTTCGAAGGATCCATAGAAATTCCATCCTTGGACACAACATACCCCAGAAATATAACACTGTCCACCATAAAATCACATTTCTCCAGTTTTCCATACAACTGGTGTCTTCTTAGCAGTTCAAATACTTTCTTCAGATGACCAACATGTTCAGCTTCAGATTTAGAGTACACCAGAATATCATCAAAGTAAACAACAACAAACTGACCTATAAGTGGCCTCAGAACTTCATTCATTAGCCTCATGAAAGTACTTGGGGCATTTGATAAGCCAAAAGGCATCACTAACCATTCATACAAACCTCCCTTGATTTTGAAAGCAGTCTTCCATTCATCTCCATCCTTCATTCTTATCTGGTGATAACCACTTCTGAGATCAATCTTTGAAAACACTCTGGAGCCATGTAACTCATCAAGCATATCATCCAGGGAATAGGATATCTATACTTAATAGTTATATTGTTGATGGCTCTGCCGTCAACACACGTTCTCATCGTTCCATCTTTCTTTGGGACCAGGAGAGCAGGAACTGAACAAGGACTCATGCTTGCTCTGACATAACCCTTCTCGACCAGTTCATCTACTTGTCTTTGCAATTCTTTGGCTTCATTAGGAGAACAACGATAAGCAGCTTTGTTTGGAAGAACTGAGCCTGGAACCAAGTCAATCTGGTGCTCAATACCTCTAACTGGAGGTAAACCTTCAGGTAGATCTTCAGGAAAAATATCTCTGAACTCCTTCAGTAATGACTTCAGTAAACTGGGGACTTCAGTGGACTTCTTCTCTTCAGACTTTTCAACGACCAGTAGCATTAGAACTGGAGAGCCTTCAGATAACTCTTCTTCAACTTCAGATTGAGATAAAAACAAAGGCTTACTGGGCTGATCCTTCTTGACTTTCATCAGTGGGTTTCAAAGAAGTCAGTGTGACCTTCTTTCCACTTGTATTCAGAGAATATGAATTCATACGACCATCATGATGAACATAATTATCAAATAACCATGGTCGACCCAACAAAATGTGACAGGCATCCATGGGAACAACATCACATATAATTTTATCTTGGTAAACTGACCCAATTGAAAAGGGAATAGTGACTTGTCGATTTACCTTTACTTCAGAACCTTCGCTTAACCATTGCAACTTGTAAGGTCTGGGATGCTTCACTGTTGGTAGTTCCAGTTTCTCTACCATGTACGTTGAAGCAGCATTTGCACAACTGCCACCATCGATGATCAGATCACATACCTTGCCTTTCACTGTGCATCTGGAGTGGAAAATATTCTCTCTCTGAGCAGTATCAGCTGTAACTTCATCAGTATGCATCACTCTCCTGACAACCAACATCTCTCCCACATCTGCACCAACATATGATTCTTCATCTTCTTCTTCATCGTACACTGGGTCACCTTCTTCAGTGTCGACATCTGGTAAACATTCAATTTCTTTAGCAGTCAATGCTCTTTGATTAGGACACTGGGCCTGGAAGTGACCAAAGCCATGACACTTGAAACATTTTCTTCCAACTGGTTCTTTAGAAGCTCCAGTTTCTTTTTCTTTCCCTCTGAAGGATTTCTGAACAGCTTCAGTAAATCTGGCAACTGGTTGACTGGCAACTGGTTGACTTGCACTGGCAGGAACCTTACTGAATGACTTGTACGGAACCTTCTTCAGTTGTCTCTCAATCTGGATAGCCATCTTGCATGCACCTTCATACGTCCAGATAGGCTGCAACTCAATCTTCTCAGTAATGGCAGCGTTCAGACCACCAAGAAATCTGGCAATGGTGTGTTCTTCAGTCTCATTTACACCAGTTCTGGTCTTCAGATGCTCAAACTCTCTAATGTATTCCACAACTTCCTTGGCTCCTTGCTTCAGATTGTTCATCAGTAGATACTGATCTTGCTTGTACGACTGGGGAACAAACCTCTTCAGCATAACCTCCTTCAGTTTGGACCAGGTCTTGATTTTACTTTTGCCCTTGTATTCTCTTTCAGATTTCATGTTATCATACCAAGATGAAGCATATTTCTTCAGTTTAATAATGGCAACTTTAAAGCTTTTCCTATCATCATACCCTTTTATTTCCATAATCCTGTCCATCACCTGGACCCATTCGAAATACTCTTCTGGGTTAGAAGACCCATTAAAATCTGGTGGATCTATCTTAATATCCCTAGTATCATCACCCTTATGCCTCCTACGCCTTTCTCTAGGATGTGGTTCATCAGAATCACTAGAGTGCCTAGGATTACTATCAGATCTTTCACTGGGGCCTTGAGATTCAGAATCTCTTTCACTGGCAACAACATTTTCTCGATTAAATCGTAAACCACCATCTTCTAACATATGAACAACTCTACCAAGGGCTTCCTGTAGATCTTCAATCTGTCTATCTCTCCTAGCATTATTAGCTTCGTCTAAAGTCATATTTCTTCTAAACGCCATTTATAACCAACAAATAACTCACAATCAATAGATCTAAGCAAATAACTAATAGATCTAAACAAACAATAACCCAACGGACAAAAAGATTAAGAAACCTTTTTAAACCTGGCTCTGATACCAAATTTGATGCGTAAATCACGCGACAAACGACAGCGGAAGACTATTTTTGGTATTTTCTGGATTTTATATGAAACAAACAACTAAACAAGACAATAAAGTAAAATGATAGATAAAAAGAATCCACCACCAAGACTCGTAAAGGCTAAGCCACCGGAATCAAGGATAAAGGAAACACTCCGCCCCACCACTACAATCGATAAAGGCCTAGCCACCACGACTATAGATAAAGGAAACCGAAGATTTAAAAGACCTCACCACAATATTTGATAAACAACGAGTCACCACAAATATTGATAAAGGGGTCACTCCTAACCACCAAGATCAAAGATCTATAAAGGTAAAAGAAGATTTGTAAGAAATAGAGGCTGCTCTATTAATTTTCATTCAACATCAACTCACTTACAAATGAGAGATAAACCTCTATTTATAGCCATGTGCTCTACCTAGGAATTAACGATGAAATAATAAAATAATACATAAAAGCTGTCATGTGCAAGCCACTAACTAGTTTGGACCAATAAGACATGGACACGTAAGCTTCTAGAAACATTCCCCTGCAAGTGGTCCCATAATATTGTTAGAAACGTCACACGCGCCTTCCTTAACAACTGTCATTCTTCTTTATTCTTGGGCCCACAAACAACTTCAGTTAAAAACAAACTTTATTATAGACAACCGGAGAATACCTACTGGTGCTCGTCAGTTAAAGCAAACTTTATTATAGACAACTGGAGCATTTATCTGGAGCACTTCACTGGTGGCCTTCAGTATCCACTACTGGAGCCCTTCAGAATTGATTTTCACTGGAGTCCTTCAGATGCAACTGGAGCTCGTCAGATGCCACTAGTGATAATTCCCACTGGAGCAAGGTCACTACTGGAGACTGAGTTGTTTCAGTAAAAAGATGGTTAAAATGTGATACAGCTGGCAAAATTAACATTGCTTGTTCAGACTGCATGGTTCGCTCAGATTCCTTCTTCAGTTTAGTCAACTGCTTTTCTCCAGATTCCTCCAGCTCAGCTTCAGTCAAACTTGGTTCATTGAATCTGGACATTCCCGCATCAACTTGTTTAACTTTTTGTGCTAAAATTTGATTATTTTTGAATGATTAATGCTATAACTTAATAATTTAATATCATTGACTAATGCTGTGTTCAAGTTAGAATTAGTTTGTTACTTTGTTATTGTTATGGTAATGTATACTTCCTACGGTAGCCAGTTCAACCTAGATTGGACCGGTTCAACCGGTTAAATATTGATTGCCCGGTTCATTGTCTGGTCCTGTTTTCAAAATATCGTTTTTATGTTATTTGTGAAGTATCTAGTTCTAAAACCTAATAGTTTATATTATCTTAAAAAAGTATAAAAATTCTCTCTATGAGCTATTTATTACTAATATTAAATAGTCATCCGAGTTCTTATTACATATAACAAGTACTTCGAAGTTTCCCTTGGATGATTAGTTCTGTTGCAGTCACTATAAAACTGAATGTATTCTGGTCCCTTAATTAGTTGGACGATTAAAATCATATCAAGTGTATCCAGACACTTAAATAACTAAATCCACAGGATGATCAGTTTCATATCTGAAAAGTTAACTTTTTTGCCCTTCTCTTTTCAGGTTCACTATAGGTTCAGCAACCTCTCATTACTTTCAGAACCATTGATGTTGATATTTGGGTTTTTCTCCCTATTTTTTGCATGCATCATCTATATGCATGCTGACTTTACCATCTCAAAGTCTTCTCCTTCATATCTGGCAAAACTGCAATGGGATGAGGTATGTGAACACTATATTAGAAATAGTAAATTAGTATAGTTCAGAATGGGTAAGTTTTGGTCGACCAAAAATACTTTTATCCAAATTACTTTGTATAAATAAGTACTATGGTAGCTGATAAATATAAAGTTAGAAATTATGTGATTACAATAGGAATTGAATTTCTTGAATAAAACAATTTAGACAGCTGTTTGCATTAAAAACACTTTGGCTAAGTTTCGACCTGTTTCTTGATTTGGTTATTATTTATTTATTTATATGTTAACCCTTTTTGCTGTTTAAGATTAAACGTCGGCAAGTTGACATATTCGTAATTAAATGGGTTGATATTGCCACCTGTGATCTACATCCAGTTGCATACTTACATTACAGTTGTTTGTATGAATTCTCTGAATTTTGGATTCCAGGTTCTGGGAACTATTCAGCAACTCCAAGATGTTATAAATCGGTGCCTATCGATCCATGATAAGCTAGAAGCTTCGTTACGAGCACTTTCTAGGACAGGTGACGTCCAAGCTTGTAAAGCAGTCCGGAAATCTGCTGACAGTTTGTTGAAAGATCTTTCTAAAGAATCCAAGCCCCTTTTGGCTTTCCTACAATCTTCTCCACAAGCTGCACATATATTACCTAAGGTATGATGCTCTGTTAGCCTAATTTACGTTTATACATCTCATCTGGATCATGCAACGGTTGATTGCTCAGTAGATAGTTGTTAGTCAGGAGCATTCATGGTGTTTTGTATATGGCAATAGGAGCCAGTCAATCAGTTTGAGTAATGGGTCCAAATGGGTCGGTTGGGTCGACTTGTTACACTTCCTGTCAGAATTCCATTTCAATGCGTACAACATCCTAAATCATTTTAGCCAATAGTTTAGATTGTTCTTATAAGTAACTCATTCATTATTTGAAAAAATAAGACCCAAATCAATCTGAACCTGTTGTAACCTATCACCCTAGTGGTGCCGTTGGCACACTAGCAATAATAATTTAGCTATGTTCCATATTCCAAAGTGCGGGCAGGCTTCTATTGGTTTATCTTTCTTGGGAAAAGTTTATTTGTTCTGTTAATTTTATGAACATGTATCATGTTATTCTTTCCTCCCCTATTTTTTTCTTAAAAAAATGATCAGCTTTCTTTTCTGGTGCTTAGGTGGAGGAGTTGGTTGTCAAGGAGAGAGATTTACAAGAAAAGATTATGCTTAAACACACGACAGTGGTGGAATCTTATGAGAAAAAATCCGGGGGACGAGATATTGAAAATCGTGTGGCTTCAATCCAGCAGAAGATCTCAGCCTTGAAACAAGAAGTCGGTGATCTTCTTGAGTTTGTTGAAGATATCTAATCCGTGATGTAGGTTATGTTCAGATTTTTTCTTTGTTACTCATCAAGTAGTATCAGCTGATAGAATTGATAGTTCTCAACAGATTTTGGAGATGTTTTGTTCATTATGATGACCTTAATTGAGTAGTTTACGAACCTAGATTTTTCTCTTTGAAAAACATTGCGAAGCCAACTTCATATATTAAGATTTATAATTATGTCATTACATTTATATGACTTTGGGGACTTCCATACATCAAAAGACCCTATCTTTATAGTGATATATTTGTCCTACTTGATGATGCAACATATTTGAAGGTATTACATATTTTGATTATCTGTTTATCCCTTCCGTGTCGGTGTCAACTACGGGATAACCACATTGCTATAGCATAACCAAAGAATGGTTTCAGTTTAGCAATGAGATTTTCTATATTTATCAGGGTAATTAAGTTGATCTGTAGGATGTGTGCAGCTACCATCACAGATCTTTCCCCCTATGTTTTTGTTAGTATTTACGAGAAGACTTGTTATTTGCAAGCATGATGGGAAAAAATAACTCCTCGTGACCTACCAACCAATATTTCTATTGCGTGTATATGGAATTTTAAGAACCGTTTCTCTACCTTTGGATAAAGGTAAAACCGTTGACATATGTTGTGTGGAAGACCGGATAGGGTAAATTTGATTTCATGTGTATGGAAAGAATCATAAAGTCAGGTGCTCAACCATCTTTGTCAAACTTGATTGAGAACTTCAACTCCTCGCTTAAACAATGTTCGAAATAGGGATTTTGCCGGCTTACTATTTACGAGCAAAGAAATGGTGTTCGTGATAGGGCTTGTAATGGTTTGAAATTGCTTGTATCTTTTGGTACCATATAGCTAATGAAAATTTGAGAAGAATATGTGTATTGAAGATTTGAAGCTATAACATCACTCTTGAGGTCTTGGTAGTTGGTATGTTCCAAGCAGACTCAAAATTTAGGCAATGATTTTCAATTTAAATTTTACCAAATTTGTGAAAAACAGAGAAAAAAGGAAAAGAAATTACAAAGCCCTAACTTAAAACCCTACAATACAGCCATCACATGCCTCTGCCTGTCTATTTGTCTGTCTGATATGGAAACCCTAAAACAAGAAGAAGACAATGAATCAGTCCAAAAAACAACAATTTCATTCCCAAAAGAAATCATTTCAAGACTCCCCGTCAAACCCATACTCCAATTTAGATCTGTATCCAAACATTGGCTATCCCTCATTTCAGATGATCCTTTTTCATATCCGCTTACGACACTTTGACCAACGAACGACACTTACTATCAGCGCCTCTTGATGGTGGGCCCGTCACTCATCTCATCACACTCCGTAATGCTCCTGATGCTCTTCGTGAAACCACAGAAGCTGAACATCTCAATGGGTTAGTTTTTTTCACTTCGAAAAATCTTTTTCTTCTTTCCCCAAGTTCCGGTTTTTTTTCTTAGAACAAGGTCCGGTTTTGTTATAAACCTAGCCACTCGGAAGGTTTTTGAAGTCCCTCCTCCCCTAACCGGGACTTTTCGATTTACTTTTTTGGGTTTGATGAGTTTAGTAATGAGCATAAGATTTTGTGTACCTGCTATAGTGGGACTCAAAACCCCATTATCGGGTTTTTGATATACTCTTTGTCGACTGGTTCTTGGAGACAGATTTCTGTGGATCTGGAGGAGCTTTTTCCTGGTTCAGATATAATTCGTTATATCAGACTCAGACGTAGTGTCTGTGTTAATAGTGTCATCCATTTCATGCTTGATGAACGGTATCAAATTTTGGCGTTTCACTTGACAACCGAAAAGTTTTCCATTATTAACCTTCCTCAGGGTGCTATTCCACGTGAATTAGCTACACGTTTCACCAGGCACGGTAAGGCTACTCGGAAGGGCAACTCTCCTTTTCTAATAAAAGATAAGGGACTACTGTCATGATCTCCTGATGGAAACCAACGAAATACATATATGGTTTTTACAAGACTCTGTAAACCGTGTTTGGGTTAGAGAAACTGTTACGCCTTCTGAGTATTGGATTGATTTAGATTTTTTCAGGCTAATACAGTATTATGATGTGCAAAGTTATGTTTCTTCTTGCCGTAGGCTGTTTAGGGATATGGTCAATACGTTTATCCTTGACATGAAAACTAAAAGTTTCAAACTAGTAAATTTTAATCTGGGTTATGAGTTCCTGCATTCAAATTCAGTGTGGTTTCAGCAAATTAGGAGTTATGTTGAAAGCGTTTTGCCGTTAAGAGAAGAATGAACCATGGATCTCATGATGCAGTAGAAGTAGCTCCATCGGGTAATGACTATCTCGGATGAAAGCTCTTGGAAATGCTCTTTTTTTTCACTATGCAGTCAGGTTTTCACTTTATTTTTCTATCGCATGTACTGGTGGTCTTAAGATGTTTCTAGGATTTCTGATTCTAACTACTGTTCTGTTTATCGTATTTTACTATTTTAAGCTTCTATGCTTTGAGTACTGCTTTTATTTTCTTTGATTAACTATTATGAAAATTGTTTTTAATTATCGTGTAAGTAAAATGGTTGACATCTACTGGCATAATTTCTGTTGATCCTTTTTTATGTTGGGAAAATTGGAAGGTGGTTAAATTTGATGATCAACTGATTCAAGACAAACCTGACCCATCTTGACTCCCTAGTCCTTACCCAATCCATCCCTGTTTTGATGACACTTTAAAATAAAATGTGATCTGGGCTAATTCTCCAGTTTTGGGTTTTTTTTTAAAAATTTCTGTCTGAATTTGTAGTTTCATCAGGTCATTTTTTTGTTGAGCCTTTATACATTCATATTTATCATACCATTATCTTTGGCTTCTAATAACATAAATGCAGTTCTGCATAATCTTGGTGAGAAGCTGTATGAATATATCAAGTTCATTGGAAACTTGCAAGGTTTAAACTATATACAAGTCATTAATCTCCATTTCATTTTCATCTTGTTCTGCTTAATTTTTTAAGGTGTGAATTAGCCTATATTGAAACAAATATTTCATTATTCCCGGATGAAATCACTCAAGAGGTCCTTTCAAGATTTCCAATCAGTATCCAAACAATGGCTATCTCGTATTTCTCATCCTTCATTCTCCAATTTCACTTCATGTGCACCAACATCCATGGCTGCCACACTTCCTTGTTCGTCTGCAGCTATGATTCAGCCACTAACAAACAGCACTTTTTATCCACACTTCAAGATGGTGGACTCATCACTCTTCTAATCACACTCGACAACGCTCCTTGTACTGATAGTGAGTTAACCACATCTGCCCAACATCTAAACAGGTTAGTCTTTTTTTCTTTCTATCGATTTTTTAAAAACAGATTTGCTTAACCCCGCCACTCGTTAAGGCTTTCAAACTCCCCGTTCCTACTACAGATATCGAGTTTGTTCCTCGTAGTTACTTCTTTGGGTTCCATCATTCTAGAAATGAACACTACATTTTATCCATCGGGATCCCTTTTCCTAATATGGGGTTTATGAAACCCATCAACATTGAACTTGTATTTATGATTTATTCTTTGTCAAGTTATTTTTTGAAGCTTTTGGTTGATCTTATTAGTGGGAAGAAGTAGTACTAAGGACCCATATGTAGTGTTTGTGTTAGCAGTGTTATATATAAGATGGTTGAAACTCATAATTATTCCTGGCATTCAGAGACTTTTTAGAGGCTATTCCAAATGGCGTACCACTTGGTTTACTAGCACTGGCACTAGGATGATGAAACTGAATCAGCCTTACATTATCAAAATGAACGGGCTGTGGGGATTTGTTTCTCATGATCGTGTTATAGAAACCAGACAAATGCATTTTAGGATATTACAAGATTATGAAAATCGTGTTGGCGTTAGAAGAATCGTAAAGCTCTCTGAGTCATAAACAGAAACAGAAGGCCCGTATCCATGTGATTATGTTATTATGTTACTAATATTGACGAGATTGTGTTTTCCTTAAGAAAGTTGTCTAAGGATGTGATCAGTGTACCTATTTATGATATGAAGACTAGAAGCCATAAATTGGTACAATTTACTATTTTACTCTTAATCTTTTAAAAGAATGGCTTTTAAAAGTGTCTCCTATTTTGCAAGATGTTTCCAAAAATCCAAAGAATCTTAGCTCCTTTTGACTTTCCTGCAATCTTCTCCACAAGCCATATATTACCCAAGGTATGATGCTCTGTTAGCCTAATTTGCATTTTTACATCTCATCTGGATCATGCAATGGTTGATTGCTCAGTAGATTGATGTTAGTCAGGAGATTTCATGGGATTTTGAATATGGCAATAGGAACCAGTCAAGCAGTTTGGGTAATGAGTCCAAATGGGTCGGTTGGGTTGACTTGTCACACTTTATATCTGAAGTCCATTTCAATGCACATCCAACATTCGAAATCATTAATAGTTTAGATCATTCTTGTAAGTAACACATTCATTATTGATGGCTACTTGAAAAAGATTCATTCAATCTGAACCCATTGTAACCTGGATAGTGGCACCGATGGCACACTATCAATGATAATTTAGTTGTGTTCCATATTCCAAAACGCGAGCAGGCTTCTACTGGTTTATCCTTTGGGAAAATTTTATTTATTGTGTCATGTTATTCTTTCTTCATTTATAAAACTCCAGAGATGCAGGTTATGAGAAAATTTTATTTAGAGTTATCGACATAAATCATCCCCGTGGTTTGCACAAAAAATCACGTTTCATCCTTGTGGTTCAATAACGTCATTGACAGTCCTTTATAGGAGGATAAGGTTCATGTTTCATCCTTTGAGTTGACGACCGTTATCTTCCCTCCGTTAAAACCCTCACGTGCCTCCCACGTGAGGGTATTTTGGTACTTTTCAACCATAAAGGACCAAACCACCAGTGATATTTCTTTTTGTCACTTTCTTTCCAAATTCTCTCCTTCATACAACCATATCATATACTCCGTATTTACATAATCTGAAAACAAATCAAATCAAATTTCTAATGAAAACAAATCAATTTCTCTTAAAAAAATCACAAACATACCGTATGAAGAAGGGTCAGCTATAGTTCATGTGATGTGTTATTCTTTAACATATCTGAGAATCAATTAATTTTTTTTTTTAAATATCTATATCTATTATTCATCCCATTTGAAAGACTTTTCACTTAAATTCCAACTATAATTCTTGAATGCCCATCATGTTGGAAACACAAGGGCGTGCTCAATGAGTTTCGAGAAGATAAAATACAACGAAACATGTATTTGTTAAAAAATAACACTATCACAGATAACAAAAACCAAAAATACACTTACGATTTGTAAGTGATAACAACTTTGTTGAAGGCGGCTTCCGCCGGAGGCCTAATCTTTTTTTTTACGCGAGAGATGCAACATAAACTATACTTCGATTATGTGAAGCCTAGCGGCTTTTCCCGGCGAGAGATAAAACAGGAACGTGGTGATGGTGGTGGTTTTCCCGGCGACATATGGCGATGGCTTTTTCACGAAAAGTAGCGGAGGTGGTTGACTAGAATCTGGTGGGCAGCCTCCGATTTTTAGTATAGATATAGATTTAGATCTATACTTTCATGGATATGTATATACAAATATGAAAGATGAAGAAGATAAAAGTGAGTTAGAGATATAAGGAGTTTTAGATCTGTTGTAGTGTTTTTTTTAAGGAATAATGTTTGTGGATAATTTTAATCTATGTGTATAGATCTGAGAATAGGTGATGATGGTGTGTATCATTTGTTGGGTTACTGTGTGAAGAAGGAGCTTGGGAAGAAAGAAAATAAGTGAGAAAAAAAATAACACTAGTGGTCCTTTATTGTGGAAAGTACCAAAATACCCTCACGTGGGAGGCACGTGAGGGTTTTAACGGGAGAAAGATAATGGTCGTCAACTTAAAGGACGAAAGACGAGCCTTATCCTCCTATAAAGGACTGTCAATGACGTTATTGAACCACAGGGATGAAACGTGATTTTTTTAGTAAACCACAGGGACGATTTATGTCGATAACTCTAATGTCGACGATCACTAATAAGTCCTCGCTTCATTCCTCTCTTAAAGGTAACATGCTTTCAACATAACTTATAACTTGATTAAATTCTACTTTATTACTGTTGGAATGTAGAAATCCATCACCAAGAGTGAATTTTACCGAGTTAATACATCTAGTCTTCACGTCATAGACACGTAAACTCATCACAATGTCAGACAACGTTATTCGGGAACACACGATCTCTTCCAAATTCGTAGAACCTAATGGGTAAGGGCAACCCAAAGTACTGTTCCATAATGGCTCGGATAAAGGAACAGTTTCTCTGACCCAATTACGATTTTCATCGTCTTGTAATATCCAGATATGTAATTCCTTGCTTTTATTGGCACAAACAACTCCTAAGAAGCCATTGATGTTCATGAGGGATTCCTTTGTCAAATTATCGTCCGAATTCAAGTCACATGGAAGGTTAATTGCAGAAAACGTCTCCGTTTTCAAGTCAAACGCTAAGATTGCATTATATCCACTTTTGAACATCAGATGTATTACACTATTAACACAAACTCTACTTATGAAGCCAGGGTTGCAATACATCGTTATAATAATACCAATAGGAAGCTTTTCCACATCAATCTTTCTCCACGAATAATTTGACAAAGTAAAAATCATAAACTCAGGATCAATAGCTGTAGGTGAGAAGGGATCAAAAATCGTGATATTCAAAATCTTATGCTCATTTATTGACTCATCGAAACCAAAGAAGTACAAGGTTTCAACATCCTTATAATCAGTTCTAATTGGGACAGTCAGCTTGTAAGATTTACGCGTGCTAGGATTAAAAATATAAGGGTAATTACTATTGGGAATTAATCCGTTGGTAGTAAATAAGACTAAACCATTGAGATGTTGGGGTTTTGAATTAGTAAAAATACGATAATCGTTCCAGAATGCCATGACGGGTCCACCATTATGAGGGGCAGTACCGAGAAACTGTCGATTGCTTGGGTAGTCGAAACCAGTAATCAATAGGGAGGTGTGGAGGCTTTTGGATGTGGAGAGAGTGAAGTGGAGTTGGATGAAGGATGGATGGGATATGAAAGAGCGCCATTGTTTCGAAACTGCTCTGAATCGGAGAATGGATTTGACAGGGAGTCTTAACAGGATCTCTTCCATGATTTCGGTTGGCATTGATATTGATTTATTTGCTGATTTTGAGGTAGTTGTCAGTGGCGGATCCAGGATTTTAATAAGATGGGGGCCTAAAAAAAATTCACTTAAAATTGGGTTGGTGCTCGGGCCTGGTCTTGAGATTTTCGATGTTCAAGCGAGACGATTTAAAAATGCGTTGGGACCGAACACTTATGATACTATAATATAGAAAGATTACGTAACATAATAATATTGTTCATAAATTTGTTTTAAAACGACACCCTATCCTAATCTTACTCTTAAATTACATGTATGTTTGAAATGAAATTTAGGCATTTCAAAACTCTCTCAACAATCCATCCTTATAATTTTTGTAAAAAATTTTCCTTAATTGGTTAATAATTACCAAATATGACGATTCATTATTTACTATAAAGTAGCGCATTATTTGGGGGTTTTTTGTCTTGTAACCGGTTTCCATCTTTTTGTTTGTGATATGATTCGAAATTGAAACGTCTTTGTAAGAAAATAAAACTCTTTGTTGCTAGAGTATTTAGAGGTTATTAATATTAATATTAATTATAATATTAATTGAGTTCTAACACGGACAAATTGCTATAATGAATGTTGAACATATAATATACTCTGTAAACAAAACGTAATACTCGTACGTAGTAAAACAAAAAAATAACTTGGGCTATTTTGTCAATTCTTGACACCTTTTCTAAAGTAGAGGGTTCAATAACTTGGGCTAAGAATATAAGTTCATGATTTCTATTCCTAAAGTAGAGGGTGGGGTGGTGACCACCCTGGTAGTTCACTCCATCCGCCACTGGTTGTTGTCGATTATCATCTGTCATGGTGGAATAATGTTGTTGATCTTCTTGTTTTAGGGTTTATCTTAAGATCAAAAGGTTTTTGCTAATCCTGTTAAATAGGATGCTACTACGCATTGATTATCATACGATCAATATTTGATATCTTTGAGAATAATAAGATGTTTCTTTGGACAAACTTCTATTTTTTATAGGAAAACTAGCTAATCAACCCGGGTTTAACCCGGATATATTAATTAAATATTTTAAAGGCAAAACTATATTAAAAAATGTATGTAATGTTTGTTATTGGTACTTATAACTTGATATGAAGATAATGAATGAACTAACACGTGAAATTTATAAATTAAGAGTAACTATTGATAATATAGGTCCAGGTCTCACTTTTTATATTCATAGAGATGGATTATTGAGAGGGTTTTTCAAGAGTCATAAGTTTGCGTTTGTTGAAAGTATAATCTTATTCTCTTAGCTTATTCTTTGCTTATTTCTATTGCTTATTCCTTGTCTTATTGTATCTAGTTGCTTATTACATGATTAGTTGTGCAGGAAGGACTTAGAGTGTTGTATTCATGGATAGAAGGGCTAAAACTGTACAAATGAGAAGAGTTACAAGTGCAGGGACTAAAGGTGACATTGTGCAAAGTGGGTGTGTATATAAACACACATTGGTTCAGATTTAGGGTTAATTAACCTTAAATCACACACACACATTCGACTGCTTCTCTCTCTTTTCGATATATATATATATATATAATAAAATATATATATATCTGCTTAATAATCTGTAATAATAATTCGTATTATTTTGATTCTGGTTTGTAATAGTACATTCAACAATTAGTTGAGTGAATCATACTTGAATAGCAGGTATGATTTTGTGATTGTTTGAGATTAATCTATTTGAGAATAGATTAGATTTGAGGAAATATATTGAGTTGTGTTTCTGTTCATGGTATCAGAGCGGCGTATGATCATTCGATCACCGTTCTGATTTGATTGTTCGTTTCGATCGAAGAAAACCCTAATTTTTTAGAAAATTAGGGTTAGGGTTTCTGTGTGGTTTTTTGGGGCGTTTTTTGTTAATCTTCATTCTCTGAAGGTTATTCGTTCAGATCTGGTGTTGTTTCTGGTTGAAGATTCAAAACCCTAAAATTCTATTTTAATTAATCAATAATAATAATTTAGGGTTTCTTTTCAGATCCGGTTGTTCTGTCTTCAATCGACTAAGTGAATCGATTGAAGAGTTGTCTTCTGCTTCCACTTGTTTCAATCGACTAAGTGAATCGATTGAAGAGTGGATCTCGTCTTCCGCTGATTATTACTCTTCTGATAGCACTGTTTGCCTCCTTCTCTCTTATCTCTTATTTGTTTAATCTTTTTTTTAATTGTTTTTCTCTCTTTCCTCTCATAAAAACATTCGTGTTAAACTTGACCTATCTCCTTGAGAGGTGTGGAATCCTGTCCCTGACACGTTTGTGGGAGAAAGATATTTTTCAATATATATATATATTTTGTTTGTGTGGTAGTTCTATATTTTAATTGAGGTTATTTGTTATTTGTGTGTTCTGTGCTTTGTTAATTGAGATTAAATGTTGTTTGATTGTTTGATCTGTAATTGATTAATTGAAATTAATTGTTACTATGGAGGATGAAAATTTAAATGGTTATGGTGAGTATGGCTATGTGTCTAACAATGATTCTGAAGATAGTATTACTCAGATTAGCAAACTGGATTTAAGTAGTCCTTTACATTTACATCCTAATGATTCTAGTACTCTGTCTATTGTTTCTATAAAATTAAAAGGAACTGAAAATTATCAAGTATGGAGTTGTGCAATGATGCTTGCTTTAGAGGCTAAAAATAAAGTTGGTTTCATTGATGGTACTTGTAGAAGGTCTAATGTAGATGAAGTACTAGGAAAACAAAGGGATAGGTGTAACGTTGTGGTTATTTCTTGAATTTTGAATTCCATTTTTGAAGAATTGTATCTTGGTCAGATTTTTTCTAGGAAAGCTTCTCTTATTTGGCAAGAATTGAAAGAAACCTATGATAAAGTGGATGGTTCTGTGATATTTAATTTGCATCATAAAATTCACTCTTTATGTCAAAATGGTATGTTGTTATCTGATTACTATCATAAGTTGAATGCTCTATCGAAACAGTTTGATGCTCTTATTCAATTGCCTAGGTGTACTTGTCATGCTGCTCAGGATTTCACTAAACATACTCAGTTGATTAAATTGATGCAATTCTTAATGGGTCTAGATGATGTTTATATGAGTGTTAGAAGTAATATCTTAACTAGAGATCCTTTACCTGACTTAAAAACTGCATATTCTATTATTTCTAGGGATGAGTCACATAGAGGATTAACTACTGCTTCTAATGCTAAATCACGGTCTTCTACTTTTGTGTCTAAGATTAATAATACCAGAAACTTGCCTTATGTGAATAACTTTGCTAAATCTTCTAGAAACAATGGGTCTTTGTCTTCTAAAGGTCCTTCTGTGATTTGTGATAATTGTGGTTTTAATGGGCATACTATTGATAAGTGTTTTAAGTTGATTGGTTATCCTCCTGATTTTGATAAAAAGAAGTCTGGAAGTTTCCAGAATGGTCAAAAGAGGTTTTATAGTAATAATACTTCTACTTCACAAGCTTCTACTTCTGGTACTGCTAACTTTTCTGATGAGCAGCTGGCCAGAATTCTGAATTTGTTGAAAGATAATTCTGATTCTTCTCAAAAAGTGAATGCCAATATGGCAGGTGTGTTATTTAATGATAGCAAGATATTTCATAAACATTTTGATAAATTTTTATGTTCAAATTCAAATTTTAGACAAAAACCTATTAAAAAGGGTTGGATTAATGACTCAGGAGCTAATCATCATATTACTTATTCTGATGCTAATCTTGTTGATGTTTTGGATGTTTCTGCTTTAAAAATCAAAGTTGGTCACCCAAATGGAACTTTTGCATATGTTCAGAAAATTGGAAATTTACAATTAACACCTTATTTGACTCTTTATGATGTTCTTGTTGTTCCTGAGTATTGTGTCAGTCTGCTATCTGTTTATAAAGTTGCTAAGCATAGTAAATATCTTATTGCTTTTGATGATAATATGTGCTATGTAATGGCTCAGGATTTGAACACTATGAAAGTTCTAGGGACTGGTAGACAAGATGGTGGATTGTACTATATTGATGAATGTTTAAAAGGTATTGATAGAATGGTTACTTGCAATGTGTCTAAAACTGTTTGGCATCATATATTAGGGCATCCTGCTGAATCTGTTCTAAATAAACTTCAATCTAAGTTACATTTTAAACATGATAAAGATTTTGTTTGTGAAATTTGTTATCAAGCTAAGCAAACTAGAGATGTTTTTCCTCAAAGTGATCATAAGTCTATTGAATTAGGCCAACTCATACATTTAGATGTCTGGGGTCCTTATAGAGTCACTGGAAGGGGTGGTTTTAGGTACTTCTTAATTGTTGTGGATGACTATACTAGAGCTGTTTGGGTATATTTGTTGAAATCAAAAGAAGAGGTGCTTGAAAATGTCAAAGTTTTCTTTAACTTTTTAAAAAATCAGTTTAATAAATCCATTAAGACTTTAAGAAATGATAATGGGACTGAGTTTATTAATAATGTTTTTTCTACCTTTGTTGAAACAAATGGTATTGTTCATCAAACTACTATTGCTCATACTCCTCAACATAATAGCATTGTTAAAAGAAAGCATAGGCACCTTCTTAATGTTGCTAGATCTCTTATGTTTCAGGGGGATTACCCTTGAATCTTTGGACTGAATGTGTTCTAACTGCATGTTACTTGATTAATGGATTGCCTTCTACTGTGATAAATGGAAAAACTCCTTATGAATTGGTGTTTAATAAGTTGTCTTTCTTCTCTCACTTAAGATCTTTTGGGTGCTTATGTTTTTCAAAGAAATTGGATGTTTTAGATAAATTTGAGAGTAGGTCAACTAAATGTGTTTTAATTGGGTATTCTAGTTCAAAAAAGGGTTATAAACTCCTTTCTCTTTCTGATAACAAAATCTTTTTCTCAAGAGATGTTAAATTTTTTGAAAATATTTTTCCTTTAAAAGATAAAAAACTTCTTAAAACTGAAGAGTTAAATACAAATGATTTCTTTGATTCTTGTGAGTACCCTTATATTCCCAATTATGATGTGAGAGACAATGAAAGTAGTGATGGCAGCCACCATTCTCACTTTGGCAGTGTCCCATTTGACTCTACCAGTGAGAATTTGGAGGCTGCAACTCATGATTCTATTAATAATAATTCTGAGGGAAATGATAGTGCTGTTAATGATGAGGGTATTCTCATGCAGAATCAAGAAAACAATGGGGAGGGTAATGAAAATGAAACTGTTATTAATGTTGAACCCACTAGAAGATCTGAAAGAGTTTATGTTTTTCCTGTCAATAAGTATAAGGATTTTGTTGTGAATAGCAGTGTCAAATATGGTCTTGAAAAGTTTGTGTGTTATTCTAACTTGCTTCCTGGTTGTGTTGCTTTTCTGTCTGAGTTAAATAAAAGCACTGAACCTAGTAAATACAGTGTTGCTTGTAAATAAAAACACTGGGTAGATGCTATGAATTTGGAAATGGAAGCTCTTTATACAAATAATACTTGGGAATTAACTGATCTTCCAAAGAGTAGAGAACCAATAGGTTGTAAGTGGGTTTACAAAATAAAGTATAAATCCAATGGTGAAATTGAAAGATATAAAGCTAGGTTAGTAGCTAAAGGTTATAGTCAAAAGGAAGGGGTTGATTTTGATGAGACCTTTTCTCCTGTGGTTAAAATTGTTACTGTTAGGTGTTTGATAGGTTTAGCTGTTCAAAATAATTGGTGTTTATATCAACTTGATATAAACAATGCTTTCTTATATGGTGATCTTGAAGAGACTGATTATATGAAATTACCTGAAGGATTCTTTGATAAAGACTATACTAGAGTGTGCAAGTTAAACAAGTCTCTTTATGGTTTAAAACAAGCTCCTAGACAATGGAATGCTAAACTTACTGATGCTTTAATTAGTAATGGTTTTCTGCAAAGTAAAAGTGATTATTCTCTTTTTACTAAATCTGTTGGTGGTTCCTTTATTGCTTTACTTGTGTATGTTGATGACATTATTGTCACTGGTAATAGTGAAGTTGAGATAGATAAGTTTAAAACTTATCTCAAAACCAAATTTTTGATAAAAGATTTAGGCAAACTTAAGTATTTCTTAGGTATTGAGGTTGTTGATACTGTTGATGGTGTATGCTTGAATTAAAGAAAGTATTGTTTAGATCTCTTATCTGAATTTGGTTTACTTGCTGGCAAACCTGTAAGTATTCCGTTGGATCCTAATGTTCAATTGTCTAGTTGTGAATCTGTTGATGATCCTGTTCTTGAGAATATAACTGAGTATCAAAAATTGATTGGAAAACTTATATATTTGACTCACACAAGACCTGATATTGCTTATACTGTTCATTGCTTAAGTCAATTTATGCACAAACCTCTCACTTCACATCTAAAGGTTGCTCTTAGAGTATTGAGATACTTGAAAGGTGCACCTGGAAAAGGTATCTTGATTAGCAAGTCTGACTCTTTTACTCTTGAAGCCTATGTTGATTCTGATTGGGCTAAATGTATTTCAAGTAGAAGGTCTGTCACTGGTTATTGTGTTTATTTTTGTGGTTCTTTAGTGTCTTGGAAAAGTAAGAAACAAAACATTATCTCTAAGTTATCTACTGAAGGTGAATATAGGGCAATGGCCTCTGTTACTTGTGAAATTATTTGGATTGTGAAAATCTTGCAGGATTTACAAATTTTAAGTGTTCTTCCTGTTAAGTTGTTTTGTGATAATAAATCTGCAATTAAGATTGCTTCCAACCCTGTTTTCCATGAAAGGACTAAACACCTTGAAATTGATCTTCATTTTGTAAGAGAAAAGATACTAGCAGGTGTTATAAAAACTGAGAAAATAGATTCTGCTTTAAATGTAGCAGATATTCTAACAAAAGGGTTGTATGCAAAGTCTCGTGAGTTTATTTGTGACAAGTTGAAACTTGTTAATTTGTTTAAGAATAAGATTAAGGGGGGATGTTGAAAGTATAATCTTTAAGGGCGCGTTTGGTTCATAAAATGTTTTTGGAAGGAATGGAATCTTTCAAAGGAATTGGAATTTGAAGGAATGGAATTTGACGGAATGTTTTTGATTTTTTGAAAATTCAAGTGACGGAAGGAATGAAATTCCTTCCTCCATCCCCAAGGAATGGAGATTCCATCAAATGATGGAATGTTTACATTCCTACAGAATGAGATTCTCTCTTCTTTGGACAACCAAACGCACTAAGGAATGGAATTCAATTCCAATTCCATCAAATTCTGTGAACCAAACGCGACCTTATTCTCTTAGCTTATTCTTTGCTTATTTCTATTGCTTATTCCTTGTCTTATTGTATCTAGTTGATTATTACATGATTAGTTGTGCATGAAGGACTTAGAGTGTTGTATTCATGGATAGAAGGGCTAAAACTGTACAAATGAGAAGAGTTACAAGTGCAGGGACTAAAGGTGACATTGTGCAAAGTGGGTGTGTATATAAACACACATTGGTTCAGATTTAGGGTTAATTAACCTTAAATCACACACACACATTCGACTGCTTCTCTCTCTTTTCGATATATATATATACAAATATATATATCTGCTTAATAATCTGTAATAATAATCTAGGTTTTTGATTATTGTTTGTAATAGAACATTCAACAATTAGTTGAGTGAATCATACTTGAATAACAGTATGATTTTGTGATTGTTTGAGATTAATCTATTTGAGAATAGATTAGATTTGAGGAAATATATTGAGTTGTGTTTCTGTTCAGCGTTCGTGTAATTTAGGAATAAGAAAGCCTACCGTTCTAAAAAAAAAAAAAAAAAAAAAAAAAAAAAAAAAAAAAAAAAAAAAAAAAAAAAAAAAAAAAAAAAAAAAAAAAAAAAAAAAAAAAAAAAAAAAAAAAAAAAAAAAAAAAAAAAAAAAAAAAAAAAAAAAAAAAAAAAAAAAAAAAAAAAAAAAAAAAAAAAAAAAAAAAAAAAAAAAAAAAAAAAAAAAAAAAAAAAAAAAAAAAAAAAAAAAAAAAAAAAAAAAAAAAAAAAAAAAAAAAAAAAAAAAAAAAAAAAAAAAAAAAAAAAAAAAAAAAAAAAAAAAAAAAAAAAAAAAAAAAAAAAAAAAAAAAAAAAAAAAAAAAAAAAAAAAAAAAAAAAAAAAAAAAAAAAAAAAAAAAAAAAAAAAAAAAAAAAAAAAAAAAAAAAAAAAAAAAAAAAAAAAAAAAAAAAAAAAAAAAAAAAAAAAAAAAAAAAAAAAAAAAAAAAAAAAAAAAAAAAAAAAAAAAAAAAAAAAAAAAAAAAAAAAAAAAAAAAAAAAAAAAAAAAAAAAAAAAAAAAAAAAAAAAAAAAAAAAAAAAAAAAAAAAAAAAAAAAAAAAAAAAAAAAAAAAAAAAAAAAAAAAAAAAAAAAAAAAAAAAAAAAAAAAAAAAAAAAAAAAAAAAAAAAAAAAAAAAAAAAAAAAAAAAAAAAAAAAAAAAAAAAAAAAAAAAAAAAAAAAAAAAAAAAAAAAAAAAAAAAAAAAAAAAAAAAAAAAAAAAAAAAAAAAAAAAAAAAAAAAAAAAAAAAAAAAAAAAAAAAAAAAAAAAAAAAAAAAAAAAAAAAAAAAAAAAAAAAAAAAAAAAAAAAAAAAAAAAAAAAAAAAAAAAAAAAAAAAAAAAAAAAAAAAAAAAAAAAAAAAAAAAAAAAAAAAAAAAAAAAAAAAAAAAAAAAAAAAAAAAAAAAAAAAAAAAAAAAAAAAAAAAAAAAAAAAAAAAAAAAAAAAAAAAAAAAAAAAAAAAAAAAAAAAAAAAAAAAAAAAAAAAAAAAAAAAAAAAAAAAAAAAAAATAGGAAGAAAAAAAAAAAAAAAAAAAAAAAAAAAAAAAAAAAAAAAAAAAAAAAAAAAAAAAAAAAAAAAAATATTAGAAAACTCATGACATCATAATCAAAGAAAAAGCTTTTTAGAAAATAATAAGGGCTTGCCACATCAATTTTTTTCTAAAAATAATTGTATAAGACAATTTTGTTTTATTTATAATATAGAAGAGATAGAGATGTTAAATATAAGGCCTATTTAATGTTTTTAAAAAAATTATAAATAAGTCTATATATGGTAATGTATGCATCTATAAAACCTTATAACGGTCTTGATTTTTCATTTTCATTGCTAACAGTCCCTGACACTAACTTCTGTTAATTTTGGTCGTTTAAACCCTTCAAATGCGAATCACGTGAGGTTATAATCGTCCTTTTACTAACCACAAGGACTATATGTAATAGAAACCTTTTTTAATTAAGAATATACATATTGTCTACACATATGTATCTATATTTTATTATCTTATATCCTTCAACAGCTCCCTTTATTCCTCATACACATTCCTTCAC